>JACTAT010000040.1:8825302-8860727 GCA_014526335.1 Chrysaora quinquecirrha
GTGAATCCTCCCTCTTATGTTGTGTGATTCAAGTAGCTATAAAGGACCTTCATGCAAAGAAAGACATTGAAGCAACAAATGATGTTGAATCTACACCATTTTTAGCGAGCTTTAGACCTCTTGTTACAGAATTCTTCGGACTTAAAGATATATGATAAAACTTTGCTTACTGATAATTGCCAATGCAAATACAGCAGCGAAAGCCAAAAACCAAGCTGTCTTCATCTTGCTGAGTTTTGTTATATATCAATCCTGCAGTACAAAAAATACATGATGGTAGTTATTAAAATGGACACGGGTGTAAAAATTATAACAATATGTAGGAGAAATTTCAAACCTTTAGTATTCCCAGCAAAAGTTAAATAAGAAACAATGCACAGCAACTGAAGACTCAACTCTTCGTGGCTTTTGGTGCTTAGTCTATATAAGCTCAGTCTTTTAGAATGGCATTGATTAGCAATTGCTTGCCATTCCTATTTGAATAATTTGATTGGACGAGGAAATCTTAGAGGCAGCCTGTCCTCTCCCGCTATTGGTTGACGAAACAATTTGTGTGATAATCCCTTTTTAGCCTTATTTATCCCTCTCTAAAAAGATCTCTATTGTTGAGAGGAAGTTGTTAATGTTCTGAGCGGAAGAATCTTTTAGAATGGCATTGGTTAGCAATGGTTTGCCATTCCTATTTGAATAATTTGATTGGACGAGGAAATCTTAGAGGCAGCCTGTCCTCTCCCGCTATTGGTTGACGAAACAATTTGTGTGATAATCCTTTTTGAGCCTTATTTATCCCTCTCTAAAAAGATCTCTATTGTTGAGAGGAAGTTTTTAATGTTCTGAGCGGAAGAATCTTTTAGAATGGCATTGGTTAGCAATTGTTTGCCATTCCTATTTGAATAATTTGATTGGACAAGGAAATCTTAAGGCAGCCTGTCCTCTCCCGCTATTGGTTGACGAAACAATTTATGCGATAATCCATTTGAGCCTTATTTATCCCTATCTAAAAAGAGCTCTATTGTTGAGAGGAAGTTTTTAATGTTCTGAGCGGAAGAATCTTTTAGAATGGCATTGGTTAGCAATTGCTTGCCATTCCTATTCGAATAATTTGATTGGACGAGGAATTCTTAGAGGCAGCCTGTCCTCTCCCGCTATTGGTTGACGAAACAATTTGTGTGATAATCCTTTTTGAGCCTTATTTATCCCTTAGCCTTTTTTATCCCTCTCTAAAAAGAGCTCTATTGTTGAGAGGAAGTTTTTAATGTTCTGAGCGGAAGAAGCTTTTAGAATGGCATCGGTTAGCAATTGCTTGCCATTCCTATTCGAATAATTTGATTGGACGAGGAATTCTTAGAGGCAGCCTGTCCTCTCCCGCTATTGGTTGACGAAACAATTTGTGTGACAATCCTTTTTTAGCCTTATTTATCCCTCTCTAAAGAGATCTCTATTGTTGAGAGGAAGTTTTTAATGTTCTGAGCGGAAGAATCTTTTAGAATGGCATCGGTTAGCAATTGCTTGCCATTCCTATTCGAATAATTTGATTGGACGAGGAATTCTTAGAGGCAGCCTGTCCTCTCCCGCTATTGGTTGACGAAACAATTTGTGTGACAATCCTTTTTTAGCCTTATTTATCCTTTAGCCTTTTTTATCCCTCTCTAAAAAGAGCTCTATTGTTGAGAGGAAGTTTTTAATGTTCTGAGCGGAAGAATCTTTTAGAATGGCATTGGTTAGCAATTGCTTGCCATTCCTATTCGAATAATTTGATTGGACGAGGAATTCTTAGAGGCAGCCTGTCCTCTCCCGCTATTGGTTGACGAAACAATTTGTGTGATAATCCTTTTTGAGCCTTATTTATCCTTTAGCCTTTTTTATCCCTCTCTAAAAAGAGCTCTATTGTTGAGAGGAAGTTTTAATGTTCTGAGCGGAAGAATCTTTTAGAATGGCATTGGTTAGCAATTGCTTGCCATTCCTATTCGAATAATTTGATTGGACGAGGAATTCTTAGAGGCAGCCTGTCCTCTCCCGCTATTGGTTGACGAAACAATTTGTGTGATAATCCTTTTTGAGCCTTATTTATCCTTTAGCCTTTTTTATCCCTCTCTAAAAAGAGCTCTATTGTTGAGAGGAAGTTTTTAATGTTCTGAGCGGAAGAATCTTTTAGAATGGCATTGGTTAGCAATTGCTTGCCATTCCTATTCGAATAATTTGATTGGACGAGGAATTCTTAGAGGCAGCCTGTCCTCTCCCGCTATTGGTTGACGAAACAATTTGTGTGATAATCCTTTTTTAGCCTTATTTATCCTTTAGCCTTTTTTATCCCTCTCTAAAAAGAGCTCTATTGTTGAGAGGAAGTTTTTAATGTTCTGAGCGGAAGAATCTTTTAGAATGGCATCGGTTAGCAATTGCTTGCCCGTAATTTATAAACAGTGAGACGACCTGAAACGACCTGAAACGAGATGAAATCACCTGAAACGACCTGAAACGACCTGAAACGAGCCGTCAAATTTGGAATCGAGGCTGAGACGACCTGAGACGACCTGCTATCTTAGCAACGAAGTGTTAAGATCAAGGGATTTGTATTGTTCTTTACGCATTGTCGCATTCTTTTCTTATCACAATAGGAACACGTGTCAGTATCAAAGCGGCCATCCTTTCATCAGACACCTAATTTTCTGCGAAAGACAGTCTATCCGATCCATAAGGGGTCATTGGGCATGAGGGGTTATGATGATGGGCGGTTTTCCGGGTTTTTCGACACTTCGAGAGCGGTTTTACCGAGGGGCAATTCACTCCTCAGAAAGGTGTACGAGATATTTATGAAAACAAAAGGATCTCCAAGAGATTTTTATGAAAACAATAGGTTTTCTAGCAAAGTTGTACGAGGTTTTCAAAGAATTAATCGCCCCACGGGTTTTACGGTTTACCTTCAGAAAGTACGGTTTTTCAATTTGTGATTTCACCATTTCGGTGTGGTTTAAAAGAGTTTTAACATGTAGGTCTACGTTTCAACTATTTTGGCTAAAGAAAAGGCGAAAAAATTCAGAAAGCTCCTGGTTATTTATTTAAAAAAGGTACGCATGAAGCTTATACCGAGGGGCAATTCCCTCCTTGAAAATCTCGAAGTCATATTGTTTTCTTGGAAATCCCTTGAAAGTCCTTTTGTTTTAATGAAAATCTCGTACGCCTTTTTGCAGAGTGAAATGCCCCTCGGCTTATACAGTAAATGAGAATTTGTTGTAGCGTACATGGGGTTCTTCTTTTATGGCGGTCATCAAGGAACACCCTAAGGGCATAGGCCAAAGGCCTAGCCCCTAAGAAACAATACGACTCTGTAACTTTTATGGATCTTATCTGATTGAACTCAAAACCAAGACTAACTAGAAAACTAAAATGAATCACATAAAAATACAAGAACACGGAAACTGGTTTACATCATAGACACTCAACATTACACATTGCACGGAAACATAACTTTACACTACAGGATTTAGAACAACATGACAGAGACAGTAATTAACAAGACTACAAGTTTAACATAACACGTTACATTGTGAAACAACCAAATATCTTTATTGAAAATAGACTCCTCCTTTTGATCAGGAAATCATATCAAGTCAATCAATTTCAGTGACTTTTTTCAACAGATTAAGAACAATACCTTCCCAGAGGGATGGACGCCTTGATACTGACACGTGTTCCTATTGTGATAAGAAAAGAATGCGACAATGCGTAAAGAACAATACAAATCCCTTGACCTTAACACTTCGTTGCTAAGATAGCAGGTCGTCTCAGGTCGTTTCAGCCTCGATTCCAAATTTGACGGCTCGTTTCAGGTTGTTTCAGGTCGTTTCAGGTCGTTTCAGGTGATTTCATCTCGTTTCAGGTCGTTTCAGGTCGCCTCACTGTTTATAAATTACGAATAGGAATGGCAAGCAATCGTAATTTATAAACAGTGAGACGACCTGAAACAACCTGAAACCATCTGAAACGACCTGAAACCACCTGAAACAACCTGAAACGAGCCGTCAAATTTGGAATCGAGGCTGAAACGACCTGAGACGACCTGCTATCTTAGCAACGAAGTGTTAAAGTCAAGGGTTTTGTATTGTTCTTTACGTATTGTCGCATTCTTTTCTTATCACAATAGGAACACGTGTCAGTATCAAAGCGGCAATCCCTCTGGGAAGGTATTGTTCTTAATCTGTTGAAAAAAATCACTGTTGGAGCTGAAATTGATTGACTTCATATTATTTCCTTATCAAAAGGAGGTGTCTGTTTTCAATTAAGATATTTGGTTGTTGCCGTTCTCCCACAAATTCCCATTTACTCATTTACTGTATAAGCCGAGGTTGAGGGGCATTTCACTCTGCAAAAAGGCGTACGAGATTTTCATTAAAACAAAAGGACTTTCAAGGGATTTCCAAGAAAACAATAGGACTTCCAGTAAAGGTGTACGAGATTTTCAAGGAGTGAATAATGCCCCTCGGTATAAGCTTTATGCGTAGTACCTTTTTAAAATAAAAACCAGGGGCTTTCTGAATTTTTTCGCCTTTTCTTTTTGTTTTTATTCTGAATTTTGATTTTAACGCCAAATTCTTTAGATCAACATTTTGGTTCCGAAACTCCATCATGGAGGCATAGGGGGGAGAGGTTTGAAAACCGTAAAAACATTTTTTTAGCCAAAATAGTTGAAGCGTAGACCTACATGTTAAAACTCTTTTAAACCACACCGAAATCACCGAGGGGCATTTCACTCTGCAAAAAGGCGTACGAGACTTCCATTATAACAAAAGGACTTTCAAGGGACTTCCGAGAAAACAATAGGACTTCCAGCAAAGGTGTACGAGACTTTCAAGGAGTGAATTGCCCCTCGGAAATCACAAATTGAAAAACCGTACTTTTGAAGGTAAAACCGTAAAACCCGAGGGCGATTCATTCTTTGAAAACCTCGTACAACTTTGCTAGAAAACCTATTGTTTTCACAAAATCTCTTGGAGATCCTTTTGTTTTCATAAAAATCTCGCACACCTTTCTGAGGAGTGAATTGCCCCTCGGTAAAACCGCTCTCGAAGTGTCGAAAAACCCGGAAAACCGCCCATCATCATAACCCCTCATGCCCAATGACCCCTTATGGATCGGATAGACTGTCTTTCGCAGAAAATTAGGTGTCTGATGAAAGGATGGCCGCTTTGATACTGACACGTGTTCCTATTGTGATAAGAAAAGAATGCGACAATGCGTAAAGAACAATACAAATCCCTTGACCTTAACACTTCGTTGCTAAGATAGCAGGTCGTCTCAGGTCGTTTCAGCCTCGATTCCAAATTTGACGGCTCGTTTCAGGTTGTTTCAGGTTGTTTCAGGTCGTTTCAGGTCGTTTCAGGTGATTTCATCTCGTTTCAGGTCGTTTCAGGTCGTCTCACTGTTTATAAATTACGATTCCTATTCGAATAATTTGATTGGACGAGGAATTCTTAGAGGCAGCCTGTCCTCTCCCGCTATTGGTTGACGAAACAATTTGTGTGACAATCCTTTTTTAGCCTTATTTATCCCTCTCTAAAGAGATCTCTATTGTTGAGAGGAAGTTTTTAATGTTCTGAGCGGAAGAATCTTTTAGAATGGCATCGGTTAGCAATTGCTTGCCATTCCTATTCGAATAATTTGATTGGACGAGGAATTCTTAGAGGCAGCCTGTCCTCTCCGCTATTGGTTGACGAAACAATTTGTGTGACAATCCTTTTTAGCCTTATTTATCCCTCTCTAAAGAGATCTCTATTGTTGAGAGGAAGTTTTAATGTTCTGAGCGGAAGAATCTTTTAGAATGGCATCGGTTAGCAATTGCTTGCCATTCCTATTCGAATAATTTGATTGGACGAGGAATTCTTAGAGGCAGCCTGTCCTCTCCGCTATTGGTTGACGAAACAATTTGTGTGACAATCCTTTTTAGCCTTATTTATCCTTTAGCCTTTTTATCCCTCTCTAAAAGAGCTCTATTGTTGAGAGGAAGTTTTAATGTTCTGAGCGGAAGAATCTTTTAGAATGGCATTGGTTAGCAATTGCTTGCCATTCCTATTCGAATAATTTGATTGGACGAGGAATTCTTAGAGGCAGCCTGTCCTCTCCCGCTATTGGTTGACGAAACAATTTGTGTGATAATCCTTTTTGAGCCTTATTTATCCTTTAGCCTTTTTTATCCCTCTCTAAAAAGAGCTCTATTGTTGAGAGGAAGTTTTTAATGTTCTGAGCGGAAGAATCTTTTAGAATGGCATTGGTTAGCAATTGCTTGCCATTCCTATTCGAATAATTTGATTGGACGAGGAATTCTTAGAGGCAGCCTGTCCTCTCCCGCTATTGGTTGACGAAACAATTTGTGTGATAATCCTTTTTGAGCCTTATTTATCCTTTAGCCTTTTTTATCCCTCTCTAAAAAGAGCTCTATTGTTGAGAGGAAGTTTTAATGTTCTGAGCGGAAGAATCTTTTAGAATGGCATTGGTTAGCAATTGCTTGCCATTCCTATTCGAATAATTTGATTGGACGAGGAATTCTTAGAGGCAGCCTGTCCTCTCCCGCTATTGGTTGACGAAACAATTTATGCGATAATCCATTTGAGCCTTATTTATCCCTATCTAAAAAGAGCTCTATTGTTGAGAGGAAGATGTTAATGTTCTGAGCGGAAGAATCTTTTAGAATGGCATTGATTAGCAATTGCTTGCCATTCCTATTTGATTAATTTGATTGAATAATTTGATTGGACGAGGAAATCTTAAGGCAGCCTGTCCTCTCCCGCTATTGGTTGATGAAACAATTTGTGTGATAATCCTTTTTTAGCTTTATTTATCCCTCTCTAAAAAGAGCTGTATTGTTGAGAGGAACATTTTAATGTTCTGTGCGGAAAAACCTTTTAGAATGGCATTATTTCCGATCCAATGATTTGATTGGACGAACAATTCTTAAAGGCCGTCCGTCCTCTCCTGCTATTGGTTGAAGATCAAATTTGCGTAAAGATGCATGAAAATAGCGCCCGAACGAAAATCACCTCGATCGGATAACCCATGTTTATCGTCAGACTAGATAAGCCATTCTATCCCTTGATTAGCCTAGTTAATCTATGGTAAGCGTACCTTAACTCGGTTAAATGAGATAAGCTTACTTCACCTTCGATAAACCAATTTTATGTATCTGTTCCGTGTATTATCTCAAAGAAATTTTAGAATATCGCATTTTCAAAATGGATTCCATCTTGATTGTGTGCTTTCATTTGGCAGATACAGAGGGCATACCGGGGCAAAAATTATAGTGATGATACTAGACAAACAAGGATTATCCGCAGATAAAGTAAGATTATCTGATTTTGATGATTTACGCGCGCCATAGACATGCATCATTCCACGCAGAAATATGACCTTTAACCAATAGGGGCCAATAGGTGGAGAGGAGAAAGACTGCCTGAAAGAATTAATTATCGAGGGGGGCTTTTGGATTTCACGGGTTGCGGGTTTGTCCGATTTCGCCCTCAGGTTTTCGGTTTTTCCAAAAAATTGTGCGGGTTTTCGGCTCAAGTATATTTAACGGGCAACGGGTTTTGCCATTTTTATAGCTCAGGTTTCGGGTATTGTAGTAAAAATCCAAGATCAGAAAGATACTGTAAATACTGCATCACTATGGGCAATACAATTCTGGGGGACAAGATTCATTTTCTTATGTTATGCCCACATTTTGTGAATGAAAGAAGAGATCTATTGAAAAAAATTGAACTCTCATACCCATCCGTAGGTCATTTAAGCACTTGAAATAAATTTATATGGATGCTTATCCAAGAAGATACCAAGTGTCTTCTTTTGGTTTCATCCTTTGTTACCAAATGTTTAAAAAAGAAATCGGAATTCAAATTTTGAATAGCTTTATCCGCTATCCTATCATCTATTAATGTATTCGTTTGTTACTCTTATTGATAGCTTTCTGTTAAATTGCGAACTGTTTTGAACATGCGTACAGTAGCTTTTTTTACTTGTTATTCTCAGTAGTTCCTTGTAGTAAATTAATTTATTTTTATTTTCTAATTAGCTTTAACTTTTATTTAATCAATGTTCTGTTAATAGGTTAGAGGCTTTCTTGGCCTGATACCTTTGTTATAAAAAAAGTGCAGGTTTTCGGGTTTTAAAATCTCACAAAGGATATCAATGTTTAACATTCTTAAAACAGTTGTTTGAACTAAGGTCATCCGGTTTTTCGGGTTTGCCCCGATTTTCTTCTGGGTTTTCGGGTTTTAATACCCCCCAAAGCCCCCCTCATTATCTTGTCCAATCAAATTGTTCGAAAAGGAATGGCAAGTGCCCATGAAGGCTATCTTTAAAACATGGCATGTTGGAATGCTGGAATATTGGAATGTTGCGAAAGTGGAATACGTATTTCTAGTACTCTGAGCGGTAGTTCTTGTTCAAATATATCGCAATAAAATAAAACCAAAATAATTTCGACTGAAATATTTTCAAAAGCTTATTCTTCTTTTCGACAAATCTGCCTCATCACGAGGGAATGAAAATGACATTCACCTGCGATCTGAACTTTCAACCATTATGGAAAAGTTGTTACTTATTGTGCTGTTGGACAAGGCCGAGAGTTAATTTCTTTTTCGTCCGAGGTTAAAAGCACTATGCAACCACGTTCAACAATAATAATTAGTAACTAGGTTTCGAAATACTCAAGAAGTATCCCTAATGGCTAAATTGAGGAGCGTTGGGGGACGTCGGGGAAAGACGGGGAGCGGCATGGGAACTGCAGCGAATGATGGGGAGAACGGCTTTGGAACGCGGGAGGGTGGTAGAAAGCGTTGGGAATTCTGGTGAATGACATGAAAACGTGTTGGAACATTGGAAAAAATGCAGGAAGGACAGGAACGTTGGAGAACCAGCAGAAATGGCACAGAAGAGGTAATAACAAACAGAAAGAAAAAGTGATGTCCCCACCCTTAACAAGATAAAATAGCAAAGCCTTTAATGCGGTTAGAAGGGCAGGGCAAGAGCAGAGCCCTGAAGATCAGGGGAAAACAATTAGAAAGTGACAAAATTAGTAATTTTACGAGGGCAGTCAGTAAGCAACCTCTTGCCCCCTTTCTAGCACACAAGTGCATCCTGTTCTCAAACTTATAAAGACGATTTCTGAACGTCTCTCAACATTCCAACATTCCAGCATTCCAACATCCTGTAATTCGGAGTAACAACATAAGTGCACACAACACACGTTGTTGCTGCTTCAAGGGGCACCAACCCCATAACGACAGGCAAACTCCATTTAGGCCTTTCACAAGCACCTAATGAGCGCTGCAAACATAACACACAGTGTCTCAAGTCACCGAAGTTACTCAGTTGACTAAAAGCATCAATAATGAAATCAAACTTACTTAAATACAAGATCAAGTAGATCAAGTGCCAAATAAATATAATTAAAGCTAAATGGTCTAATCAACTAATTACAGCTATTAACATAAATTTCATGTTCGTGGTGACTTAGGGCTAAAGTTAACTGCCAAAAACGTTTGCAAACAAGAACAACAAAATCTAAGAATAAACCAAAATTAGCTGTCTTACAATTCCAACATTCCAACAATCCAACATTCCAACATTCCAACAATCCAACAATCCAACATTCCAACAATCCAACAATTCAACATTCCAACATTCCAACATTCCAACATTCCAGCAATCCAACATTCCAACAATCCCACATTCCAACATTCCAACAATCCAACATTCTAACATTCCACATTCCAACAATCCAACAATCCAACATTCCAACAATCCAACATTCCAACAATCCAACAATCCAACATTTCAACAAGCCAACATTCCAACAATCCAACATTCCAACATTCCAACAATCCAACATTCCAGCATTCCACATTCCATGTTTTAAAGATAGCCGCCCATCAATGCCATTGTGAAAAATTCTTCCGCTCAGAATATTAACATCTTCCTCTTAAACAATAGAGTTCTTTCTAGAGAGCGGAAAAACATCGATATTGTTATGTTATGCAAAGAGTACAGTACAGACTTGACGCTGAAAAAGACTCGAATTTGGTGTAGTGCAGTGTGTCTTCTTTACATTTACTGTATATCTGGAGTACCAAAGGTTTGATATTTCTCTAACGTATTTATATTATGTCAATATCTTTACTCGAGTACAGCCCAATGTTAATAGCCTCCATCATCATGTTTTATACTGCAGGGTTGATAAAAAGGAAACCTCCAGAAACATGAAGAAAGTTTGGTTATTTGTTTTTGCTGTTATATTTGCATTGGCAATTTCCAGTAAGCTTGATATTTGTCTATTTGTATCATAAGGTTGATTTGTATTTATTTGAAAACAAATTTAAACTATAAAAATATTAAAATACCACAACACAACATACTTAATACACAACACTTTTTAATTCATTGAAGAAGAGAAACGAACAAACTGTAGCTGACTGACTACGCACCTGGTCCAGGGCAAAGATTCCTTAAAAAAAAAATGCAAATAACCAAGCTAACCAACTATCCCTATGTAGCATAGGTGTAAAAAAGGAGGGGGTGTTTCGGTTTTTTGGTTCAACGGTTTTGCAAATATTTTGGCTCGGGTTTTCGGTATTGTTAGGAAGAAACCTATTGTAAATTCGGCGCGCGCTTTGAAAGCCCGTATATGTCAGAAAAGCCCGTATATGTCAGAAAAGCCCGTATTTGTCAGGCCCGTATTTGTCAGGTAACGTTACTAAAAGGGGTGGGAGGATAACGTCTAAAAAACGTGAAGTGAACAGTAAAAGTTGACTAATCTAGAGTTTTAATAGATTCTGTGCCATTTTTGTGAAAACGAAGACTTAACGTCGTGCCATACGATTTTGTTGAAAATATCCCACGGTTTTACGGTTTTTGAGTAAATTTTGAGCGGTTTTAAGGTTTTCAGGCCCCCATAAAACCCCCTCAATAAGCAAAAATACATACGGTATGAGACGAAACTTCTCAAAATTCTATATTTAGATGCCAGTGAAGAAAGCGAAGAGCTGAGCGATAAACCTAACAAAGAAGACGTTGCTGAGTTTGAAGGAGGTATGTTTTTTCATGAAAATTGGAAAGCATTTCCAATTTGAGTTAAAGCAGGAGTGAGCGTTATGGTCTCCCTATGTGGGTTGTCCTCTTGCCAGGGTCTCTGTGCCGTTTCGAGGCTGTCGTGTATAAAGGGCTGAAAATTATTGGGAACTTTCTCATTCACGTTTGCAAAATTTCCCACTCGCTCTTCCATTCCTGTGTGCTGGATAGTTACTAGCCATAACTTCCTGGCATGCCTTGTACACAGGCCCACGGGAAAAAACAGGTTTTTCTTCACCAAACCCAAACCGTTGGGCTGAAATTTGGATTGCTTGCAATTGGGCCTGTGTACATTCGCCCAACTTGCTCCTATGATGACAGAACACAGGCCATCATGCTATCTTGTTATGTTAGAACACAGGCCATCATGCTAACTTGTTATGCTAGACATAAGGCTCAACAGCTCTGAGGGGCTAGCCTGCGCACAGCCTCAAAACTTTCCTAAGGTCAAGTGTAGAGTCTGCGAATCACAGTCGAAAAGCTTGTTCACTGAGTCAGCAAAAATTTCAGCCTCGTTGTCATACGAATTTTTCCGTGCGGTCAAATTGGTCCTTCAACGGATTTTAAGCGAGCTGTGGCATGTCGAAGAGTTGTTTTGTCATAGATAGTTTAAAACGGTTGAAACTACAAGTTTCATATCAGAATTGAGAAGATGAAATGCCTTGCATCTTCTGTGGCTTTCCTATGTTTGAATGAATTGTTTTTACGAAGTTGGGATTTAATTTGAGACCTCTGGAGTGGCAAGGTACCTGAGTGAGAGGTTGGGCCTAGGCCTTTTGCCAAGAACTGTAAGCAGCAAAATAGTACATCTATGGATAATTTTAGATGCTGTTAAACACAACGGCACCAAATATTATTTGAACACTTCGCTAATGGAGAGACAACAAGAAACAACTTAGAATTGTGATTTTTGTCCTTCTATATGTATCTGAGACAAACAGTAGATAGGCTTATCTGTATTTCTATGGGAAGTAGTAAATCTTTATTTAAAACCAATGCAGTTGGTTTTTTATTGTAGTAAAGCACAATTATTACTTAGTATCTTGTATGGTTCATCCTTAATAACAAAACTGAATTTGCTTTGTTTCAAGGGTTTGCTAAATAAAACCCTTGCAATACCTTTTTACAAGAGAGAATTCCAGGAAATTGCATGATCACTAAACAAGGCAAAAGGTGTGTGACTTGAAAATATATGTGCAATGAGATGGCAAATTGGAACATTAAATATCAACTTGACCTTAGTACTGTATTAGAACTGTCTCAAGCTTGAACTGAACTCTAAAATTCCTTCTGGTAAAGGTTTACATTTGCATCATAAACAGTGAATACATGTATGCAATAATAAAAGCCCTTGATTAGGGGGAAACTTGCCACATTTTTCATCAAATGCAAAACAAAAACTGTAGATTGGCCAAAAATTTGCATTCAGAAATATTGGGAGGCTGCAACTTCTAGGTAAAGTTTGCATTTTATTTTGCATAGAATTGTGGTCATGTGTAACCATTTCTAACTTCAACCATGAATTCTTAGATTTTTGAGACAGCAAATTGAAATAAGACCATTTCCTGGCTATACAATCCTGATATTCTAACCAAAAGAGAAATCTTAAGTAGCTCATACAGTTCAATTATGTGTATATGCATTGAGCTCACTGTCATAGATATTTTAGCTAAATGTCTCTTACAGAACAAAGGTAACAAACATGAAACTTGGATTCTAGGAGAAAGGGTTTACAGGGCTTTTTGAAAATCAGACCAAAATTCAGGCTGAGAACAACCCTAATATCTTTTACTAAGAAAAGCTAATCTTTTGAAATCAAAAATAGGATTGCAGAACCTTTGTAGCATGTACAGGACTCATATACCTACAAACAGTCCATAATTTGAATTTAAAATGCCAGAATCAAACTTTAATTTCAAACAGGAACAACAAAATTCCAGTTATAAGACTCAAATTTCTAACAATATGGTGACAGCTAGGTGTTAGCAAAATACTGTTCATTGAAATTTTTATAATTCATTCTGTTTTCGATTTGGTTAACAAAGTCGTACTCAACTTCAAGCAGGGTCCATGCAATACCTAGCTGGTCTAGTATATCCTCTTCACCTTACATTTGTCTGTCTTGTGCCTCTTCATTTTATGTTCATCCACCGCGGTATTGATTTCAAACCCCAAAAGCTTTACTTTTTCGAATTCTATGCATTCTTCCTTAAACAAGAACGCCAAAGGTCATTCGTATATGCTATTAAAAACTTCAGAAACAGATCGCTTAATTGCAGCATCCCACCGATTTTGTGCCCACTCCAGCTCAGTATTCTGACGTACCGGTAGATCTCGGAAGTGCTCATCAGACTTAGAAAATATGTCGGAAACTAAATCTAAAACATAAGGTGGTGCCGTGGATCGATCCCACGACCTCATGATTCACGTGACAGGTACTAATCCACTGAGCTACCGAAGCGCTGCCGAAACACCGTGATTTTATTGATGTGATGAACGGAATATATAGATATTGATATTGCATATAGCTGTTGCCAAACAGACAACCCTATTTCCACCCTGAACCCTATGTTGGCCGGGCCCTAAACCCTGGTTGGGAACAAAGAAGACGGGGGTATGCGTGTGTGAAGCGCCTTCGGCGCTTCATTATATTCCTCCTCCGCTTCAATATCCCTGCTATACTGTATATTACGGGATGAGCACTTCCGAGATCTACCGATATCTGCTGAGGAAAGTTTTGAGGCTGTGCGCAGGCTATGAGGGGCACGGCCAAAATTATTGGTGGTTCGGAATTTTTGGGTTTGTGGTTCCGAACGACCAAGCTTTAATGTCATTTTAACCAATCAAAGTTCAGTTCATGTTGAAGACAGTAAATCAAACACAAATGCATCGCAAAGGTCTGGTCGAATAGCTTATTTCGAATCAAGGGGCAATATACTCCTTGGAATCTGGCGAAAACGAGCCCAAAACGAGACACTGACGATCTCAGTATATGGGAAGTGAGTTGTCTTTGAGTTGTACAAAACTTCAAAATTTCGATAAACAGTGGAATCATTTTCCTAAACCTAAAAGCTTTTTTTAGCCTGACACTCCTCAGAGTATGAACGTCAGAAACAGACCGAAACAATGAACTAAGGCGGAATTTATACCCGTATGCGGCTCGACATGCGCCAATCGGAAAAAAGCAGCTGAATTGGCATTGTGTTTTAAACACCAATATATGGGAAGTTTGACTAAAGCTGCCACAAGTGTCAACTCTGGGCCTCCTTCTCAAATATTTGAAAATCGCCAATTGCGTTGTTCGACTTCAGACCACTTCAGAATCGACTTCAGCACCTTTATTCTAGTGTCGAGGCAAATTTTTACGCTTCTAGTCCTTACCTTATTAATTTCGTAGCGATAAAAAGTTTGGAAATTTATAAAAAATTTAACCGTGACACATAACTGAAGGTGCAAAATTTCTTTCCGCGCGACTGCCTACAGCACTATGTTTAAGCATTGTAGCACAAATTATGAAAACGAGGCCCTTAGTTTAGAAGCGGTACTCTTAATGCATTTTATACATATTCTGTGGTTGCTTCATAACTCGGTGCATATCTTTTGCATGATATTTTGAATTTACTGGGAAGTCCTTTTCCATTAGTGTGAAGCCTACCGCCGTTTTCGACAATGTTAAGTTCACACTGACACTGCTCATGCTGGCTTATTTTCAATAGAACCTTAATCAGATCTAAATGTCCTAAAAAAAACCTCTGATTTTAGATGCTAGCGAGAGAGGTGACGATTTCGAACGTGAAGAAGAAGATTCCACTGAATTTCAACGTCAAGGTTAGGTTTGATTTCTTCTCGTGAAGTATCATTCTATTCCTTAAAGGCAGACTGTCCCATGCAGCTTTTTGAAACAGTGCACAGGGCATTCAAAAGCTGATTTTTGGTAGCATTCATAAAAATGTAAAACTTTAATATTTATTTCACCATAAGAGTCCTTTTTTGCTCTTCAACAAAGAATGAGAAGAGCACACTGCCCTCCGTGTAGCTACTAATATAAATAATAATGTTACATTAAATTTATTTGCTAAGATAATAATTGATGTCTCTTCCAATAGATCCCTATGCCGTCAGACGCAGATGTCAGTGCACTCTGTGCCGCCGTCGATGCAAGAGCTGGCCTTTTTGGCGTAAAAGCTGGGGAAGAAGACGCAGGTGGTGAAGATTGTGAACTGAACTGAGAACATGAAATTTTGCTGTTTATGATCATTTGCCTTATGCTAATGTTTTTTTTTACGCTGATAGAATGCACTCACTTTCTTTATAGAAAACCGCACCCAAATGCTGTCAAGATTTTCTGAACAATGCTGAGCATCATTTTTCAATCAATTTATCTTTCCCATTATTACGTCACAGGTGCATTAGGGTAGCTCCAAATTTCGCAAAAATGTTTTCTTTTAAAAACGGCAATCTGGAGTGACACTTTGAAATAGTTCGACCCCGATTGTTCCATTAAATTCACAACTGATTTATAAGAATACTTGCTATGGTTGTTTAAATTAGAATTACCACCCGAATTCGCAGCCATGATATCAGATAATATGTAACAACGCTCTGTGCTGTTGTACACTAACAAAGACAAATGATAGCACAAGGTGGCTCGGTGACTAAAACTACCACAATGCGTAGCGCGCGTTAGCACGTGTGACGTAATAATGGGATTGGCCGTCAAGGCTGGGATTTCGCGCTGATCAGAGTCCGAAGTCCCTAAAAGATAGACTTACCCTAAGTCTAAATCTTTCCTTATCACAATCATGCCAGAAATATCATGGCGCTGCGGAGGAGACAAAGAGAAAAGTGAACGGAGATTTAGACTTATACTCTTGTGCAGATCATGAATAATTAATGAGCTTTTTTCTTTGTTTTTCCTGAACAGGCGGACAGATTTCTGTCCGCCGGCATTCTCTTTGATGTTGTACATGGACAATTCAGCAGCATTGAAATAAAACAAAGCAATTAGAGGAGTAATCGTACCATGAAAATTGCAAGGGGGTTTTCTTATTTGCGTAGATAACATAAACAGAATTAATTAATAAAAGGGCCTTTAGAAAAAACCTTTTGCAAAATTTGTCTAAGAAATGTCGATTCCTTTCATTCACTGCTTAACAATTGTTATCATACCTCCTGAGCATTTGCAGAAACAACAAACCTCCAGCAAACTCATTAATTATTCATGACCTGCACAAGAGTAGAAGTCACATTTCGGTTATGAATTCGTGTTCGGATAAAAAAAGATTTAGACTTAGGGTAAGTCTACTAAAAGATGACCTTGAAAATATTATTTCCATCTTTCTTTATAACTTGAATCATAAAATGCCAAAACGTAAGAAATCCCAATGCCATTTCTAGTTCCAAATTCCGATAAAAAAGTGAGTGTGTGCTTATTAAATTGACTGCTGCTTGTGATTTTCATCTGTACCTTATTATTATCGTATTATAGTATCTGATAAGATAAAACACAAGATCTCAGGGGTAAAATCTTTGGTTTCACTGTTTCTTTTACTCTTTATTACGAAGCTCTTGTACTTCACTGCACGCGTGAAAAGCGTAAATGTATTTTCAATGCAACTCACATCAAACGCTTTGCTACTAGATGCCTTATTGTTGAAGGGTTGGGATGGAGGGTTGAAATTCAGACAAGACCGGCAAGACCTAATCAGCGACCGTCGGAATTTCGGTTGGCGAACGAGGAAAAACTATCGTTGTCGAAGGTAATTTTATTTTGTATTTGGCATGTTGATTTATGATATTTGCAGGGAAAATAGTAAAACAAGCCGAATTTCTTCCCTGAGTAAAAATTAAAGTATAATAAATAATCATAATAAAGTTAAGGACTTTCAGTTAAGCTAAATGTTTTTTCCAGCTAACTCATGACTCAAATTGTTCAACAAGTCTCAAGAACAACCTGCCCCTTTTGTCTTCTTGACATCTTGACACTTGAACGCTTGAACTGTGACTTTTGTCTTGTGCGGTTTCAAATACTTGCAAACGAAAAAGAACAAGTGGCATGATGGGTAAAAGTTGTCGCTAGTCAAACAATGGCAAAATTGCATTATTCTTCCTATGATTCTTCCTCTCTCTCCTTCTCTCGTGATAAGAGTCGGACCAATGGAGATTCTTTGAGTTATCATGAACGGATGGAAACTCAGAAGAAGATGAGGAAGAGCACGTGAAGATCTCTATCGCCGACACGGGAGACTATGGGTTTGTGATAAAATGCTTCACCAAATCTTTTACATTTGGCTGTTGACTTTAGGATATTTGGAAACATAAGAGAAAAATTTTAAAAGAAAATATGAGAAAGAATACGGTATGTAAGGTAAAACTTGAGATAGGTTAAATAAAGCAGCTTTTAATTCCTGGGCTTCCGTGATGGTTTTGTTTGTTTGATTGATTCTGGGTGGGTCTCCTTTCTCTTCCTTTGGGCATTATAAACATGGCGGACGGTGGGAGGAAACTTGGTGTTGCTGAGTTGATGTATGAATACTTAACTGGCAGATTCAGCACAAGCATTTACTTCCAGGCAGCCGTTCTTCGATCTAACTATCATTTTACAGTTGATGAATTTGTTGAAAGTCTGAAAATATTGATCAATTTTCAACCATTCTTGCGAATGAAAGTTGTGAAGGAAAGTGGCCTAGCTGATGGACGTGATACTTATTCATTTCGTCCTTGTGAAGTTGATGCTCGTTCCCTGCTGAGAGTAAGGAGAAAACCACATGACGAAAATTGGATAGATATCATAAATGAGGAAGAGGAATTTCTGACCCGAGATGAAAGGTTTGGGGATGGACCCCAATGGCGAGTTGTTCTGTCTGCGCCAGACGATCACGTCCGAGATGACAGAACCGGCGAGGCTTTTTACACATACGATGTTGTATTTATTATGCAGCATATGTTTGCAGACGCAGTTAGCAGTTATGATATGGTCTACAGACAATTCTTGCCCATTCTCAACAGCATTGTCAACAACAGGTCCCCTGATGATAAATTTCTGCATCCTTTGGAGCTTCCGCCTTCTTATGACGAAGAGTTTTTAAAGTTAGACAATTCTGGCGATGCTAAATCCCCTTGGTATATCAAATTTCTGATGAATATGGTGAGGGCTAAAAATAGACTTTTTAAAGACAGGCTTTATGAGCCTGTGTTTGATTGTGAGGGTGCTCCATATAATGAAGATGGCACTGGGCCATGCACCAAAGTAATAGATGAGGAGCTTTTAGATAAGATATTGGAAAAGAGAAAAGAGAAAGGCATTGGTGTCCATTCAATCCTCCTTGCTGCACTGTCATTTGCAACATTAAAGCTATTTCAGAAGCATGGAATTGCTTTGCCCAAGATCATTAAAGGAGGTTGGCCTATAGATTCCAGAAAATTTAATCCAAAATTTAAAAGTCCCCAGCCCTTAGCACTATTTACTTGTTCATCTGGCATGTCAGAAATTGAAGTACCTAGTCCATTTGAGGCAAGTAAGAAGTTGTTTTGGGAAAAAGCCAAAAGCATTGATGTTGGTGTGAGAAGTAATAGCAAAAGGCAAAGTGATTTGTTTGGTCAAAAAGCCTTAACCTACTTGGTAGAAAATTTGGGAACCGTGGAAAACTTTGGTGATTTCTTCTGTGAGTTTGGTTTCAAAACACATTTTGTATTGAGCAATTTGGCAAAATGCTCTCCTGGCCCACAGCTTACAGAAACATTTCCAAATTTTGTTGATGCTGAAGAAATGTATTTTGGTATATGCGGCAAAGGATTTGGGCAAATGAAGCTTCCATTTTTTGTGACAGCAGTAAATCACAAAAATAAAATATTTCTTTCCAACTGCTACAGTCGTAAATGGGTTGGCAGAAACTATGTATGTGAATTCATGGATTATGTTGAAGACATGCTTGGTATGGCTTGCGAAGAAGATGATGAATCAGACGATGAATTTGAGCACATTGGAAGTCAGGAAGCTGACTGTTGAATCCTATGAATGTGAAATAGAATGCTTTTGGAAAAGAGATTTTTTGGAAATATTATTGATTTAGTTATCCTTTTATCTGATGTAACAATAGTTTTTACTGTGGGTGAAATAAAGACAGAAAACTCTGTTGGATGAATCTTGTATCAGAAATAAGATTTATTTTTTAAAGGTTTTGTGAAAACGTGTAAATTAAGCACTGGTTTTTAGATGAGATGAAGCAAATATGTGGCATGAAATTTTTTTATTAGAATCATTTGCAAATCTCTTAGTGATAAGTTCAGGGACATTTGTTGTCATTTCAAGAACAGAAGTAATTCCTTTGTAAAGATTGGAAGGCAAACTCTGCCTATTTCTCCAATTATGGGGCAAAGAGACTTTATCTATTTGTATTTTAATCTTGTTTTGTTGGAAATTTGACATTGGACACTGCGAAGGAGCATAAGCTGTTGTAGTTGTAAATACAGCATGGTATTCTGTAGACAGTTTTAGTTTTTCGTTCTGTTGTAAAGAAAAAGCAGGTCATTTATACAAGTTTCGCAGAATGTTTTAGAGCAGAGAATGTGATAAAATCAAGGAAGGCAATGTTTTGAAATATGATATCGCGGAATTTAGACGCAAGAGGAACTGGGATTCCCTAATCTGTGATCGGAATGGTTGGCTTCTGAATCAAAGCAAGGCCGTAACCGAGGGCTGCACTGCCTGCAAGAAAAATTACTTAATTATGACATGACTATGATAACGATTTATGATCAGCTCGATATACTAGATGTGACCAAATTAAGTGATTTTTGTACCGTACCTATATAACCAGTCAGTCTTTACTGACAGTGCAATTCCTGTGTTCTTGTTTGTTTGTCGCTCGGTCCCTGACACTCGCAAGATATTCCGATATCACTTGTTCTCAAATTTTATCTTCTCATCTACCTTTCGGAGCACCTAAGTCTCTCACATGCGAAAGCTGCAACAGGGAAGACGCACATCATCAGCAACCACATTCATTTATTTAAAGATGTATCATAGCTGCCATATTTAATAGATAAAGACGTGTTTATGGTATCGACTAAGTATGAAAAAGTAATTATATTAATGGAAAACGTGGTCTCACAAAGGATCTTTTCTAAGATTCAGGGGTCTGGCTATGGTGCTGTGACCCAGTCTAAGATACCTTCTAAGGTCCTGCTCAGTTCTTTAGATCCAGTCATGGGTCCGGCTTTTCCAATTACCCGCAGAAATGATCCTCTCGTTTGTCACAGAACAATGCAAGAAATTTTGCTTGTATTGGATTCCTTGACGCTTGATTAATTTGTGTTTTGTTCCTTTGTAATTTTGAATTTGAAGTTTGAATTGATCTTTCCTGTTCAAGTTCAAAGGACAGATTAGCAGTGGCCAGGCCGAAGGTGAATTGTGAATTATCATAACAGCTCGGAAAGTAAAAGATGGCAGAGGGTGGGCGTAAACTTGGTCTCACTGAGTTGATGCAAGAATACTTAACAAGCAGATTTAATGCAAGTATTTACTTCCAAGCAGCCATCCTTCGATCTACATATCGTTTTACTGTGGACGAATTTATTGAAAGCTTGAAAATTTTAGTTAATTTTCAGCCATTACTACGAATGAAAGTTTCAAAGGAAAGTGGCCTAGCTGATGCGCGAGATAACTATTTCTTTCGTCCTTGTGAAGTAAATGTGTCTTCTTTGCTAAGAGTGCGAAGAAAGTCCGACGGTGAAAAATGGGCTGCGATTATTAAGGAAGAAGAGGAGCTTCTGTCCCGAGAGGAAAGATTTGGAGATGGACCAGAATGGAGAGTTGTTCTCTCTACACCAGAAGAATTACTCGATGGCCTTCAAACAATAAGTGAACCTCTTTACACCTACGATGTAGTGTTCGTTATGAAACACGCAATCGCCGACGGCGTAAGCTGTTATGATTTGGTCTACAGACAACTTTTGCCGATTCTCAACAGCATTGTCAACGAAAATTCCCCGGATGATACATTTCTGCATCCTTTGGAACTCACTCCATGCTACGAAGAAGTCTTTTTTAAGATGCGAGATTCTGCTGACATTGCAGTACCTTGGTATATAAAACTGGGAATGAATATGTTTAGAGCCGCAAACAGAATGTTTAAGGAAAGGCTTTACGAGCCTTTATTCAAAAGTGAGGGCAGTCCGTATGACGAAGATGGTGCAGAGCCATATACAAGAGTAATAGATGAAGATCTCTTGGATAGATTATTGCTGAAGAGAAGAGAGAATATTGTAAGCATTCATTCTATTCTCCTAACTGCATTGTCATTTGCAATATTGAAGTTATTTCAAAAGCATGAAATACAAGTGCCTAAGGTTGTTAAAGGGAACTGGCCAATTGATTCTCGAAAATTTGATGCAAAGTTCAAGAGCCCTCAACCTTTGGGAGTATATTACTGCTTCTTCAGGTATATTACAAATGAAGGTACCTAGTACATTTGAGACAAGTAAAGAAATGTTTTGGAAAAAAGCGAAAGACATAAATCATGATGTGAAAAGAGATAGCAAACAGCAGAGTTACTCTTTTCACTTAAAAGCATTTGCTTACATAGTGGAAGGATTAGGCACTGTAGAAAACTACTGTGATTTTGTAAGTGAATTTGACATTAGAACACATTACATTTTAAGCAACTTGGCAAAGTGTTCTCCTGGCCCAGAGCTAATTAAAACTTCTCCAAATTTCATTGATGCCGACGAGATTTATTTTGGTGTCTGTGGGAAAGGATTCGGAGCTATGAATTATCCCTTTTTTGTAACAGCAGTAAATCACAAAAATAAGATATTTCTTGCAAACTGCTACAGCCGCAAATGGATTAGCAGAGAGTTTGTTTGTGAGTTCATGGACTTTCTTCAAGATATGCTCATAATGGCCTGTCAAGAGGATGCTAACTGAGCAAGCTGTAGCTGTAAAGATCAATATAAGCACATTTGAATGGAATTCTAGATAATGTTTTAACATCTAATGATTAAACACAAGATACTAAATAAGAGGAGCAATTTGAAACTTCCATGAATTAAGGATGGCAATTATTTCGCTTGCTATTTGCTGTATGCTATATCCACAAGTTTATAATCTTGTACTTGCCTCACAGAAAATGTGACTTTCTGTGAATATTTAGGTAAGTCAATTTCAGTATACTATTTTACTACTGTAGATACTTCTTCCATACCTCCCGGTTATGTTGAATTCTGTGAGAAAACTTCAACTTCTTAGTTGATACAATATAATTTTGTTGTGGTGTTTGAATTGGTGTGTCGGTGTATTGGGAAGTGTTTGGTCTGTAAATAGTCTAGACTGATCGTTCGTAAACCCTTGTAGCTACCAGAGGCAAAACGAAGCATCTTGGAGCAGAGCATTTTTTAACATTGTTACTATGGGGGAATTTGCCCCCGCAGGCCCAAAGCTTTCCCCCGTAGTGAAGTGAAAATGCCCCCGTAGTTGTGGGTCCATCATCTTACGCCTTTTATAAATACAGGGTGGCCCAAAAAAGGGACCCCCTAACTAAATAATTTATAAATAATTTGTTCTTAAGTTGGAATTTCATGAAATCAATACTACATGATATTCAACTCAAGTGAGATATATCATGTAAATATCATGATGATATGGGTTAGTATCTCTGAATAAATTGACTTTAAAACTTTACAATCCAAAAACGTACCGTAACAAAATATGCAACTTTATACCCTTACGTAATCCTTACGCAACAAAACAGAGAAATCAATAACTCATTCCTTCAGTCAAATGATATTCAAAATATCCTCAATCCTGCTCAATACACTTCTCTAATATGACTGACCATACATTAATGGTCGTGACAATTTTACTCTGGGATAATGATTCTCCTTCGCGCACGATCGCAGTACAGTACGCAATGATGGAACATGAGCAGCTGCCCATTGCGCCGAGATGGAAGCTCTTATCACCAACATATTTTTACACGATAGCGCACTTGACTTGAATATTACCTGGTATAAATTTGATAAACTTTCTCCTTGAGAAAATTTATTCAGAAATTATTTACCTAAGGGGGTCCCTTTTTTTTGGGCCGACCTGTAGAAGGTTGAAGTATTCGTGAAACGATTATCCTAAGGATACTGATGAAAAATCAAATGCAAGAAAACGACGTGGATGAACACCAAGGAGAAAAAAGAGCCAGTAGAAACCAGTTTGTAACAACAGTGGGCAGGTGTGACAGTGCAGTGAGGAATGAAATCATACAGTCGGCTATCAATTTCTTGTCACAAAGAATAAGAATTGAAGATGATGGGACAGTGGGAACTTGAAGAAGATGATGAATGCCCCCACAGCCAGCGAATTTATTGTAACCAGCAGGGACCTGGTCTTTCAAATTTTAGGAGAAGGCATTCTAGAAGAATATGTGTCTGGTATGTTTGTATTTCTTTGGGGGAAAGTGGCTGAAATTGAAGAACTGGACATGAAGGACAAGGGCACATCTCTTGCTTTAAAATTGAAGAAAATGACCACAGCAAGCACTGGAATAATTAGTAAATTCTTAGCCTCATTCTTGACCCTCACTCCTCAAAGTATGGCCACAGAAAGGGCAGTATCGCATTATAATAACAAAAAATCAACAAAAAGAGCATCATTAAAACAAGAAACAACTAATGGGATAATGCACGTTTCGTTAAACGGTAAAGGCACTGCACATTTCAACCCAAGACAAGCAGTATACGAGTTTCTTAATCTGAAAAACAGAAGAAATCGAGAGCCATGTAGATGTAGCGAACTTTATCAAGAACGGGATTTCGTTAAAAAGATTTCGTTAAAGAGTGATAATGGGTGTTTGTAAATCTTCATTTTTTCAAGAGATTGATTATTTTTTAAAACTCCAAGCGAAATTTTTTAACTACCTCTTCTACAAATGGGTGCCCTTTCACGATTTTCCCCCCGCAGTAAAATTCCTTAAAAATGCTCTGTCTTGGAGCATTTTGGAGATTCAATTCAATTCAAATTTATTTGTAAAATACAAGTTTACAAAAGAAAATTTAAGTATAAAAATACTTGTATTCTACGCGACCCAAGAGAAGCAGAGCTTATCTAAGCTTGGGCCGCTAAATTAAAGTTTAAAATCACTAAGGGGGGCTTGCAAACTTTAGATTTTATGTTAAATGGAAAAACTTGATTCTACAATGACACAGTAATACAAAGGGTCTGGCTTAAACATTCGAATTCATGTGTAGCAACAGTAGTTAGACCAATCAAATAGCATTATTTAAGTGAAAATTGGTTACGTTTATATTTATGTGGTAAGCTTTTCCGTTCAATGTACGTTTTCGATGCCGGTTTTTTCTTTGCTCTCTCAAACTGATATACAGCTGAATATACGTCTAATAAATTTAAGATAACCTCTAACGTTTTTCCCGTTTATCCCCGTACATAACCATCCGCAGCCGCTATTGTGCGATTTTGTTGTGCACTCGTTTTGATCATGTGACCTAGAATTCAACACGTTTCAAGTTCTCTTCTGTAACAAAAGAATGAAACAAAGGACTTCCAGACCAGTGTTTTTTCTATTGACTATGATGAGTCCTAAACCCTTAGGGCTTTTTTCTGCGCATTTGGCGTGACAAATATGAAAGTATCAAGTCCAGCTGAGGCTACTAAAGAAATGCTTTGGGAAAGTGCTAAGAGCATTGATCTTGGTGCGAAAAAGAATGGTAAATGTCATAGTGATGTGTCATATTTAGACGTTTTTGCTTGCCTTGTAGAAAATCTGAAAATTGTGGAAAGCTGTTGTTATTTTTTGACGAATTGTTTGCGAAATCGCACTTTGTTCTCAGCAACTTGGCGAAGTGCTCCCTAGGCACCGAGCTTACTAATACATTTCCAAACTTCGTTGATGTTGAAGAAATGTATTTTGGTGTCTGTGGGAAAGGATATTGTTCCAATGCTCCATTTTTCGTAACAGCAGTAAATCACAAGAATAAGATATTTCTTACTAACTGCTATAACCGAAAATGGATAAGTGAAAATGATGCATGCGAGCATATGGATTATGCTGAAGAGATGCTGATTACGGCCTATGAAGACGATTTTGACCCACAAGATGAGTTTGAGCAAATTGACATTCTGGAACTTGGAGTAGCTATTGTAAATTAACCATTGCCTAAAGTTGAATAGGTCTTAATTTTACCCAACCCATTATAACCGGTAGAGAATCAAAGTGAGGATGATGCACAGTAAATTGATCCTTCCATCATAGGAGTTAATTGTTTCTTTTATTGTTCTGTTGTAAAAAGACCTTAGGCTACTGACGATGATGATGGATGATGATGAACCACAACCATCTCTCGATTCATCTCTTTGAATTGTCAGGATTGGATGATTGAACTTTGAAATGTAAAGTTCACAGTTCTGAATTTTGACCTGTGAACTTTGGAGTTCTGAACTGTGAAATGTCATTTACGAATTCTGAATTAAAGCATTTTTATTAACGTCAACTGTCATTGCCATTTAAGTAAAGAAATTCTTTCGTTGAATCATACACAAAGTTACTGTCTGTTGGTGTATTTTTTTCATGAAATCCCTCCGGCACGAAATTCAAGTACAACAGAGCACAGAGGTCTCCCAAAGGGTGCAAAATCACGCGATCAAGCGATATTTTTCAACGATTCACGCAATAATGCACGATAAAACTTCATTTTCACGTGCATGCAACTTCAGGCTTTTCTTCCCGAAATTTTGAGCAGGATCCATATTCATGTTTAACCCTAATCCTACTGGGGGGGGGGGTGGAATCCACTTAAAACTGTTTTGTTGTGTGATGGATGTAAGCTTCCAAACCAGGCTGACTTTACGCCTATATGTATAAGCTACAATGTGATACAAAAAAATTCCCAAAATGATAACAATGGGTCACGTGACATAGCCTTATATGGAAAGCGGTCATGACAAAACCACATATGAATGCCTATTTTTACCAGTAAATCTTATCAGAATTGACTGAATCTTTGCAAGGTAAGAGAAAATAGTTACTAGCAACAAAATATAAAGAAATTTCCGGATTTCTATTGATATTAAGGAAGGTCGATTTTTGACCCCCGTCGATAGCATGTTTTGATTATGATGTCATAATGACGTCATAATAGAAGGGGGAGACGCCCAATTCACAACATTACTCCTAACACATTGGCCAATGCCTGTGCCAAGTTTGATTGCTCTAGCTCTACTGGACAGCAATTTATGGAGGGGGGTGGAAACAACCCCCCCCCCCAGCTGTGTTAAGTCAAAAAAAGCCCGGTAGGATTAGGGTTAACTTCATATATCTAAAGGATTTACTTTGAAAAATTCTTTCCACGACGAGCTTGTAACAGGGAACACACAAAATTAATATTTTAGGGGACTTATTAATTTATCATATGCAGGAATGAAAAAAATAAAGTTAACTGACAATGCTCGATGGATAAAAGAGCCTTCCTGCATTCAAGCAACCTCTCAATTATGTCGCCAATACTAGAAATCACGAAATCACGAGTCGTACCAAAGCATTTCACGCCACACGCAGGAGTTTTGATTCACGCATTCACGCGCAAACATTTTTCGTTTCACGAAATCACCCATGAAAAATCTTCCAATCACGCAGAACCGCTTGGTGGGCCTCGACACAATTGTTTCGTTACGTGGAACTAGCAGGATTGGGTTGGCAGGGGTTATAGTCCGGGGAGTACTGATCGATTTCCAGCGTTAAAACTGATCTGTCGTAAATCTTTATACAGAAGTCTTGGAATGGGAATCTGAATAGGAATCTGGAAAGAGAAATTGAGAAATTGGAAGTCTGGAATGAGAGTCTACAATTCGTCACAAAATATACTGAGACTCAAGTCAATTTTTGCGAACTGTACAATTTTTTGGCAGTTGTTCCGATTTGGTGTCTCCCCACCCCCCTCCAAGCAATGTTGTTGTTAGGAGAAGCATTGTGCCGCAAAATTTCAACCTGATTACCAACAACATTGCTCTGTAGGGGGGAGGGGAGCCATTTTCTCATTTTCTGATGACAAGTCTCATAATTTTTGTGGAGGATTGTAGAGAGAATCATGAAAATAGGAATCTGGAAGTGGGGCTCTTGGATAGTAATCTGGGAATCGGAACAGAGCCGTCGCTAGGACTCAACAATTGGGGGGTGTGTAATCTGGCTGTTTGTCTGGCCGAGCGGTATAGCCGATAAACAATAACAAAACACAAGATAAGAAATGACGATGAGAGAGATACCAATATTTCCAGAGCTGTATCGATTCCAATGTTCATAAACATCAAAGTACAAGGTTAAGTAAACGACAGAACAACATGTTAAACGCCACCTTTCTCAAGTGCAGCACAAACAGTTAAATAACACTCAGGCTCCCATGTCCTGAAAAACGATGACTAACTACATAGTCACAAAATACACAATAAAACAGAAACAGCACCTCGGCAAGATCTTTCTCAAGTACCTTGCCTCGGCCTACTTAACCTAGACTCCTCAGTCCTTCCAGCTACATCTTCTCAGTCTGAATCCACACGCTCTCCCTAAACTCTCTCTCTCTCTCTGATCTCTCTCCCTCTGAATTACAGTTAAAATACAGGCTAAATATATACGGATAAATTACTGACTAAGCATGACAGAACAATCTAGAAAAGTTATAAACAAATATGCAATGTTACCTAAAATACAAGGAAGTAATGATGACAGTGCATTAACGAAGTAAAACAAGTAATACGTGATAACAATGGGAACAATAGAACGGAATGCTGACTAACTATGCATGACGCAACTAAGATACCTAGAAAATGCGATTACGTAATGTGCTAAATACACAGTAAATCTAACAAAAAACCTAAAGATGATTCTAGAAAATACGAGAAAAATGGAAATAGAAATACATTTTAATGAAACATATTGTCCTAAAAAGTAGCTGTATTACAGGTGTAGCTCCAAATTTTGCTGATAAAATGGGCGTGGCTTTTTAAAAAATGGGTGTGGCTTGGTTGTTGCCATTGGCGAATTTCTTTTTGGTTTCGTGCACGCAACCGTCAGGCCAGGAATATAATGCACGCATCAAATATGCCAGATTGGACATTATAGATTAAAATGAGGGACAAAAATGCAAGAGGGGTCCGGAGGCACGCTTCCCCGGAAAAATTTTGAAAATTTGAACTCTAGAATGTCGTAGAACGTAGCATTTTTAGCTGTTGGACAACAACATTCTAATAATTTGCTAGTAACTTTAGATTCCGTCAAAGAAACGTAAACACTCTTTCAGCTTCTGACTCTACCATTCTTCAAGGGCAGTGTTGTCGACCCCGTGTATTATATCTCAATCTCCTTTGTAGTGCGCTTGTGTATGTTATGGCCAGGGTGGCTGGCAAACGGGCAAATACAAATAAACGATGAGCTGGTACGAAAGTACTTTCTCTCCGCATATACTCGTCGTTAGCATCCAAAAATGTCGGCAACTATGGAAACTGGATGCGTGTATGAGTCTGCAAGCCATCTACAGGACGCTTGCCCGACATTTGCCGACACAATATCAAGATAATCAAGTTCTTTTGATTTGCGGCATTTCTTGCTGTTAATTAGTATCTCGATTAGTATTATCAAAAGAACCCTGCTCTTGTCAAATTTGCCGACAGACGGCTTCCCTGAGGGGGGTGTCACCCCACACCCTCTTGTAGCTACGGCCCTGATCGGAATGTGGTAATTGATTTATAAGAATGCCTGAGCCTGCGCCACTTCTGCTTCCTATTGTTTTCTTAAAATATATGCAAGATGAAATAAAAAGCCAAAACCTTAAAAACAATCCTGGAAAAGGGCCAATCAAGTCATTTTGAGTGGCTTTGCTGGGCAGTAAATATTATCGCTATAATTCATAAATTTTCATGTTTGCCACTGTAAATTTTTTTATCAAAATTGCTGTTGAACGTTACTACATTTTTTAACAAGCTGCTAATTTCGTAAAATCATGTTGCAGAGTTCTGAGTTGTTGCAGAAGCACAGGCCATAACCAGTATTTCTTCTACATAATCCATGTATTCGCATGCACTGCTTCTGCTTACCCATTTAGGGTTGTAACAGTTTGCAAGAAATATTTTATTCTTGTGATTCACTGCTGTTACAAAAAATGGAACGTTCATTGTCCAAAGTCCTTTCCCACAAAGTCCAAAATACATTTCTTTTGCATCAATGGAATGTGAAGATGTCTGAGTTAGCTCTGGACCAGGGGAACACTTCCCTAGGTTGCTAAGCACAAAATGTGATTTCGCATAAAATTCCTCAAAAAAATAACAGCAACTTTCTACAGTTTTCAAATCTTCAACAAGATTTTAAATTTGATGAATTACACTGAATTTTTTTGTTTTCTTTCACTCCAAGATCTATTTTTTCAGCATTTTCCCAGAACATCTCTTTACATGGGGCAGCTTGACCAGATACCACCATTTTAGACATGCTGAATGAACAGGCAAACATTCCTAGTGGTTGAGGACTCTGGAACAATGGTTCGGATTTTCTAGAGTCTATTGACCAGGCGCCTTTAATCTCC
The DNA here is from genome assembly GCA_014526335.1 of Chrysaora quinquecirrha. Lineage (NCBI taxonomy): Eukaryota > Metazoa > Cnidaria > Scyphozoa > Semaeostomeae > Pelagiidae > Chrysaora > Chrysaora quinquecirrha. The sequence goes on from JACTAT010000040.1 coordinate 8,854,994, forward strand.
TTGGGCAAAGACATTTTGTGGCTGCGAAATAATTTTAACATTGCAAAGGAAAATGCTGTTAGCAGGATTGAATGAACGCTGATGCCCTTTTCCTTACTGTATTCTAATATCCTATGTAAAAGCTCTTTCCCTATCACTTTTATATATGGACCTCTGTCATATTCATTGTATGGACTGCCTTCACTTTTGAATAATGTCTCGAATACCTGGTTGTTAAACACGTTAAACACTCTGTTTTTAGCTCTCAGCATTTTCATGGTCAACTTTGTGTACCAAGGTGTTGCAGTATCAGCGGAGTCCTGCACGCTCAAAAACTGTTCTTCACTGCAAGGAGTAAGCTGCAAAGGATGCAGAAATTCATCATCGGGGTAATTTTTGTTGACAATGTTGTTTAGTATAGGCAAGAGTTGCCTGTAGACCAAATCATAACTGCTAACTGCGTCTGTAAACATGTGCTGCATCACGAATACAACATCGTATGCGTAAAAAGCCTCGCAAGTGGGATCTCTGTCTTTATCGTCTGGTGTGGACAGAACAACCCGCCACTGTGGCCCATCCCCAAATCTTTCATCTCGGGTCAGAAATTCCTCTTCCTCGTTTAAAATATTTACCCAATCTTCACCGTCTGATTTTTTTCGCACTGTCAGTAAAGAATGAACATCTACTTCACACGGACGAAAGAAATAAGTATAACGACCATCCAGTAAATTGGGTTCCTTCACAACTTTCATTCGTAAGAGTGGCTGAAAATTGATCAGGATTTTCAAGCTTTGAACAAATTCATCGACTGTAAAAAGATAGTTAGATCGAAGAACGGCTGCCTGGAAGAAAATAGATGTATTGAATCTATTGGTTAACAACTCGTACATTATCTCGGTAAGACCAAGTTTACGCCCATTATCGTTTGCCATTTCGCAGAAAAGAGATCAAATCACATCAAATGATGTCTCTTCCTTCAGTCGCATGGTGAAAAATCTGTCGTCTGAGTATTTATTTTGCTTGTTTTGTAATTTGCATTGCCATGTGGTCCTTCTGTGTAGATTGTAGTGGGTTATTACTAAAAGCACGAGCGGGGAAATCACCGGGGAATCAGCGGGAATCTTCCCTGTCTCTCTTATACAAGAAACAAAAGTTTTTTCTGAAGAAAAAATAGACATGGAAAAGACTGAAATTCAAGCAGAACGAACGGCAGAAAGAATCCCAAAGTGACCAGTGCAGAAATTTCCAAAGTAAAGCCCCGTTGACACCACGGAATTCAATCAGATTCGTAAATTATAAACCCAGTTTCTGGATCAACTCCACTAAATGCATGCATGCATCCCAGGGGGAGGTACTCATTAACTTTCAATGCGGGGGAGTCCATGCCAATATTTGGGGTCCGAAATTCTAAGCTTATTCAGTATTTGGGGTCTGTGAATTATAACATGGACAAAAATTCAATATTTGGGGTTCACAAATCTGAATGAAGAATCGTGCGATTTGGTGCGATTCATTACAATGACCCATCCAACTGCCAAGAGCTTATAAATTGTAAACTGTCATAAAACTGATGGCTAAACCCGAAAAAACATTTTAGGTGTTCAAAAATAGATGGCAATATTTGGGGTCTCCAAAACATTAAACTCAATATTTGGGGTCCCCAAAACATTAGACTCAATAATTAGGGGTCTGCAAAGAAATAGTGGCATGGACCCCCCGTGTGGAAATTAAATGATTTTCCCCCTGGGGCATGCATGTTCAAGGAACGTAGCAAACTAAAACTAATAAAAAATGGAAACTAAATCTGAATTTTTGGGCGTCTTTCACAGGGACGCCTGCACTTATGGAGGGCAAGGGGGGGCAAAGGTTTGAAGAAGGGCAACTGAGGGGGTTTGGGGGCCTAGCCCCCAAGAAAATTTTAAGTGACCACGCCCTTCAGAAGCCTGGAAAACGTGGGAAACGCCCTTTAAATTTTTTCATGACAATAAAACTGTTTAAGATTTACTCAATTTTGCAAGAGCAATATTTTTTTGAAGAATTCTTATGCATTTAAAGTCATTAAGGTGAGTAATATGATGTTGCTATTGGTTTTCGAGAAATGATTTTCTCTGTTCATTAATTCTTGAAAAATTACGGGCGACAAGTTTCACATCGATTTTCCCTCGACCCAGAAACAAATAATGAAGTCAATATATGATGGTCCTTTCTTGCCTTTCTTCTATTCTACAATTCTACAATATTTATCAGACAACTTTAAAGCTATTATAAAAATAATTGTTGTCGCCGAGGGCACATCTTGCCCCTCCTTGCCCCCCTTGGATAAGGGCAGGAGGGGCAGTTGCCCCCCTTGCCCCCCCACCGCAGGCGTCCTTGGTCTTTCATTTGTTCTAAAATGAAAAAATAACCGAGATCGCCTCTTTTTGCATTTACATTACAAGAAGAATACGAAATCTGGATTCGCGCTACAATCTTGAACATAAATTATTTGACTTTTGATGGCACTTCCGAGTCCCCCCTTCCCCCAAGATCAATGTTGTTATTGGCTTTGAATTTAAGACTTGATGGGAGCAGGCGCATTCTTGCTGAAATCTTACAATAGAACAACATTGATTGGTGGGGGAGGGGGGCAATGGAATATTTACATCGATCACAAACAGTCCGGATATATTTTGTCCAAGATTGTAGGTGGAAACAACCTATCAGAGGTGGTTTAACTATCAGGGGAGGGTTACGTTAAACACGCTCTTCGCGTATACAATGCAAAAATTTAACCGGTCAAACCCAGGTTAAGTTTCTAAATTAATGGCTTAAATCACGGTTTGGCAATGTTTTAAGGTATCCTTTAGTTATGCTTGAAGATTGAGATGATGCCTAATTAGTTTACACTGAGCTGAATAGAGTGAAATTTCCACCAATTTCCGCTCGAATCCGACCTGTTCCCCCTGATTCCCACTGATTGCTGCTCTTTTCCTCGCTGTACCCTCTGATTTCAACTGATCCCCCTCGTTTTCATATTTGCTGTCTTGGTATTTTCAGCTATTCTCCGTGTTGCTCCCTCTGATTACCGATGATTTTCGCATTATTTCCCCCCTCTGATTACCACCGATTCCTTCTGATTCTTCATGTTTGCTGTGACTTCAAATTATTTCTGCTGTGTTCCTGTTTGTTATGCTATGATTTCCGCTATGTTCCCAGTTGTTCCCTCTGATAACAAGTGATTCCCTCTTCGTTCCACCATTCCAATGGTTCTCAGGTTCATTCCTTGTTCCTTCGTTTAGAGATATCTGGAATATTGGCTTCTGATGAGTTTGTTGTTTGAATTCGTCCAGCATTTTGTTTTAATTTCAACCTTTGTTTAAATTCAGCCTTTGTTATAATTTTCCATGACCTTTGCCCTTTGCCCTTGTGTGCTCGTGCTCTGGTTTGTCATGACCTTGACCTGACTGACATACACGTTTTTTTTTTTATAAGAACACTGAAATTGAAGAAAGCCATGAAATGTTCTTAATTTTTCCGATTTGAAGGCTCAAAATGTTCTTAAAATGTTCTTAATTTTCTTGCTTTTTAAAAAGCTGTTCTTCTTCAAATTAGATGGTAATTGCTACAAAAAGGGACGCACATGTAAAAATATCGCATAAATGCACAATGATTGATAGTTCACCTGTTTTCTAGAGTTGAGAACAGGACAGCGCAACTAAAGAAAGTAAATTCTAATTTTTTTCTAGCTTCACAAAGCCTTGTAATGTTCTTAGCATGTTCTTAACTTTTTAGCCTCTGAAGCCTTATGTTCTTATATACTTTGTTCTTATAAAAAAAAAAACGTGTAATGGCAGACGGTGGGCGAAAACTTGGTTTAACTGAGGTAATGTACGAATACTTAACTAACAGATTTAACTCATGTATGTTATTCCAAGCAGCAGTTCTTCGATCGAACTACTTTTTAACAGTGGATCAGTTCATTGAAAGCTTGAAAATCCTGATCAATTTTCAGCCATTCTTAAGAATGAAAGTTGTGAAGGAAGCCAATTTACTACTGGATGGTCGTGATACTTATTTCTTTCGCCCTTGTGAAGTTGATATTCATTCTCTTCTACGAGTGAGGAAAAAATCACTTGATGAAGATTGGGTAGCTATCATAAACGAGGAAGAGGAATTTCTGTCCCGAGCTGAAAGATTTGGTAATGGGCCACAATGGCGAGTGGTTCTGTCCACACCAGAAGATAGAGTTAAAGCTGAAGGGTCAATTTACGCTTACGATGTTGTATTCATTATGCAGCACATGTTTACTGACGGAGTAAGCTGCTATGATATGGTCTACAGACAGCTGATGCCAATTTTAAACAGCATCGTAAACAAAAAATCCCCCGATGAAAGATTTCTGTACCCTGTGCAGCTAACTTCTTGTTACGAAGAAGAGTTTTTAAAGGTGAAGGACTCTGCCGATACTGTTGCACCTTGGTATATAACACAACGCTGGAACTTTCTAAGGGCTGTAAACAGGATGTTTAAAGATAGGCTTTATGAACCTCTTTTTAAAAGTGAAGGCAGTCCATACAATGAAGATGGCTGTGGGCCATATGCAACAGTGATTAAAGAGGACCTCTTAAAAATGCTGTTGACAAAGAGAAAGGAGAAACATGTCACAATTCATTCAATGCTTCTTACTGCATTGTCATTTGCAATATTAAAGTTATTTCAGAATCATAAAGTCCCCCTGCCGAACATTGTTAGGGGTGGTTGGCCTATTGATTCCAGAAAATTCAATTCAAAGTACAAGAGTCCCCAACCCTTGGGAATACTTACGTGTTCGTCTGGGTTGTCAGAAATGAAGGTACCTCATCATTTTGAGGCAAGCAGGGAGATGTTCTGGTTGAGTGCCAAAAGCATCGAGCATAATGCCAAAATGGACAGAAACAGGCAGAGTGATGTACTGAGCTTGAAACCATTAACAATGAAGGGCTTTGCCTATCTTGTAGAAAATCTCAAAACTGTAGAAAATTATGGTCATTTTTTCGGTGACTTTGATATGAAATTGCATTTTGTGCTTAGCAACTTGGGTAAGTGTTCTCCAGGTCCAGAGCTGAATGAAACATCTCCTAGTTTCATCGATGCTGAAGAGTTATATTTTGGCATCTGTGGACAAGGACATGGAGCAATGAATGTTCCAATTTTTGTGACAGCAATAAACCACAAGAATAAGATATTCCTAGCTAACTGCTACAACAGAAAATGGTTAAGTAAGGATTATGCTCGTGAATATATGGATTATGTTGAAGAGATGCTGGTTGTGGCCTGTGGAGAAGATTGTGACCCTGAGGATGAATTTGAGCACATTGATATTAATTAGTGCTCAATGAACAGCCTTTAATTCTAATATATAATATATTATAATCATATTATAATTATCTGCATATGGATATCTCGTAACTATATTGTTCTATATTTGAATAACGATTGATTAGCTTTCAAAATTGTGAAGTTCTAATCAACAATGTTTATATTCTTTATTAACAACGGATCAAAATTTTTAAGTTTTACGTACTCTTAGGTGTCTAATTGCTGTCCTCCCCATTTCTTAATTTTTGAAAAATTTCCAACCCTCCGCTCTTATTAAGACCCTCGTATTAAGTTTGCAATAATATTTATGTTCATAGTTTTTACTAAACATACCTTGACGTACTTGGTGTGAAATTTCACTTGTACACTCAATTTGTTGGCTAGAACTGTGGGTTTTCTTAGCCTATAAGCACTCTTA
>JACTAT010000040.1:8870430-8941390 GCA_014526335.1 Chrysaora quinquecirrha
TCGCACACGGACATCTTGTCCTCTTCTCCTAATTTCCATACATAACTCCACCTCCTTCAAATCACCAGTCACCAGAGCCCAAGCCACCCAAGTGCGATCCCATCTGGCTTAACCAATCACACAATCATCGAACAAATTTCAAATCCCTGCAAATGGGCTGGTAAATTTAATCACTTATTACTCTGAATAAACCCTGAATGCCTGAGTGAAATATAAATAAAAAATATGAGTTTCTTTTCGCTTCTTGTTCATTTCTCGTCATTGCAGCATTACTGTTTTCTTGTTTTAAAAATCGCTTGATATTTATTTTGACTTTTTTATTTGCTACAAGCTTGAGTCTAATTGCAATTCTTATGTTACAGCTTAGTGTCAAAGGTAGAAGTGCAAGGGATATTCTCAAAGGTTTTGCGAAGGGAATCGCAAAAGGCGTTGATGAAAAGCTTCTGCTTTCCGGCCAAAAAGTATGTTTGGTGCCTTATTGGTATTTATCTAATAATCGATTAGCCTACTGTTTGAAACGATCCATGGTATCCTTCCTCTTAGGTGTGTCTTTGCGGGGGGTTGCAATAAATTAGGTGGTCAAACTTTGTACTGCTCAAACACAGTGCATACGAACCCTTTAGCGCTTGTAAGCTCAGGCAATCGTATTTTATAACAAAGAAATGGCGTGTTTACCGTAAATCCTCGAATAAGCCCCAGGGGGGCTTATTTGCAAAGGGCTTATTCGAGGGGAAGGCTTAGTTTAAAATGCAATGGTTCCAGTGTGTTGTCGAAAGAATAACAGAGAGAAAAATCTGTAATCTTTTATCAAAATCAGCCTTTTTTACAACAGCCAACAGCCAATGGGTGATTATTGGTTGAATTGATAGTAAAACCTGTCATGACTAACTTGTTCAGTGTTTTATTTAGTCGAAAAATGCATTAAAGACAGAAACAAATTATAGACAGAACCTTCGAATAATTCCCTATTGGGGCTTTATTCGAGGGGAGGGCTTTCTTGCAAAATGCAACCTCGTCCCCAGGGTGAATAGGCCTCTACGTGAAACTCCGCTGTCCATATTCGACCCTGGTATCGGCCTTGTCTATTCGCAATTTGATTGGCTGTTCAAACAATAGAAATTTTAAGTGACGTCACAGTTTCTTCAAAATTTCACACCAAAATAGGCCGAAAACTATGTAAAAAACATCTATAAAAACCAAAAAATGATGCTACATGAGATATTGTATCTTGCCTGATAGTTATCAATGAAATTCTTTGCATTTCCTTCCTAAGAACATCTGCTTTCAGAATCTTCATCTTGTTTTTATGCCTAGGCCAAATTTGCCAGTATTTTGGCAGATTTTTCGTACCAGGGCCCAAATCGATTTGACGGTACCAGGGCCCAAATCGATTTGACGGTTGAGATTTGAGGAAATTCGATTTGGGGCCTGGGGACAAGGTTGATTACCTTGCTTTGGTAAATGACATTTCAGGCATTCTCAACATTTAACAAAGAGTTTTGCCAAAGAGCGGCAATTTCAAAACAGTTTTCAAAACAAATCATCATTAATATTATCCTCACGATGAAAATCGTCATAATAATAATAATAATGATAATCATCATCATCATCATCATCATGATTACTATCACCACCATTGACGGTGTGCAACATCTAAAGGAACGCTACCACCACCACAACCAGCCCTACAACCATCACCTCGACCACCCCTATCACCACCACCGGAACCACCCCTACAACCATCACCTCGACCACCCCTATCACCACCACCACAACCACCCCTTCAGCACCACAACCACCTCTACCACCACCACCACACCCACCATACCACCACAATCACCCCTACCAACCAGCATCATGATCACCCCTATCACCACAACCGCAACCAGCCCTACAACCATCACCTCGACCACCCTTATCACCACCACCACAACCACCCCTACAACCATCACCACCATCACCCCTATCACAACCACCACAACCACCACTTCAGCACCACAACCACCTCTATCACCACCACCATACCCAACATACAACCACAATCACCCCTACCAACCAGCATCATGATCATCGTGTTCATCAACATCATCATCATGACCACCACCATTATCATCATATTCATTATCGTCATCGTTGTGCATACCGATGAACATCTTTCATCATTTGACCGAAATAGCTATATTCAACCAGAGTCGTTCTTCGAACATGCCCATAGGGCCCCTATGTTTTGAATACTTATGGTATTGTGATCTCCGAAGAAAATTATTACACTAAATGAATCAGTTCTTGTTTATCGATCGTTATAAACAAGAAGAACAGTGCAAGTTATGTACCTTTCTGTTATAGGATGAAGATGAATTTTTCGAAACTGAGAAGAAAGGGCAAGTCGATTATCACAACAAGTAAGTGAAACAACCTGTAGGATTCTATCACTTTGCCAATTAATTATTGCAATGGGTACCAGTGAAAATACCGACCTAGACAAGTGAGTTAAGACACAACTTTCATGCTAATACTTCTTTTTAATGCAACTTTCATGTACAGTTTTTGTATTTACTTTTTTCTGTTTTCATATATAAACACTCTTTAGTGCCAAATACATTTTCTGTAAAACGATAGACCTTTCCAGTAAGGGAATCCTCTCTGTGTGCAACGACTGGAATTACGATCGTTTTAGGAGAGGTAGGTAATTCAGAAAATTTGCACCAAACTCACGAATAATGGAAGAAAAACAGAGTGAAGGAATCTGCAGCAATAAATGTTGACAATATGTGCAGAAATTCAGGAAAACAAGATACAAACACCTCAAAAACAGGGAAATACTTCATTGTCTTGAGCAAATATGGTGGGATTTTGAGCCTTTCTTTCACTTTACCCCCAATTAAACATGAATTTGAAGTAAAATTTGATCCACAACACCTCCTGAAACGACCTTAATTCAAGTTGTTGCACGCGGAGAGGATTCCCTTACTGGAAAGGTCTACCATTTTCCAGAAAAATGTCGCACCCGACCCAGGTCTCTTTGAAAAGGTCTATTGAGGGACCCCTGTAGGTAAATTATTTCTGAATAATTTTTCTCAAGGAGAAATTTTATAAAATTTATACCAGGTAATATTCAACTCAAGTGCGATATCGTGTAGAAATATCTTGGTAATAAGAGCTTCCATCTTGGCGCAATTAGACATTAAATTTATGATGTCGCAAAACCTGCTGTTTATATTCTACCATTGCGTACTGTGATCGTGCGTGGATGAGAATCATTAGCCCAGTGCAAAATTTTCTTGGCCATTAATGCATGGTCAGTCATATTTGAGAAGTGTATTGAGCAAGATTGAGGACATTTTGAACATATCATTTGACCGAAAGAATGAGTTATTGATTTTTCTGTTTTGTTGCCTAAGGATATAAAGTTGCATCTTTTGTTACAGTATGTTTTTGGATATTGAAGTTTTACAGTCAAGTTATTCAGAGATTCTAACCCATATCATCTTGATATTTTCAAGAATATCTCACTTGAGTTGAATAACATGTAGTATAAATTGCATCAAATTCCTCCTTAAAAAATTATTTATAAATTACTTAGCTAGGGGATCCCTTTTTTGGGCCACCCTGTATTAAAGTCACCACAGGGCCTCTTTTAACATAGTAACTAGGGGGGCAAATGCCCCCATAGTCCCTATCATTGCCCACCTAGTTCCTAAAGTTGCCCCCCCCCTAGTAAAATGTCCTCTCAAAAGAAAACTGCCAAGAAGAGCCAATCTAGGCCGATCTTGAAGTTGTTTTTTGAAACATTTTCTGGAGGAGCATGCCTCCAGACCCCCTAATTAGGAACACCTCTGGGGCACTGTAAGCCTTTGGCACATTTACAGTCAGCTGTAACATCAGTGTAACTTGTACGGTATAAATTCTCAACTGAAGTAGAGATGCCCCTTGATATTTCTCCAGCTCTGCACGACTGGTTGTGCACGAATTCCCGACAAAAAGACTAAGAGAAGAATAAACTTGCCAAGACTGGACTCGCACTATGAAAGAAACGGCTGAAGATAAAACAATAGAACAATAGAACAATAAGTCCCCTAAGATCCCCCCCCCTAGTTTTATCCCCTTAAAAGAGGCCCCGAGTCACCATCCATTATTACGGTGTGAAAGCTGACTAGATTTTACACCCACGAAAAACTGATGTCAGTTACATTCTTGTACATGTTTACTTTTTGTTAAAATTTGACAAAGATTAAGGAGGAAACAAAGGGTTTATCTTTGAGAAAATTTCTTTTACACTGTTTGAATAGAAACCTGGGAATACTATCACGGAATAATACAACATTATAACGTGAATTATCCTATAGACGAATATTACCTCAGAACAGTTTTGAAATTTAAATTTCTTTCTAATTTGCAGAAAATTGAAAGTCGAAAAGCAACAGATAAAGATTTGAAATTATCAGATCTTCTTCGTTATCACATGAGAGACTCAGAAGCTGCAAAAGATCTCTTATACCGTCGTCTTCGATGCCTTCATAATCTTGAGAATGCAAATAAGAATTTAGACAAGGCAAGATCTAAAGGCAAAGCTATTGCCGAGGTGAGTTTCTATTGCTCCCGAATTTGGATTTTGTGTTAAGTAAGAAGACTATAAGCAAACGCAGAGTTGTGTAAGGAAATGTAAGAAATTGAATACACAGATCCTGGCACGTTATAGTCTTTTTTGACGACAGGCCGCATTTGTGGAAATTTTTCAAAATTTCGAGATGGAATTTTCGATACCAAATTCTTATTGAGCAGCCAAAATTTAGGCTAGGTGTAAAGTTTTGTTATCTTGGCGCTTGTATTCAAAGTTTACCGATCAAAGTTTATCGAGTTTATCCATTTTATTTCAAAAATGGTTAGACCAGCCGGGGTTAAAAGCTGGGTGAAAAGTTTCACCCCCGGTTACTTTTCATGGTCAAAGTCTCAGAATCGGGAACTTTGAACTAATAGAATCGAGAACTTTGAACTAATAGAATCGAGAACTTTGGACGCTTATAAACTAATTAGTGCCAGACCTAGGGCAGTGAAACTTTGCACCTAGACTTAGTCTTTTAGATGATTTATATCTACGATTTTAGAATCGAAAACTTGATATCTTAACATTTTAAAAAATTCCAATCCCGGGTCTTTCCTTGTAAATTCTATAGTCTGTAAAGAAAGGAAACCGAGGTCTCCAGAAGTGTTTGATGTTTGATGTATTGGTGAAAAGACCCTCTCAAATGCCTGAGCAAATCTACTTTAGTTTTTAACTCCTTTGTACTACAGTTTAACTGAATGCGTAATCGAATCCAAGGATCGCTATTTTATCGAAAAATAGTTTTATTATCTTCAAATGTGTCAAGATCCTTCATAAACAGGGCTTTAAAATGGTTTAATTGAGAATCCTAACCCAGGTTCTGTTAGATTCTATGTACGAGAGTGTATCGGGTGTCAGCAACAGAAGACTTAGAAAAGATCCTTTGGGAACGCCTCAGTCTCGAAACACAGTTATTGTCTTTCTTCCGTGGTTTCAGCGCGGTTTCAACCAGAAGACCTATGTTAATCTTTGGTGGAAATTGTAATTTAGCGTCGCCACAAATCAACGGTTCTTTCTTTTTGCTCTTCTCTTGTTCTATCTCAATAATAAATCCAAAATAACATTTATCTTCTGGAGCAATAATCTAGACTGCTATTCTTGCTCATTTCCTCAACCCCGAACAACACTTGCAGCTTCTTTCTTGTCACAGACCTCACACGTTCACATACGGAAGCAAGCGCCTCGAAACATCTGAGGCAAATTTTAGCTAAAGCCATCAACTGAAGCATTTCATTGATGCATTTTTATAAACAAATTTATTTACATGGAATCAGATTGTTGATTTACACAGCTGAAATTGGGCTTCCTAAAGTCTTTGTTCCATCGCTTAATTTCTCCTTCACGTTATGAAACGTTTTTTGGAGACATATTCCTGCTTGTAATTAGTTAACTTTGTGCTTTTTTGGCAACCTTCACGTGGATCGAACAATAGATTATAGGTCGTGATTATTTTAAGTCAGTAGTTAGTTAATACTGTAACTTTGATGAATATTTTTTTGTTTATTAGGCAGAGAAAACTCAGCAAGCAGCAACAGAAAGATTTGATGCCATTTCTGAAGTCGCAAAGAAAGGTACAGTTTAGAGAGGTTATTTTTAATTATTTCAATAATTAAGGCCATTTTTGAATCACAAAAATCAGATCAGAGGTCATTTGTAATCTTACGCAACATCTTTTCAATTTTTTGCATTTTTATTTTACCATCAGCAAAAAATTTAGAAAGTATAATCATTACATTTGCTACTCTTGTTTATTAGCAAGACATGAATTTTAAGTTAACATAACCAAGGGTCGGTTGCTGCGTTCTTGGTGCGTGTAGCGTGTAGTATGATTGTTTCTGTTGCTATAGTATGTTTCACATTGTTTATATTAGATTTTGATAATATTTTTCATCCAGTATAATATATTAACTCCTTAGAAGATAGAGGAAAATTCTTGTACCGCTGTGCCAAAAGACTATTGCCTACCGAAGTTTATGCATAAATTTCCCTTGTGCCCTAGACATGCTCTCCCTTAAAAATCTTGATTGACCCAGGACTAGTTTAAGGGTGATTTGCCTTCCCAAACAACAGAATATTTGGTGCAAAAACTTAATGTCTACCATGACAATGGAATGATAACTGAGCTCCATTTCAAGATAAAATTTATACAAGTCTAGATCCAGATAGCACATCTCTTCAACAGCCATTCAATTGAAGCATGGACACACCATGTGTGCATTAGGTAGAGAGACGGTTAAAGCCTCTCCAACCAGATTCTAGACCCTCAGCCATAATTTTGCTTACTTGCACGTTTTGAAAGGTTATATTGCTCGTTGCATAGTGGCAAGACCATTATTCTCCTATGTTATTGCCGAGAGGAACACTTTTCAGCCGTCACTTTTATGCATAAATTAAAACACTGCTATGATAGTTAATCAGACATCAAATTTCTGGCAGAATAGATGTTATTTAGGCCTAACAGAAGATCTTCTCAACCGATAGTCGGTTCATTCAATTTAGTGTTCCTAGACAACAGTAGTATCATTTTTTAAATCTGTCTGTCATACACTTTGATCAGACACAGCATTGGCTGTCATACGGGAGATGGTTATTGTGACGGATTTGCTTATGTTTTAACTCTTGCCATTAAGCTCTTGCCAGCTCATCGAGGTGCTTACAGCCATGCTTTCTTTCTTTGCAGAGCTTAGTGATTTAAAGAAGAGCAAAGTCCAAGCTTTCAGAAAGAATTTGGTACGATTAATTATGTCTTTAAGGTGGTCTGTCCCTCACCAGATTGGTTAAACAATGCAAAAAGCTCTCTATGGTGAAATAAAAGCTCTGAGATATTTATCATTTTCTTTATCATATGAATTTGAAGTTGATAAAAGTCAAAGTCATCTTTGAATTCGATAAAATCTTCTTTTATTCTTCTTGCAAAAATCAACGACTCATCAGGCAAGAGAACGATTGCCTGTTAGCTCTTGGAATTCATTTCTCATGTTTTTACGTGCTATCCCTACTTCCGTTGTATAATATGTATTCGTAGACACTACGTGAAGCAGCAACAAAGAATGATTTACTATTTTACCGCTTCTTTCATCTTCTTTAGATTGAGCTGGCAGAGCTACAGCTGAAGCATTCTAAGGTAAGTGCTTGCAAATGAAATTTGAAGCGTCGATCAGCGCAAACGCTTGCTGCCCTTGTATGTAAGCCATGCTTTATTGTGCTGCGATCACTGAAAAGCGCAAAATCAATTCTAGCAATTCAAATCTCGACCTTCTTCGTGATGTAGCCACAACCCTGATTTGTTTCAACTTTCCATGGAATCATACAGAACTGGCATATCTTTGCGCTTTTTCTTCGCGAGTTTTACCGAGGCGGAAACCAGAGTTTGAGAAAGGCTTCTTCAGTACCTGCTTTGTCTTAAGTTTTACACATTTGGTTGTATGCGCATAACAAAAAAGAAAATGAGCTGACTCGATTACGCATTCTTAGATCTGCATGCTGCAGCTTGGCGCACAAAAACGCTCAAATTGAAAGCTATTTTTACTCTTCTTCCTGCGCTTGACAAAATTACGGCATCTGCATGGTCTATGTTTTCTAATGTTCAGTGAAGTAAGGAAACAATCGATCTGTCAAAGGATCTGTCGATCTGCAGCTAATAGTCAACGGGTAATGTGACATGACTCAGTTTAGTAGAGCCATATATTAAGTATTACTGCTCTGTTTGGAGATGCGCTGGTGATAACATGCTAAAAAAAATGACAAAAAAACTGCAAAATCGGGCTGCTGGTATCGTAACAAACAGTCCTTCAGTCAAGCTTTGTTACCATTAATAGCACAACTAGGATGGTCTTCGGTCAAAGAAATGATTGACTTCGAATGACATGACAATGAGAAATGACAGCTTTTGTTGTATATAAAGCCTTGAATGGGCTTGCACCTCCCTATATGCAGTCAATGTTTAAAAAATTGTCCGATTCTTGCAATCAAACCTTTACGTACTAATGCATACAAGTCTTAATAACGACAATTAATAATATATCAGAATCAATATACATGTACCAGAATCAATAACAACAAAATATTGCTATCAACGATACAGCTATCAATGATGTGATAGCTAATGTATAATTGAATGTCTGTATCAACAAAAAATATTATATTCACTTATAATGCAATATCCACTTACATAACTAATAGGTAATAAAACGTTTGAATCAGCAACTTATTATAATCACATATATTCACTTTGTAATATATTCAGTATTATATAACGAAATATCGACTAATATGATAAGATGCATATAGTCAAATGTCTTAATCAATGGCCCTGTTTCTTTTTGTTTCGACTTTGGTCCCATAGGTAGTATTTTTTGCATTGTTGTTAATCGATGTTGGCGGATTGCACCTTTTCAGCTAAGTGTTAAACTTCCTATTTGCCTGTCCATAACTTGTTAGATTATTGGTAGCTAGTTCCTAGTACACAATCTCTAATTTAGGTCACATGAAGGTTTTAAGTCATGTCTCTCTGCCACTGCCATTAAAAGTGCAGTGCTGCCGATAGATCTGCGGGGCTCTTGAGTGAGTGAAATTGAATTGAGCTGCAAGTGGGGTCAAGGGGTTAATAATAAATAATAATAATAAACAATATTTATACAGGGTAACCTCTTCAACACACGAAGTTCTCAGTTCTAAGTTGAGATACTTCATTTTTTGTCGACATTTTTTATTCTAATTAGCAAATTCTTCTCTTTTGATCAACGGTTTTACCTTTTGACGTACATAACTTCTTTGGCAATAAAAAAGGGGAAGAAGCAAATTTGCCTCCCCACTCGCCCGATCGCGGTCCAAACTCGGCGCCCTTAAAAGATTTGCACTAAAGATTAACTCTGACCTATTAGTAACCGATATCAATATTTCGAATATTCATTGCAATGTAGGCTGAGGTTCAACACTTGAAGAACACAATAGCAGCATTGAAAGAAGAATAATGACTTGCTTTCCATATTATATGATTCAAAATAAACGTAATTTTGCATATAATTATAATTTCGTTTTAAGCTTGATTAGCGTTTTATTATACATAAACAGTGCATTATTAGTGATTAACATTACATTAATATAAGAGGATTCGGTGGAATTTAAGATTTGAATATTGATTTCACGCGTAGCCGGCAGTCATTTTGCTCGAAACTAACTGTCAATTTTTGTACGATAAGATAAGGTATTAATAATAATGTAGCTTCAATGTCATGGGAAAATATATGATTAACATTTTGAGAATCTTATGGTAATGTGTTAGAGACTTGAGACTTGTCTGTTAAATGTTTATTGTTGCTTCTAGGTATGCAATGTAGGTTCAGCCGACGGAAATAAGGACCATTGTAAAATTTGCTTTAATGCGTTGGTGGGCAACCTTCCAGTCCAACAATGTATACTGAAAATGTTTGGATATAAATGAATTCTTTGTCACTTTAGTAACTGCTTTGCTACTTTTCTTAAAGCATGGGATAAATCCTTTATTCCAGCATCGATGTCTCCTTCGAATGGTATTAATAAGTATCTTTTGATAATGCAAGTCAGTAGAAAGGCAATTCCTCCATATCTAAAGAAATACCTTAGTGCCAGAAAAAAACTTTCCAAGAACAATTAGTAGATGCAATTTGCATGACGGTTTGTTTTGCTTTCATTAGCACGTTGATAGCAAATGCTTTGCTGTGTATCATCTTTGCTAGAATACTACCCTTTATATGAAGAGACACGACAACGACATTTCAGAGTTGCAAAAACTTATTGATCTTCCTCCAAACCTGAAATTTTTGTAACGATCCTTCCTCATTTTAACAATGATATAAAGTTGCGGAAAAAAAACAGCCAGACAGACTCCTGCACTCAAGAGACAAAAACGTGTGCATAGGGATCTTCCCAGATTGCGTGTATGTTTTAGCGTAAGTGTTAACAAAGGTACTGTATTAGACATGATAGTCACCACTTATCATGACATTAACATGATAAGTGTTATATCAGGGAGGCTACAGTCTTAGAAGGGTGATTAATAAATTGATTCCAAATTTCTAAGCTGAAGGATATCACAGCACTGTAGGGACCTACAAAGGGTTGGCAAGATAGATTTTCTTTCTTTTAGCTGTTGCAAAAATATGAAAAGTCGTTTTACTACAAAACCTTCCTCATTTTGAGGCCAAAACCTTCCTCCAAACCAGGTGTGTAGGTGTGTAGGGTTTTTGCGTCTCTGGACATTATTCACGTTCATAACTTGCTGAAGTAGCCACATTGGATTTCAGAGCTGCAAACTTTGTTTTCCTTTCCTTTTTTGAAACTTTATCGTTGACTAATGACTAGTGCTTTTTGCTATCAAGTACCTTTCTTCACGAAAGATAATTCTAGTTTACAAGTACGTATCGTTGAAACGGCGATTAGCTGGTGACACACGGAATGATGCGTTGTGCGCCGACCTTATTCTGTATATTTTTCCACAGAACTTAGCCCTTAGCGTTTTTCTAAGTTCTGGTTGCATGAAGATATAAACGAGAGGATCTGAAATTAGGCCCAGGCAAAGCAGCGTAAGAAGAAGAAGTTCTGTGACATAATTTCCAGTTTGAAGAAATGCCAAAATCGTATCAGGGATGAGAACAAAAATAATATAAGTAAATACAATCAAACCAGCAACTTTGAAGAATCTTTTATGGCTCTGGAAGATTTGGTTCTTTCTTCTTTGTGCATTCGTTTGCCCTCTTACTTCAACGGTTTGCTTCCTTCGGATGATTTGAAAGAAAATCTTGCCATAGGTGACAATGAACGCCACAATTAAGGCACCGTCAGCTTGTATGTAAAAATACATCTCATAATTCATAATTTTTATAAAATGTCCTGTTAGTACCATTGATATTCCTGTAATTGCAGTTACCGCGCTGATAATCCATGCGACGGCTAGCGACGTTTTGTAACAATAACGCGATGTCTTAATGGGAAAATAACTCCAATGAAACGTTCGATGACGATGTAAAACATTGAGCAATAAAAAATAACAGAGTTGCCCAATTCGATAGCTTTGACGATATGGAACGCCATGGGAATGTTGAGTATTGTAGTTAACAGCCAAACCAAGATGTTAACTATGCCTTGTACTATCTCTGTGACACTCAAATGAATGAGAATGATCGTTTGAATGGACATGCGTCGATTGTGAGCAACGAGAAGGTAGATGCCCAAACTGTTCATTAAAATTGCAATACCAGAAAGTATGATGTAAACAAAAGTGAAAAAGGTTCCCATGATGATCAAAAATCGTGAAAGAAGGACGAAAATTCAAAAGCTTCTGCCTTTCACTTTTGCAGGTCAAGAATCAATTTTCAAGTCACAAATTATTCATAGACCTATAGCTTTACAGAGTTGTTTTGGAAAGTTCTGTAATTATAACAAGCAAAACAGTATGTTTTAATAAACCTCTTCTGAAGCTTAAAACAACAAATTTCGACTTTGTACTTTGTAATACCGACGGATTATGATAAACATGAAAGCTGGTAATTATTAAGCATTCAAAAATTCTTCAGAGAAATTTTCTTTTCTCTAATCAGCAAAAATGCTTAATAATAACACACTACGATATGTTCTACTAAATAAGTTGGATAAAAAACAGATGTTTTTTATTTTTATAATACATGTGAAGGCCTAAGTCGGACGCAAACTGATGTGCAATCTTGTTGGCCAGCATCGGTGCCAGCAACTTTTGGCCGACGTTTTTGGTACAGTTTGTTGGCTTAAGATGTTGTACAAACAAACAGCATATTTTTAACGGAAAAAGGTTGGCCCACATTTTCGAAAAGGTTTAAAAATGTTGGCCAACATTCTCATGGATTTGAGCAAAATTGTTGTGTTGGTACGGTTTGCTTTGTGTCACCAACATGTTGGCACAACATGTTCAATTTTGGTCATTATTTGGAAGACCTTGAGATGAGAAATAGATTTAAGCTGGCGGTTTCAGTTGGACCACGGGTTTTTTTTCTTCGTCGTCAACAAAAAAGCGTGCAATAAACGAACAGCTGATTCCTTCTAGGCCATGTTAGATGTTGTGATGGTATGGCAAACCGTACCAACATGTTGGCCCATTGTTGGCCAACATTTTGGTCAACCATACTGGTACGGTTTGCGCTTGCCTGGGGCTTGCCTTAACGAACAACATATTGTTCACGAAAAATGTTGGCGAACATTTTTTGACATGTTTAGAAATATTAGCCAAACATTGTTGCCTATTTGAGCAAAATTCATGTGATGGTACGGTTCGCTATATCTCGCCAATTTTGCACAACATTGCCGATGTCCAACGTGACTTGAGAATGAGACAGACTTTTGAAAAAGTCTCTCCAGAGCTTTAATGACCTTTCGTCGTCAGAAAGACTCAGTAGAATTGGTATAAGACTCTATATATTCTATTAGAAGGTATTAGAAGGCTCTATGTATTCAAGTATAAGGCTGTACATATTCCCTATGTATTCTTTTTTGAAAACAATTGTAAGCAATCCTCTTTAAAGCTTATGGTATCTTCTATCTACCCAAATCCTGCAACAGATTTGCCTAGTCACCGTCTTCGTCTCTCAGTTCTGAGTTGGACCTTCGTTGGGTCTTCGTCGTCAATGAAAAGGGCGGTCAATAGACATGCAGCAACATGTTTGCAAAAGATCATTCATAGATGATCTTCGTCGGCAACTCAAGTACCATGTTTTACGCAGTACAACTGTTTTAACGCTAAGGCCATATTTGGTCATAATTGTGGTTAATCTCTCGGGTCCATGCCCCCAACATCCTCTGTTGCGTTTTGGACCATGCTGTCCATCCGCCTTCCTTGTCTTCACAAATTCGCAGGGTTCAGCCTAAATTACTTTGCGTTACGAAGTTTACAGTCAATATTAGTCGTATTAGCACCATGCCTCCAGCCAAGTCAAAGCGGATTGGCAATGAACAACAACGCTCTAGGGAATCGGATAGCAAGAACTCGTATGAAGATTGGTGCCGCCTTGCTAGAGACACTCTGCGCCTTCGAGCTGCGAAATATGGCCTACCGACAGCAGGAGGAAGAAACGTACTCGGCTTACGTCTGCTGCATTATTTCCACCCTGGGGCAGAAACCAACTCAGCTTCGTTCGTTCGATCTGCAAGCCCAGAACCCGAGCATTCAGCATCAAATGAATCCGATGTTGTCCAGCTATCTAGGGAGGATTTACGGGCTTTAATTCAAGAAGAAATCAGAAGCAGCGGAAGAATTTCAACCAGCGACAACACCGTTAGGCCTGTGTCTTCAATACAGAATGCTCCTCAACCACTATCTCCAGCTTCTGTTATTGCAGAACCAAATGAGCTGCAACTGGAGCCACCAAATACAAATTCGACAACTATCCAGTCCTTGCAGACCAGCTCACTTCAAGCAGGTAATTCAAACGCACCAATTTTCTTCTTGAGTATTAATAACCTACCCCCAATGTCCCAGAAAACCATAAAAGCTTTGAAAAATCAGGAATATATCGAATTTCACTCTCTGCTTACCAGCTCCCTCTATGATTCACCTATCAATCCAGGCCAAAACATTGCTTTCAAAGTTACTGACGATGACAGCATTTCCCTCACCACCACAAACAAGAAAAGTCAAAAGATATCCAACTTTCAGTCCTGGCTAGAAGCTTGGAACATCTTCATTCGGGGGATGGTACACTTTCACCCTTCAAAGGCACCCGAGCTTCTGGCCTACCAGGAGTCAATCTGCTTCTTTGCCCGCAATTACAACTTCCATCAGTGGCATAGTTATGATATCGCATTTCGTATGACAATGGCCATAAATAAGTCTCTGTCCTGGGCAAGAATAGACGAATATGCATTGACAAAGTTCCTCAGAGCCCCTCAAAATACGTCAACCAACCCTACCTGTTATAAATGCTCTCAACCAGGCCATTATGCAAACAACTGCCCAAATGAGTCTTTTCGTCCCCAAACCTTTCGCAACCCAACAAATCAAAATTTGATTATGAAACACAATTATAACATTATTAATAGTACACATTATTTGGATGATTTCTTCCTAGCTGGCCCGCCGGATTCCTCATTGTGTTCCGATCGGCTGCAAACGACTATACGCATTTTCAACAAACTAGGTGTAGCTCTGGCCCCAGATAAGATTGTGAAACCGACGAAATCGATAACTTATTTAGGTATAGAGATAGTCAGCGAGCAGATGCAGCTGAAACTACCAGCTGATAAACTAACAAACACACTGTCATTGTTACATTCTTGGTCGGCAAAAAAGAAATGCACTAAGCGTGAGTTGTTATCGTTAATCGAAACTGTCATTCATATGTAAAATAATCCCATCAGGGAGAATTTTCCTTCGCCGGCTGATAGATTTATCAACCTCAGTGCAGAAATTAAGCCATCATATTTTCCTAAATAAACCAGCACGTGAAGATATCAGCTGGTGGATTGAATACCTCCCTACTTGGAACGGGAAATATTCCATCTTAGACAAGAATATCACATACTCCCCGGACATCAATCTATTCACGGACGCCTCAGGCTCGGGTTTTGGGGTATTCTTCGATGGAAAGTGGATTGCTTGTCCGTGGCCTGACCATTCACAATGAAAATCAATTCAGTGGAAAGACCTTTTCCCGATATGGGTAACTTGTTTCATCTGGGCCAAATCGCTTCACAAAAAGCGTTTATTGTGTCATCGCGACAACGAGGCAGTTGTAAAAATTTGGTCTACAGGTTCTTGCAAATCTGCGGAAATATCCAGCTTACTTCGCAAAATGTTTTTTCTAACTGTGACGCATGAATTTACGTTGAAAATTGGGAGTTCAAAATAGCATCGCTGATAGCCTTTCTCGTTTGCAGATACAAAGGTTTCGTCAGTTAGCGCCTACAGCCGAAACGACTGCAACCCAAGTTCCACATCAGGTATGGAATTGTTTAAATTAGATATGCAATTCCTACAACGTATGTCCATCTCAACATCAAGCAGACGCACTTATGAGCAAGGCCAGCGAACATATAAGGATATTTGTGAAAGATTCAACTTAGTGCCCTACCCGCTTCAGGAGTACTCAATGCGCTTATTCACCACCTTCTTGGCAAGTTCCGTCAGCTATAAAACCATTCAAACGTATCTTGCAGCATTACGTCACCGGCATATTGAACTAGGCTATAGATCTGAATTTCAAAGTATGCACCAATTACGCCAGCTCCTTATGGGTATAAAACGAACAAAGGGTCCTTCCACAAGAGGCAAACGTATGCCAATAACAATACAACACATGAAGATCCTTAAAGAGAACTTGAGAGCATCGGAAATGAATAACTATGATCAAAGTATGCTATGGGCAGCATTTACAACAGCGTTCTTCGGTTTTCTCCGTTCTTCTGAATTTTGCGCGCCGAATAAAGGTAAATATGATATTCAATCTACGCTATTAGTTCGCGACATTAAGCTCTTGGCAAACGAAGCCATTATAACACTTAAAATTTCAAAGACAGACCCATTTCGAAATGGTCAAAAGATCCGTCTAGCAGCATCTGGTACCAGTATCTGTCCTCTTCGGACATTACAACATCATGTGCAAAACTGTACGGAATGTTCCAAACCAGCCTTCATGTTTAGTGACAAATCTTACCTTACACGTCAAACCTTATCAGATATACTTAAAGAATTACTTAAAACTTCTAACATTATAGGTCAATACTCTTCCCATAGTTTTCGTATTGGTGCGGCCACAACAGCCGCAGCAGCAGGGACGCCAGACTGGCTGATTAAGTCCCTTGGTCGCTGGTCAAGTGACTGTTACCAGCAGTATATAAGAACCCCCATATCGTCCATACACTCGATCCCTAGAATCTTAGCTACTACCACAGCTAATCCTAGCCACCCATGGAGCGCCTACTAATTCACAGCATTGGTCGGGGTCAACTTGGCGTTTTATTTGGCGTTATGGTCGCATATTCGCGACTTTCTTTGGCATCTAACTAGATTCAGTCCTCCTTCATTTCATTATTACGCTATGCTCTACGTAGCTGCAGTCTTAGTCGGACAAGAATGAATTCTGAAGTGTTGTTTTTTGTATATATATATTAGCTTATAGTTTTGTTTAGTTCGTGTACTCGCGTGAGATAACTATACTCAGCGAGAAATATGTATACTTCAACGACGAGGAATCCCTACTCGCTAGGCAAGTCTACTAGCGTGGAATCCCTACTCGGCGTTGATGCCCCATATATCATTAGATTGTTATGTTGTTTAAATAAATTGTGTTTCGTTAATACGACCCCAATACCGCAACTGCTGTGTCTTTTCTTCGTTGCATCTAGAGTCTTCACATTATTACCAGTCGGTAGGCAATGTCTAGCAACACATTAACCAGGTATCCTGATTAGTCTAAGTTCATTGATTGCGCCGAATTGCCTTGTGGCCGCTAGGCGTTAATTGAAAATAGGTTGATCAAATGAAAAGCATCATTTTGTGAGATCTTAGCTCTGATTTCATGAATTTGAAGCAAGCAGAAATGAAATTAGTTGAAGGCATGGCACTGTATCTTGATGTTCTCTTGCAGCTTAAAGGAAGCTAGCTAAAATGATATCAAGGATACAAAACATAATATGAGTCTATATTTAATCAAACAAGCTACTTTGAGAAATCTTTTTAAACCGATTTATGAAACGAAGAAGATGCAGAAAAACGCCAAACAAGATGAAAAACGAAAAACAAGCTCGCCCCGTTGGTCATAGTCAATGGTTTGGTTGAGGCAAACGTGCGTTTGAAGGCATTTCCGTTACCCTAATTGTTTAAAGAGTCGAAAAAGGTTTTTAATAAGCGTTTAATGTCAGGAGCTCAATTTTGAGTTCCAATAGGGACTGGCGCTAAATACACAATTTCACCTTCAACCTTCAACTTAAAGACCACAGACCAACCAGGTAAAGGGAAATGTTCACTCACATGACAGCACAAAAGGAAGAAAGGCTAAGATAACATTAGGGTAAGAAACCAAAAAGAACTATTATAAAAGCAATTTTCAGCGAACTCTTCTTCGGTCAAAGCAAACAAAATAACAAACAACTTTGAAAAGTCTGGTGAATTTAGAATGTTTTTATCTGCTGTTGCGTTTTTCTCAGTCCCATCTGCCCTTAAACTCCAACAGCTTCCTTCTTTTGCTCGTGACTATGCTTTGCTTGACTTCAAAGAGGGCTACCTATATTATAAAGCATGTGGTCATAAATAATTGAATTCTTGTCGCCATGCTGATGTCAATCCATGCAGCAACTGGTGTGTTTTTGTTGCAACGTTTTGCAAAACAAAATTGTGATCAATCAATGACTCAACTAATGTCTTCTCTCTGGTCCCTTTAAGAAGTCAAGTTTACATATAGGTATCGTTGAAACGGCTATTAGACGACGATACGCGTAATGATACGTTATTAGCCGACCTTCTACAAATTTTTCCGCAGAACATAACTCTTAGCCTTTTTCGAAGTTCTGGTTGCATGAAAATATAAACAAGTGGATCTGATATATAGCCAAAGCAAAAAAGCGTATGTAAATGTTCTGGGACATCATCTCCAGCGGGAACAAATGCTAAGATAACATCAGGGATAAAAATGAATATAATATAAGTAAATATAATCAAACCAGCAACTTTGAAGAATCTTTTATGACTTTGGAAGATTTGGTTCTTTCTTCTTTGTGAATTCGTTGGTTGCGTCGGGTTAGCAATGTGACGACGGTTGATAATTTTTATGAGAATCTTTCCATAGGTTATAACGAACGTAAGCACCAAGGCACTGTCGGCTTGTACGAAGAAATACCTCTTGGATTTCATAATTCTTATAAAATGTCCTGTTTCTACGTATGCTATTCCTGTAATTGCAGTTGCCGCGCTGATAATCCACGCGACGGTTAATGCGATTTTTACACGACGTTTCGTTACGACAACGCGATGTTTCAGCGGAAAAATAACTCCGATAAAACGCTCGATGACGATAAAAAACAGTGCACAATAGAAACAAACGGCCATTCCCATTTCCATAGACTTAATTATTTCAAATGCTGTAGAAATATTAAGTATTGTGAATAACGAACGCAAGATGACAATCATGCTCAATATTATCTCCGTTGCACTCATGTTTATCAGAAGAATCGACTGGTTAGTGCTGTGTCGGTTGTGAGCCGCCAGGAGGTAGATGCCCAGACTATGTAGCAAAATCGCAATGCAGGAAAGTGCTATATGGACATATTTGAAAATAGCACCCATCATCACAAATACTGATTGCAGAGATAAGAACAACTCAGAATCTTCTGTTTTTTAGTTTTTGCAGGTGAGAAAATGATTAAAATCCACAAATCATCTAATGAGTTTTTATTGCATCAGAGTCACTTCTTTTTCAAGATGCTGTTGTTCATTTTTATTGAGAAGTTTGTTTTAAAAATGTATTTTATTTGCAGATGAAAATAACGCAGCGGTTTTACTGCATAGCTAACACGACTAAACGGGGATGTTTATAAATACTAATTTCATGCCAGCAGTTTTCAATACCGACTGATTATTATTAGAAATTGATTAAACATGTATTGAAGAACCGGTTTTGTAGACTTTGATGCCATATGGGCCCGGTTACACTATGCCGGCATGCCTAGTCGCGTCTTGAATTTTGTGTGGCATTGGGCTCTCAGTTACACTTTGACGACGCGATCCGGTATAAGACGCTCCGCAAATTGTCTTGAAAATCGTGGCGCTCTGGGGGTGATATGAAAATCGAGACGAGACGTGGTGGCACTGTGTAATCATCCAACCCGATATATATGACGCTTCAAAACCTTGTTTCCCTTGTTTCACAAAATAAATGCGAAGCAAATCTGCGTGAAGAAGCTGCCATGGCGTCTCAGTGTAACAGCAATGATCACGAGGAATGGCATGGCGCTGCGCCCAGTATAACTTCTTGGCAAAGTCTTATGCCGGCACAAAAATCAAAGCGCGGGGCCTATGAGTTCTCGTACAGTCTGATGATCAATGAAGTTCAATTCACAATAGGTTTGATTATTTCAAATTCTTTCACAATGCTAATTACCGAATAGACGACGCAAGATGACAACCATATACTTTGCTATCTCACTCACTCTCAAATGAATGAGAAGAATCGTTAGAATTGACTTGCGTTTGAACAACGAGATTGCACAGTCTGGTAGATGCCCAGGCTGTGCATGAACATCGGATATTTTCGAAAAATCCGAACCCTTGTGCTCAGTCAAAATCTGAAGTACCTGGTTATAGCATGGGCAATAATGCACCGTGTGTGTAGCTTAGAAATAAAAAATCATTAGACCTAATTCAATAATGCATTCTTTCTTCTTTCATTTCTCTGCTGCAAGTCTTCGGCCTAGCCGCCATTATTGGAAATCAAATTGAACAAACACTGACGCGCCTGCAAAGGGCTAGCTCCTACACAGTGTACTTTGTCGTTTCAAAGTTTAGCAAGCATAAAATATGACTGGGTACGCAGCGTTGAAACGACAAAGTACGCTGTGTAGGAGCTAACCGTTCGCAGGCGCGTCAGTCTTTGAATTTGATTTCCAGTAATGGCGGCTAGGCCGAAGACTTGCAGCGGAGAAATGAAAGAGGAAAGAATGCATCATTGAGCTAGGCCTGACGATTTTTTATTATTGCCCATGGTTATAGGTTAATAAACATCAATAAGCCTTTCTATGTAGGTCAGCGGTTTTCTTACACTTGGCCTTAAATTACATATGCACTGTGGGATGATAACTGTCCCCCTAGAACGTCTAATACCACTTGCTTGACGGTGCCGCTTTTGTTTTAATAATAGACTGTCGTGTATCGAAGGCACATGCGTTCATCTTGCTTGTTATGTTTGCCGGGCTGGCCCATTTAGAGAAACACTTTATCTATACGTAGAAGGCCGTAAAATTTAAAGAACTTATACTACTAAACACAAAGTCGCTAAGGAACTTGTCAAATTTGAATATTTTTATAACTCCTTACAATCAAGAATAAGGGTGTCAGTTCCATTCATTTGCAGCCAAAACTCACATCAATTGTATGTTACGCATCTATCAAATTTGTCCTTGGGTAGTTTCCAGCTTTGCTCACACGTAGTTAAAATTAAGGAACTCTGAAATGACTTTGGTACTACAATTAATTAAAAGAGGTCCAAAATAAGGAACCTAATGAACTAGACCCTGAGCTGTAGTTTTTTTAAATAAATAGCGTGTATTGGAAGGCCTCTTGCGAATCATCAAGGAACAAGCGATAGAAAATTTAGGGCAGAAGGAATTGGCCAAAGAGAAAGAGGAAGAGAAAACAGTTCTAAATGCTCGAAAAGCTTTTTAAAAGTTACTAATTTTACGGTTCGACTTTATGTATATACTTTTATTGGAAAATTAATGGACCTTTTGGCTTTCCGGCAATGATAATGAAGTTTGGAGCTATGTACATGTATTATTATACGGTTTTTTCTGAAATGGCCTAAACTTGGTGTTAAGACCACAATTAGGCCCCAGCTTTTATCTTCTTGCAAAAGCACGGAAATAATAAAACCGTTCTTTAAACCAGTATCTGAACGTATTTTTTTATGCTTCGTTTGGGAACAGGATTATAATGTAAAATATGTGGCCCATTTTGTGATGGCCAACCAGGCTCAACAGTATTTAAGCAGCCTGAAGGGTTGTTTTTTTTTCATTTAATATTTGTTCAAGGGAAGGCAATAACGGCATGGAAGCAATAGCAATTGGCTATGGAAAGAAGTCCCTCAGCGCTGTGTAGCCACCATTGTCTATCAACTGAGATCTGCTGATGTTTTCTCATCATCAGAACTTCAGAAAGGGCGGTCAGTGTACAAGCCCAGTGTCAGAATGCCCTTCGCTTCTGGGGGGTTGACGAAGAAACGAAGTTTTTTCCGCAGACCAGCACACTTTGTCCATGCCAACAACCAGAGCCCGAAGACACTAGTCAAAAAGCATGAAATGAGTTACAGAAACGACAAGCACCCAAACCAAGCAAGGAGGGAGGGTGGGTGGGATAAAAACTGCTTCACGAGCACTTTGAAACGTTCCCCGTTCACAGTTCATGTTCAGTTTTAATGATAAGCACAGACGGCGTGGCAAAAATTTATAGCCGCCAAATTTAAACGCTCGAGTTAACCCAGGTCACCATAGCAACACTGCTGTATAAGGAATTGCTTTCTATGAAAAAGCTTCCACCAAAGATGAGACACCTCAAAAGCTTCTCTAGCTCTAATGCGATGCAAGAGGGAATAATAACATAGAAACCCCTGTCACATATTAAACCCGAATAAATTGCATTTAGTCGTGCCGTATAATAAATCTTCATCATAGTTTACATACAATGATGGCGCGGGGGATGATACGATGGCGCGGGGGATGATACGTTATACGCCAACCTTTGTCGACAAATTCTGCTACAGAACAAGTCTTTAAGCATTTTTCTAAGCTCTGGCTGTAAGAAAATGTAAACAAGCGGATCTGAAATATAGCCACAGTAAAAAAGTGTCCTTAAATGTTTTCTGACATCATTTCCAACAGGAAAGAAAGCTAAGATGACATCGGGGGTAAACATAAAGATTATATAAGTAAATATAATCAAACCAGCAACTTTGAAGAATCTTTTATTACTTCGGAAGATTTGGTTCTTTCTTCTTTGTGAATTCGTTTGTCCCGTATGAATATTAGTTTGCATTCTTTGGGTTATTCGGAGAAGGGTCTTCCCATAGGTGACAATGAAAGACAACACTAATGCACTGTCGGCCAGTACAAAGAAATACCACTTAAATATCACAACAATTTTATACTGCCCTGTAAGTGCCAGTACGATTCCCGT
Source organism: Chrysaora quinquecirrha (assembly GCA_014526335.1). Taxonomy (NCBI): domain Eukaryota; kingdom Metazoa; phylum Cnidaria; class Scyphozoa; order Semaeostomeae; family Pelagiidae; genus Chrysaora; species Chrysaora quinquecirrha. The sequence goes on from JACTAT010000040.1 coordinate 8,892,918, forward strand.
AATTCCAGTTATCATGCTGATACTCCACGCAAAAGTTAATGCGATTTTTATGTGACGTTTTGTAACTAAAACACGATGTTTCAACGGAAAAATTACTCCGATAAAACGTTCGATGACAATGAAAAACATTGCACAATAAAAACCGACGCATATACCCAGTTCAATGGAGTTAAATATTTCAAGTGCTGTAGAAATACAAAGTACCCTCATTAACCGTATCAAGATGACAATCGTGCTCAGTACTATCTCCGTTGCACTCATGTTTATCAGAAGTATCGCCTGATTAGAGGTATTCCGGTTGTGCACAGCAAGAAGGTAGATGCCCAAACTGTGCAGCGAAATGGCAATACAAGACAGTGTTATATGAAAAGAGTAGAGAATAGCATCCATCGTCAGAAAACCGATTGAAAAAATAAAGTAAAACTCATAATCTTCTGCTTTCTAGTTGTTGCAGGTGGGATAATTATCAAAATAGCAAATCATCTGCTGAACTGTTATTGCATCGGAGTCCGTCCAGTCCGTTTACATGATTCAAGATAAACAAGGTACAAACAAGTGATTTTTGAATGGAAAAAGGAAAGAAATAACTGCTGAAACTGAAAATAGACTTCGAATTCCAAAATTCAATTTTGAATTGAAGAACGGCTGCGGTGAAGTTGCTGTAAGCAAAGCTGGTAGGCTGAATACTGGCATATTATGGAGTCACATATACCTTTACCGAAATACATTTTCGATTAGCAGAAGACAAATCACTTTAATATATATACCGAAATTACAAACAAGCAATTAACTAACTGCTGCTTTGCAATCTCGGTATATTATTATTATTTCTATTATTTACATAAATAATTTATTATTTTTCACATGTACCGAAATTCCAAACAAGCAATTATTTTTTACATTTACCGAAATTCAAAACAAGCAATTAACTAACTGCTGGTTTGCAATTTCGATTTATTATTATAATTTCTATAATTTTTATAAATAATAATTTATTATTTTTGCATATACCGAAATTCAAGACAAGCAATTAACTAAATGCTGGTTTGCAATTTCGGTATACTATTATTATTTCTATAATTTATATAAATAATAATTTATTATTGTTTACATATATCGACATTCAAGACAAGCAAATAACTAACTGTTGGTTTGCAATTTCAGTATAATATATTACTATTTTTATATGGTTTGCAATTTCTTTATACGGGATTTCCAAAGACAAATTCAGAACTGAGCAGACACTTCTATATCAAGGGGGGGGTGGTTGAAGAGGAAAAGGAGGTAATGATGATTTTAATTTGGAGAAATTCACCTCCAGGAGTAAGAATTCATTCCTCCATTCTCTCCTGTTACATTTAGTCCGGTGGCCAGTTGAGATGACTATATTCAAAATATAGCACCTATATTATTATCCGTAGGTATAGATCAAAAGATATTGCTCAAGAAATCTGATTTTCATTATAAAAAATCGAAAAAAAGGAAAAGTTAAAATAAAGATTTTCTTTGAAAAATGGTTTGTTAGTTAGCATAACTGGCACGTTCTGCTTTTATGTTTAACTAACTAACTAAATAACTAACTGAATAACTAGTTACCTAACTAACTAACTGACTTACTAGCTAACTTACTGGCTAACGGGCTGGCTAACTTACTAAGTAACTCAGTATCTTCCAAAGTTGCTAACTAGCTAACTAACTAAGAAACTAAATAACTAACCAACTACCTAACCTTTTTACGAACTTAATAGCTAAGTTACTATCTTTCAAAGTAGCTAACTGACTAACTGTCTAACTTACAAGTTATGTTGACTAACTAACAAGCTCACAAAAAACCTATTGACTAACTAACTAATAAATAGCTTACTAACTAACTTCTTGTGTTCCAGAATTGGTAACTAATTAACTTATTAATTTGCAAGCAATGCTAACTAACTAACTAACTTACTGACTGACTTACTAACTAACTAACTAACTATCTAACTAACTAACTAACTTACTTACTAACTAACTAACTTACTAACTAACTAGTTACCTAACTAACTAACTAACTAATTAACAAGCTAACTTACAGACTAACTAACTTACTATCTTCCACAGTAGCTAACTAACTAACTGACTAATTTGCAAGTTATGCTAACTAAGTCACTAACTTACTGACTAACTAACTACCTAACTTATAAACTTACTAATTAACTTGCTAACTAACTTGCTAACTTGCAGTTTCCCACATATCCTTAGGATTTGTACAATTTTCTCTAAAAGGCCATTATAGTATCTCTGCATGCTGTGTCTCGGCTCTCTTTTGTAAGATCACTCAACCTCATTAAACGTTTAAGCTCTGGTATGATCCAGGATGGTAGAGGAAAAACACGGGTTCTGGTGCACAAAGGATGCCGCAACCACGTGACCTGTCAATAAAACCCACGTGACCTGTCAATCAAAATCGCATGACCTGTCAATCAAACCCACGTGACACGTCAATCAAATCCATATGACCTGTCAATCAAAATAACGTGTCCTATCAATCAAAATCACATGACCTGTCAAAAAAACCCACGTAACCTGTCAATCAAAATCACATGACATGTCAATCAAAATCACATGATATTTCAATCGAAATCAAATTCACGTGAGATGTCAATTAAATTCACATGATACGTTAATCTGAATCTTGTTTTCACGTAGTCTCTCTATAATTTTGCCTCGCTTTTGTTCTGCCTCAGTTTTATACAGTCTTACTTTGATGCAGAGTTGACAATACATAAGAACGAATTCGGCGCTTTGTTTGAAACTTCAGGCAGCAGGTGCAAATGTTCCTCCGATAAAGATTTCACAATACTGTTATTTACTTTTGATTTTAGTTCATAGATGATCACATAATAAAAAAAATGCATACACGTTTTTCACCAATATGATATTATTAGCTTTCATGTTTATTCGATTGATAATCTTATCTATATACGTTGATTTTTTAGTTTTATATGCAAATCCGTTTTGTTTTTGTAAACATTATTTCTCATCAGGATCTTTTCAAAAATCAGTGTTTGGAGATCTTAGAAAAAAAAACAGAGTTGTTCACATCCAGGTTTGTTATACGGGCGTGTAGCGTATACTTAAAACTCTCCAAAGAATCTGACTGCGTGTAATTTATAATGTATTTAAACCACCAACATTAACTAAACTCAACAAATTATAAGGTATTAAAAAGCTAAAATCGAAGCGAAAAAAAGAAAAGTTCCTATCTCTACAGACCACGTTTTTTCTACGTTTCAAACCGAGGCTGTTTCAAGATAACAGACAACAATTCTGTTCATTGTTACTGCGTCAGAAAGACATCATCATCGTCGTCGTCTGTTGCATTTTCATCATCTGCATCCATTGCTGTCTGACGCATGATTACGAACTTTCTTTTATCAATCGCATAGTGAAAGGCTTCTTCAAAACTCATACCATCTTCTTCCTTAGGGGCGATGCACACGGGCAACTTTCTTGCATTCTTCTAGGCATTTAGCGAGTTTACACCTCGCTGCGCCGTGTGCATGGTCGATTTTGGTCGATTTTCTCGAGGGCATACAGTAAAATCGGGACCCTAGGACCATAGGACCATAGGACCCTTAAGTACTAACACCAGATAGGACCACTAAGTACTAACACCAGATAGGACCCTTCAGTACTAATTCCACATAAGATCGGAGGGTCATCACCATTTTAAAACAATAGCGCGTGTCATCAGCCTGTCGTAGCTACTACACCTTCCGCTGTTCATGCTGGGTACCTCAGGACTTCCGTCAACTGCAAGTTCAACTTTGTTTCTTAGCATGTGGTCTTTGCACTTTGTTGTGATCGAAAATGGAGTCTTTTGAAAATGAAGAACTTGACGATTTATCAAAGTCTTTCAGCTATTTGTCTTCTCCAGAAAAGAAGAAACAAAGAACAGATGGGTATGTCTGTCCATTTATTTTCGAATATTTCTATAGAATACAGTCTTTTATTTTATTAGAAATTAAAATTTTTCAAATATCAAAATTTCGTAATTTTTGACAATTTCGGCAGTGGAAGTTTCTTATCTTAGCAGTTTCTTAAGAATCAAATGTTATTCTTATTATACTGTATAAGAATAAAATTTAAAAAATGGCTCCCATAAAGAGAAGATTGTAGTGCATTATCGATTTCCAAAACTAAATCAATTACAGTTGTGCAGGAAGACCTTTTTGAAACACTACACGCTTTTTTTTATAAAGAACCACTTTATAAGGAACCTACATGTAGAAGGCCCGGAATTTTAAAGAACTTATACTACTAAAGAGAAAATCATTAAGGAACTTTTCAATGTTGAATACTTTTATCACTGCAAATAATCAAGAATTAGAAAGCCGGTTCCATTCATTTGCAGTCGAAAATCACATAAATTGTACGTTACACATGTATCAAATGTTTCCTTGAGTAGTCTCGAGCTTGGCACACATGCAAATGTCTCTCTTTTATTGTTAAGACCACTGTATGTGCAGTTAAAATTAAGGAACTATTAAGGAACTTTTGGAACTACAATTGCCTCAAAAGAGGCCCAAAAATAAGGAACTTTAAGAACTAGGCCCTGAGGTAGGTTCCTTATAAAAAAAAGCGTGTAAACGCTTTTGGCCCAGTTTTGAAACTTTTTAGATATTTCATTTTACCAATATTTTCTAACTTTCTGTGCAAAATTTCCGGGATGCAGTGTTTCTGCGCATGCACAGTGGAAGGTATTGTAAAAGTTGGGCAACACCATGTTTTTCATAAAAAAAAAAACAACGTAAGATTCCGAAAAATGACACATGAACGATAATGCACTACAATCTTCTCTTTATGGGAGCCATTTTTTAAATTTTATTCTTATACAGTATAATAAGAATAACATTTGATTCTTAAGAAACTGCTAAGATAAGAAACTTCCACTGCCGAAATTGTCAAAAAATTACGAAATTTTTGATATTTGAAAAAATTTTAATTTCTAATAAAAATAAAAAGACTGTATTCTATAGAAATATTCGAAAAATAAATGGACAGACATACCCATCTGTTCTTTGTTTCTTCTTTTCTGGAGAAGACAAATAGCTGAAAGACTTTGATAAATCGTCAAGTTCTTCATTTTCAAAAGACTCCATTTTCGATCACAACAAAGTGCAAAGACCACATGCCAAGAAACAAAGTTGAACTTGCAGTTGACGGAAGTCCTGAGGTACCCAGCATGAACAGCGGAAGGTGTAGTAGCTACGACAGGCTGATGACACGCGCTATTGTTTTAAAATGGTGATGACCCTCCGATCTTATGTGGAATTAGTACTTAAGGGTCCTATCTGGTGTTAGTACTTAGTGGTCCTATCTGGTGTTAGTACTTAAGGGTCCTATGGTCCTATGGTCCTAGGGTCCCGATTTTACTGTATGCCTCTCGAGAACGTTCTCAAGAACGGATGAAAAGGGCCGACTAATAAAATTGAGGACCTCTGGAAGGGGCTATTACTAAAATAGGGAACGGGAACGGGAACGGGAACGGGAATGGGAACGGGAACGGGAACGGGAATGGGAACGGGAATGGGAACGGGAATGGGAATGGGAACGGGAATGGGAACGGGAACGGGAACGGGAACGGGAATGGGAACGGGAACGGAACGGAATGGGAACGGGAACGGGAACGGGAACGGGAATGGGAACGGGAACGGAACGGAATGGGAACGGAATGGGAACGGAACGGAACGGGATGGAATGGGAACGGGAATGGGAACTTTTTTAAAAACATCATTTAAATCTAAATCTTGGTAACTAATCATAATAACATGTAAACATATTGTACGTGAACGTGTATATAATTCACTAAAATTTAGTAAAACATTTAAGGAGCAACATCATGTGACATAGCCCTGTGTTATTTTGTTATTGTGTAAAATGATTTCCTATATATAAGCGTTATTCATTTTTGAATTAATCTCAAATATATTGCTACTTATTTTTGCTTATTTTGTTGTCAGTTTCTATCGTTATCAAGTATAATGAATGAAATAATTTCATTCATAAATACGTAGTTACGTCACACCTGAGAAGTGATTATTATCAAAGGTTAAACAGAAAATCATTAATTCCTCTGTACGTCGACTGTAATTTTTTCGATTTAAAAATCAAACTCAAGTCCAGTTATTTTTCATGGTTCAAAGCAAAAGTACTTTTTATGTTTGAGGAATGAAAAAATGTGTGGATGAGTTTTGGCAAGCTGGAAGGAATAAATCTACCAAGATACCTAGAATTCAGGAGTTTTGTAACAAAAGAAAGGAATTTCTTTTCTCTATGTAGGGATTTTTATTCTCTATGTACACAATGAAAACCATCCTTTCATTGAATCAATGAGTTCCCTATTGTTCTGCCCTCTGTACTTAGCCTCATAAACTTTTGTTCACGGAAAGCTCTGCTCTGATGCACCTAGAGAGGCGCTTCTTTTTTTGATCGAATCCTTTTCTGCTCATGCTGTGTAAGCTGTAATTTTCTAAATGTCTTTAGTTTTACACATTGGTCAAATTTTCGATTTTCTCTCAGTTTCAAAGTGTTTAGTTGCCATACCAGTTATCTGTTGTTCCTTGCACAGAACGTAATATCATCGCGACTCCTTTGTTCTCCATAATTTGTTTACGACTCAATTAAAAGCAATTTAAAGTTAGAGCAATTTGTCCATGTATCATTAAAAGCTGAAACAGGGAAAGTCAGGAACACTCCGGAAACAGAGGGAATCACTGGAACATGCCGAAACGCATAAGAACCAATAAGAAGTCGAGGAAACCATTAGGAACTTGAGGGAACTAAGAAAAGAAGAGAGAATCAGTGAAAATCAGCGCAACCAGGTGATAACAAGGGGATCTGGCGGCTGTCAAAGGAAAAAAGTAGGAATCAGAGCGTCCGAGGGGGCTAAAAGGTGGATTTGGTTTTAGTGGGAATCAGAGTGAACAAGCGGATAAGAGCCGAGAAGAGTTGCAATTCTATTCTATTCATTGCGATCTCATAGGCATGATCTCATTCGTCAAACATGGCTAATAGGTACCTTTAATTCAGTATCAGTTTAGCATTTTAGAATTATCAAAATTGTGTTGATTTTTTTGGATTCTTTTCAAAGGTTAAAACAAACATGCTAATCCTGCAATTTTTGGAGGGACAAAGAAGAGCGAAAATTTCTTTCTTCGGGGGGCCAGTGCCCCGACTCACATGACAGCACAAAAGGAAGAAAGGCTAAGATAACATTAGGGTAAGAAACCAAAAAGAACTATTATAAAAGCAATTTTCAGCGAACTCTTCTTCGGTCAAAGCAAACAAAATAACAAACAACTTTGAAAAGTCTGGTGAATTTAGAATGTTTTTATCTGCTGTTGCGTTTTTCTCAGTCCCATCTGCCCTTAAACTCCAACAGCTTCCTTCTTTTGCTCGTGACTATGCTTTGCTTGACTTCAAAGAGGGCTACCTATATTATAAAGCATGTGGTCATAAATAATTGAATTCTTGTCGCCATGCTGATGTCAATCCATGCAGCAACTGGTGTGTTTTTGTTGCAACGTTTTGCAAAACAAAATTGTGATCAATCAATGACTCAACTAATGTCTTCTCTCTGGTCCCTTTAAGAAGTCAAGTTTACATATAGGTATCGTTGAAACGGCTATTAGACGACGATACGCGTAATGATACGTTATTAGCCGACCTTCTACAAATTTTTCCGCAGAACATAACTCTTAGCCTTTTTCGAAGTTCTGGTTGCATGAAAATATAAACAAGTGGATCTGATATATAGCCAAAGCAAAAAAGCGTATGTAAATGTTCTGGGACATCATCTCCAGCGGGAACAAATGCTAAGATAACATCAGGGATAAAAATGAATATAATATAAGTAAATATAATCAAACCAGCAACTTTGAAGAATCTTTTATGACTTTGGAAGATTTGGTTCTTTCTTCTTTGTGAATTCGTTGGTTGCGTCGGGTTAGCAATGTGACGACGGTTGATAATTTTTATGAGAATCTTTCCATAGGTTATAACGAACGTAAGCACCAAGGCACTGTCGGCTTGTACGAAGAAATACCTCTTGGATTTCATAATTCTTATAAAATGTCCTGTTTCTACGTATGCTATTCCTGTAATTGCAGTTGCCGCGCTGATAATCCACGCGACGGTTAATGCGATTTTTACACGACGTTTCGTTACGACAACGCGATGTGTTACACTATGCCGGCATCCCTCGTCATGCCTTGAATTTCGTACCGGATCGGGCTTTTAGTAACACTGTGACAACCCAATCCGGTATAAGACGCTCCGCAAATTGTCTTGAAAATCACGGCGCTCTGGAGATGCTATGAAAATCTAAAAATCATTAGACCTAATTCAATAATGCATTCTTTCTTCTTTCATTTTTCTGCTGCAAGTCTTCGGCCTAGCCGCCATTATTGGAAATCAAATTGAACAAACACTGACGCGCCTGCAAAGGGCTAGCTCCTACACAGTGTACTTTGTCGTTTCAAAGTTTAGCAAGCATAAAATATGACTGGGTACGCAGCGTTGAAACGACAAAGTACGCTGTGTAGGAGCTAACCGTTCGCAGGCGCGTCAGTCTTTGAATTTGATTTCCAGTAATGGCGGCTAGGCCGAAGACTTGCAGCGGAGAAATGAAAGAGGAAAGAATGCATCATTGAGCTAGGCCTGACGATTTTTTATTATTGCCCATGGTTATAGGTTAATAAACATCAATAAGCCTTTCTATGTAGGTCAGCGGTTTTCTTACACTTGGCCTTAAATTACATATGCACTGTGGGATGATAACTGTCCCCCTAGAACGTCTAATACCACTTGCTTGACGGTGCCGCTTTTGTTTTAATAATAGACTGTCGTGTATCGAAGGCACATGCGTTCATCTTGCTTGTTATGTTTGCCGGGCTGGCCCATTTAGAGAAACACTTTATCTATACGTAGAAGGCCGTAAAATTTAAAGAACTTATACTACTAAACACAAAGTCGCTAAGGAACTTGTCAAATTTGAATATTTTTATAACTCCTTACAATCAAGAATAAGGGTGTCAGTTCCATTCATTTGCAGCCAAAACTCACATCAATTGTATGTTACGCATCTATCAAATTTGTCCTTGGGTAGTTTCCAGCTTTGCTCACACGTAGTTAAAATTAAGGAACTCTGAAATGACTTTTGGTACTACAATTAATTAAAAGAGGTCCAAAAATAAGGAACCTAATGAACTAGACCCTGAGCTGTAGTTTTTTTAAATAAATAGCGTGTATTGGAAGGCCTCTTGCGAATCATCAAGGAACAAGCGATAGAAAATTTAGGGCAGAAGGAATTGGCCAAAGAGAAAGAGGAAGAGAAAACAGTTCTAAATGCTCGAAAAGCTTTTTAAAAGTTACTAATTTTACGGTTCGACTTTATGTATATACTTTTATTGGAAAATTAATGGACCTTTTGGCTTTCCGGCAATGATAATGAAGTTTGGAGCTATGTACATGTATTATTATACGGTTTTTTCTGAAATGGCCTAAACTTGGTGTTAAGACCACAATTAGGCCCCAGCTTTTATCTTCTTGCAAAAGCACGGAAATAATAAAACCGTTCTTTAAACCAGTATCTGAACGTATTTTTTTATGCTTCGTTTGGGAACAGGATTATAATGTAAAATATGTGGCCCATTTTGTGATGGCCAACCAGGCTCAACAGTATTTAAGCAGCCTGAAGGGTTGTTTTTTTTTCATTTAATATTTGTTCAAGGGAAGGCAATAACGGCATGGAAGCAATAGCAATTGGCTATGGAAAGAAGTCCCTCAGCGCTGTGTAGCCACCATTGTCTATCAACTGAGATCTGCTGATGTTTTCTCATCATCAGAACTTCAGAAAGGGCGGTCAGTGTACAAGCCCAGTGTCAGAATGCCCTTCGCTTCTGGGGGGTTGACGAAGAAACGAAGTTTTTTCCGCAGACCAGCACACTTTGTCCATGCCAACAACCAGAGCCCGAAGACACTAGTCAAAAAGCATGAAATGAGTTACAGAAACGACAAGCACCCAAACCAAGCAAGGAGGGGAGGGTGGGTGGGACAAAAAACTGCTTCACGAGCACTTTGAAACGTTCCCCGTTCACAGTTCATGTTCAGTTTTAATGATAAGCACAGACGGCGTGGCAAAAATTTATAGCCGCCAAATTTAAACGCTCGAGTTAACCCAGGTCACCATAGCAACACTGCTGTATAAGGAATTGCTTTCTATGAAAAAGCTTCCACCAAAGATGAGACACCTCAAAAGCTTCTCTAGCTCTAATGCGATGCAAGAGGGAATAATAACATAGAAACCCCTGTCACATATTAAACCCGAATAAATTGCATTTAGTCGTGCCGTATAATAAATCTTCATCATAGTTTACATACAATGATGGCGCGGGGGATGATACGATGGCGCGGGGGATGATACGTTATACGCCAACCTTTGTCGACAAATTCTGCTACAGAACAAGTCTTTAAGCATTTTTCTAAGCTCTGGCTGTAAGAAAATGTAAACAAGCGGATCTGAAATATAGCCACAGTAAAAAAGTGTCCTTAAATGTTTTCTGACATCATTTCCAACAGGAAAGAAAGCTAAGATGACATCGGGGGTAAACATAAAGATTATATAAGTAAATATAATCAAACCAGCAACTTTGAAGAATCTTTTATTACTTCGGAAGATTTGGTTCTTTCTTCTTTGTGAATTCGTTTGTCCCGTATGAATATTAGTTTGCATTCTTTGGGTTATTCGGAGAAGGGTCTTCCCATAGGTGACAATGAAAGACAACACTAATGCACTGTCGGCCAGTACAAAGAAATACCACTTAAATATCACAACAATTTTATACTGCCCTGTAAGTGCCAGTACGATTCCCGTAATTCCAGTTATCATGCTGATACTCCACGCAAAAGTTAATGCGATTTTTATGTGACGTTTTGTAACTAAAACACGATGTTTCAACGGAAAAATTACTCCGATAAAACGTTCGATGACAATGAAAAACATTGCACAATAAAAACCGACGCATATACCCAGTTCAATGGAGTTAAATATTTCAAGTGCTGTAGAAATACAAAGTACCCTCATTAACCGTATCAAGATGACAATCGTGCTCAGTACTATCTCCGTTGCACTCATGTTTATCAGAAGTATCGCCTGATTAGAGGTATTCCGGTTGTGCACAGCAAGAAGGTAGATGCCCAAACTGTGCAGCGAAATGGCAATACAAGACAGTGTTATATGAAAAGAGTAGAGAATAGCATCCATCGTCAGAAAACCGATTGAAAAAATAAAGTAAAACTCATAATCTTCTGCTTTCTAGTTGTTGCAGGTGGGATAATTATCAAAATAGCAAATCATCTGCTGAACTGTTATTGCATCGAGTCCGTCCAGTCCGTTTACATGATTCAAGATAAACAAGGTACAAACAAGTGATTTTTGAATGGAAAAAGGAAAGAAATAACTGCTGAAACTGAAAATAGACTTCGAATTCCAAAATTCAATTTTGAATTGAAGAACGGCTGCGGTGAAGTTGCTGTAAGCAAAGCTGGTAGGCTGAATACTGGCATATTATGGAGTCACATATACCTTTACCGAAATACATTTTCGATTAGCAGAAGACAAATCACTTTAATATATATACCGAAATTACAAACAAGCAATTAACTAACTGCTGCTTTGCAATCTCGGTATATTATTATTATTTCTATTATTTACATAAATAATTTATTATTTTTCACATGTACCGAAATTCCAAACAAGCAATTATTTTTTACATTTACCGAAATTCAAAACAAGCAATTAACTAACTGCTGGTTTGCAATTTCGATTTATTATTATAATTTCTATAATTTTTATAAATAATAATTTATTATTTTTGCATATACCGAAATTCAAGACAAGCAATTAACTAAATGCTGGTTTGCAATTTCGGTATACTATTATTATTTCTATAATTTATATAAATAATAATTTATTATTGTTTACATATATCGACATTCAAGACAAGCAAATAACTAACTGTTGGTTTGCAATTTCAGTATAATATATTACTATTTTTATATGGTTTGCAATTTCTTTATACGGGATTTCCAAAGACAAATTCAGAACTGAGCAGACACTTCTATATCAAGGGGGGGGTGGTTGAAGAGGAAAAGGAGGTAATGATGATTTTAATTTGGAGAAATTCACTCCTCCAGGAGTAAGAATTCATTCCCTCCATTCTCTCCTGTTACATTTAGTCCGGTGGCCAGTTGAGATGACTATATTCAAAATATAGCACCTATATTATTATCCGTAGGTATAGATCAAAAGATATTGCTCAAGAAATCTGATTTTCATTATAAAAAATCGAAAAAAAGGAAAAGTTAAAATAAAGATTTTCTTTGAAAAATGGTTTGTTAGTTAGCATAACTGGCACGTTCTGCTTTTATGTTTAACTAACTAACTAAATAACTAACTGAATAACTAGTTACCTAACTAACTAACTGACTTACTAGCTAACTTACTGGCTAACGGGCTGGCTAACTTACTAAGTAACTCAGTATCTTCCAAAGTTGCTAACTAGCTAACTAACTAAGAAACTAAATAACTAACCAACTACCTAACCTTTTTACGAACTTAATAGCTAAGTTACTATCTTTCAAAGTAGCTAACTGACTAACTGTCTAACTTACAAGTTATGTTGACTAACTAACAAGCTCACAAAAAACCTATTGACTAACTAACTAATAAATAGCTTACTAACTAACTTCTTGTGTTCCAGAATTGGTAACTAATTAACTTATTAATTTGCAAGCAATGCTAACTAACTAACTAACTTACTGACTGACTTACTAACTAACTAACTAACTATCTAACTAACTAACTAACTTACTTACTAACTAACTAACTTACTAACTAACTAGTTACCTAACTAACTAACTAACTAATTAACAAGCTAACTTACAGACTAACTAACTTACTATCTTCCACAGTAGCTAACTAACTAACTGACTAATTTGCAAGTTATGCTAACTAAGTCACTAACTTACTGACTAACTAACTACCTAACTTATAAACTTACTAATTAACTTGCTAACTAACTTGCTAACTTGCAGTTTCCCACATATCCTTAGGATTTGTACAATTTTCTCTAAAAGGCCATTATAGTATCTCTGCATGCTGTGTCTCGGCTCTCTTTTTTGTAAGATCACTCAACCTCATTAAACGTTTAAGCTCTGGTATGATCCAGGATGGTAGAGGAAAAACACGGGTTCTGGTGCACAAAGGATGCCGCAACCACGTGACCTGTCAATAAAACCCACGTGACCTGTCAATCAAAATCGCATGACCTGTCAATCAAACCCACGTGACACGTCAATCAAATCCATATGACCTGTCAATCAAAATAACGTGTCCTATCAATCAAAATCACATGACCTGTCAAAAAAACCCACGTAACCTGTCAATCAAAATCACATGACATGTCAATCAAAATCACATGATATTTCAATCGAAATCAAATTCACGTGAGATGTCAATTAAATTCACATGATACGTTAATCTGAATCTTGTTTTCACGTAGTCTCTCTATAATTTTGCCTCGCTTTTGTTCTGCCTCAGTTTTATACAGTCTTACTTTGATGCAGAGTTGACAATACATAAGAACGAATTCGGCGCTTTGTTTGAAACTTCAGGCAGCAGGTGCAAATGTTCCTCCGATAAAGATTTCACAATACTGTTATTTACTTTTGATTTTAGTTCATAGATGATCACATAATAAAAAAAATGCATACACGTTTTTCACCAATATGATATTATTAGCTTTCATGTTTATTCGATTGATAATCTTATCTATATACGTTGATTTTTTAGTTTTATATGCAAATCCGTTTTGTTTTGTAAACATTATTTCTCATCAGGATCTTTTCAAAAATCAGTGTTTGGAGATCTTAGAAAAAAACAGAGTTGTTCACATCCAGGTTTGTTATACGGGCGTGTAGCGTATACTTAAAACTCTCCAAAGAATCTGACTGCGTGTAATTTATAATGTATTTAAACCACCAACATTAACTAAACTCAACAAATTATAAGGTATTAAAAAAGCTAAAATCGAAGCGAAAAAAAGAAAAGTTCCTATCTCTACAGACCACGTTTTTTCTACGTTTCAAACCGAGGCTGTTTCAAGATAACAGACAACAATTCTGTTCATTGTTACTGCGTCAGAAAGACATCATCATCGTCGTCGTCTGTTGCATTTTCATCATCTGCATCCATTGCTGTCTGATGCATGATTACGAACTTTCTTTTATCAATCGCATAGTGAAAGGCTTCTTCAAAACTCATACCATCTTCTTCCTTAGGGGCGATGCACACGGGCAACTTTCTTACATTCTTCTAGGCATTTAGCGAGTTTACACCTCGCTGCGCCGTGTGCATGGTCGATTTTGGTCGATTTTCTCGAGGGCATACAGTAAAATCGGGACCCTAGGACCATAGGACCATAGGACCCTTAAGTACTAACACCAGATAGGACCACTAAGTACTAACACCAGATAGGACCCTTCAGTACTAATTCCACATAAGATCGGAGGGTCATCACCATTTTAAAACAATAGCGCGTGTCATCAGCCTGTCGTAGCTACTACACCTTCCGCTGTTCATGCTGGGTACCTCAGGACTTCCGTCAACTGCAAGTTCAACTTTGTTTCTTAGCATGTGGTCTTTGCACTTTGTTGTGATCGAAAATGGAGTCTTTTGAAAATGAAGAACTTGACGATTTATCAAAGTCTTTCAGCTATTTGTCTTCTCCAGAAAAGAAGAAACAAAGAACAGATGGGTATGTCTGTCCATTTATTTTCGAATATTTCTATAGAATACAGTCTTTTATTTTATTAGAAATTAAAATTTTTCAAATATCAAAATTTCGTAATTTTTGACAATTTCGGCAGTGGAAGTTTCTTATCTTAGCAGTTTCTTAAGAATCAAATGTTATTCTTATTATACTGTATAAGAATAAAATTTAAAAAATGGCTCCCATAAAGAGAAGATTGTAGTGCATTATCGATTTCCAAAACTAAATCAATTACAGTTGTGCAGGAAGACCTTTTTGAAACACTACACGCTTTTTTTTTATAAGGAACCACTTTATAAGGAACCTACATGTAGAAGGCCCGGAATTTTAAAGAACTTATACTACTAAAGAGAAAATCATTAAGGAACTTTTCAATGTTGAATACTTTTATCACTGCAAATAATCAAGAATTAGAAAGCCGGTTCCATTCATTTGCAGTCGAAAATCACATAAATTGTACGTTACACATGTATCAAATGTTTCCTTGAGTAGTCTCGAGCTTGGCACACATGCAAATGTCTCTCTTTTATTGTTAAGACCACTGTATGTGCAGTTAAAATTAAGGAACTATTAAGGAACTTTTGGAACTACAATTGCCTCAAAAGAGGCCCAAAAATAAGGAACTTTAAGAACTAGGCCCTGAGGTAGGTTCCTTATAAAAAAAAAGCGTGTAAACGCTTTTTGGCCCAGTTTTGAAACTTTTTTAGATATTTCATTTTACCAATATTTTCTAACTTTCTGTGCAAAATTTCCGGGATGCAGTGTTTCTGCGCATGCACAGTGGAAGGTATTGTAAAAGTTGGGCAACACCATGTTTTTCATAAAAAAAAAAACAACGTAAGATTCCGAAAAATGACACATGAACGATAATGCACTACAATCTTCTCTTTATGGGAGCCATTTTTTAAATTTTATTCTTATACAGTATAATAAGAATAACATTTGATTCTTAAGAAACTGCTAAGATAAGAAACTTCCACTGCCGAAATTGTCAAAAAATTACGAAATTTTTGATATTTGAAAAATTTTAATTTCTAATAACGGAACGGGAACGGGAACGGAATGGGAACGGGACGGGAACGGAATGGGAACGGAATGGGAACGGAATGGGAACGGAATGGGAACGGAACGGAATGGGAACGGGGAACGGGAATGGGAACGGGAATGGGAATGCGGGAACGGAACGGGAATGGGAACGGGAACGGGAATGGGAACGGAACGGGAACGGGAACGGGAATGGGAATGGGAACGGGAATGGGAACGGAATGGGAATGGGAATGGGAACGGGAATGGGAACTTTTTAAAAACATCATTTAAATCTAAATCTTGGTAACTAATCATAATAACATGTAAACATATTGTACGTGAACGTGTATATAATTCACTAAAATTTAGTAAAACATTTAAGGAGCAACATCATGTGACATAGCCCTGTGTTATTTTGTTATTGTGTAAAATGATTTCCTATATATAAGCGTTATTCATTTTTGAATTAATCTCAAATATATTGCTACTTATTTTTGCTTATTTTGTTGTCAGTTTCTATCGTTATCAAGTATAATGAATGAAATAATTTCATTCATAAATACGTAGTTACGTCACACCTGAGAAGTGATTATTATCAAAGGTTAAACAGAAAATCATTAATTCCTCCGTACGTCGACTGTAATTTTTTCGATTTAAAAATCAAACTCAAGTCCAGTTATTTTTCATGGTTCAAAGCAAAAGTACTTTTTATGTTTGAGGAATGAAAAAATGTGTGGATGAGTTTTGGCAAGCTGGAAGGAATAAATCTACCAAGATACCTAGAATTCAGGAGTTTTGTAACAAAAGAAAGGAATTTCTTTTCTCTATGTAGGGATTTTTATTCTCTATGTACACAATGAAAACCATCATTTCATTGAATCAATGAGTTCCCTATTGTTCTGCCCTCTGTACTTAGCCTCATAAACTTTTGTTCACGGAAAGCTCTGCTCTGATGCACCTAGAGAGGCGCTTCTTTTTTTGATCGAATCCTTTTCTGCTCATGCTGTGTAAGCTGTAATTTTCTAAATGTCTTTAGTCTTACACATTGGTCAAATTTTCGATTTTCTCTCAGTTTCCAAGTGTTTAGTTGCCATACCAGTTATCTGTTGTTCCTTGCACAGAACGTAATATCATCGCGACTCCTTTGTTCTCCATAATTTGTTTACGACTCAATTAAAAGCAATTTAAAGTTAAAGCAATTTGTCCATGTATCATTAAAAGCTGAAACAGGGAAAGTCAGGAACACTCCGGAAACAGAGGGAATCACTGGAACATGCCGAAACGCATAAGAACCAATAAGAACTCGAGGAAACCATTAGGAACTTGAGGGAACTAAGAAAAGAAGAGAGAATCAGTGAAAATCAGCGCAACCAGGTGATAACAAGGGGATCTGGCGGCTGTCAAAGGAAAAAAGTAGGAATCAGAGCGTCCGAGGGGGCTAAAAGGTGGATTTGGTTTTAGTGGGAATCAGAGTGAACAAGCGGATAAGAGCCGAGAAGAGTTGCAATTCTATTCTATTCATTGCGATCTCATAGGCATGATCTCATTCGTCAAACATGGCTAATAGGTACCTTTAATTCAGTATCAGTTTAGCATTTTAGAATTATCAAAATTGTGTTGATTTTTTTGGATTCTTTTCAAAGGTTAAAACAAACATGCTAATCCTGCAATTTTTGGAGGGGCAAAGAAGAGCGAAAATTTCTTTCTTCGGGGGGGCAGTGCCCTGTGCCCCCCCCCTTAGCTTCATGCCTGTCAAAAGTCTTGAAATTAACATTTTTGTTTTCTATTTAGATCCGTTAATTGAGGGTTCAAAACGAAAAACTCATTAATCAGTTCATTTAGTTCTTTCTTCAATGCATGATCATCAGAAGAGCCGACGTGCTCGTGATCTAGATTTCAAGATACTTTAAAGACCCTTTACATTGTGGACATCCTTGCTACAAGTTATTTTTAACAAAAATTGGAAATACCTTGAAAGTAAATAATGCCATTGTTAACCCAAGTTATCCTTCACAGGAGTCACATCAATCAAAAGGCGGTTTCGAGTATCAAATTAAATCTTTTGACATGTCCGATTGTAAACTCGTTATGCAATTGTGGTACGTGAAAATCGCAGTGGTAGTGTAATTTTGAAGCTTGAACCCAACATTTGATTTCTGAAAGTTCTATGAAATATCAACTGTTGCTGTAAACCTTCATGAAAATAACTGGACTCGAGTTTGATTTTTTGAATAAAAAAAATTACAGTCGACGTAAGGAGGAATTAATGATTTTCTATTTAACCTCTGATAATAATCCCTTCTCAGGTGTGACGTAACTACGTATTAATGAATGAGATTATTTTATTCATTATACTTGATAACGATAAAAACTGACAATAAAATAAGCAAAAATAAGTAGCAATATATTTGAGATGAATTCAAAAAATGAATAACGCTTATCCATAGGAAATCATTTTTCCCAATAACAAAATAACATAGGGTTATGTCGTATGATGTTGCTCCTTAAATGTTTTATTAAATGTTAGTTAATTATATACACATTCACGTACAATATGTTTACATGTTATTATGATTAGTTACCAAGATTTAGATTTAAATGATGTTTTTAAAAAAGTTCCCATTCCCGTTCCCATTCCCGTTCCCATTCCGTTCCCGTTCCCCCGTTCCGTTCCGTTCCCGTTCCCGTTCCGTTCCCGTTCCCGTTCCGTTCCCGTTCCCGTTCCCGTTCCCGTTCCCATTCCGTTCCGTTCCGTTCCCGTTCCGTTCCCATTCCGTTCCCGTTCCCGTTCCTTGTTCCCGTTCCGTTCCCATTCCCGTTCCGTTCCCATTCCGTTCCGTTCCCTGGATCCAAAATGATTAACAGTAATGTCAACAGAAATTACTGTAATTGGCATCTGCTGTTACATGTCCATTTCAAAAGTAAGAAGGAAACTGAGGAATTTAGAATTTAGGGAATGTTGCCTGCTGTTTTAAGAAAGTTTCAGTGCTCGTGTGCATCGCCCCTTAGCCTTTCTCATGGTTTCAATGACTGCTTTCACAACTTCATCATTTTCGAAACTTTTGCAGTATATAAAATCCCTTTTGAAAACTTGTATAATATCTTTATCATCATCCACTTCAGCAAGCATAACAGGCCAGAAATTTTGTAGTGAGATTTCATTATCATCCTCCTCCTCGTCATCATCATCATCATAATCATCATCATCATCATCATCATCATCATCATCATCAACCTGATAGTCGTCAACATTATCATAATCATCATCATTTTCACTGACTATTCACTGTCCAGATCAAATTCATCTTTTACAGATTTTAAGTCTTTGTAACAACTTTTGTGTTTTTTCTTTAAATGCCGATTTAGATTACTCTTGTTATTGAAATGGCTATCGCAAAATCCACATTCAAAAGCCATCTCTCAAAGAACATTTCTTAACAGCTTGCCTTCTCTCTTGAAAAATGTGATGAGCAACTAATCAAAATTTGAAAACTGCTGCTATTTGAACCTCTTTTTCACACAGTTTGATAAATGACTATAGTCTTTAGTTATTCAAGACTATAGTCCGGACTAAAGTCCTCACTTAGTCCCTGCCTAGTCTCTACCTAATCCCCACCTAGTATTTGCCTTTTCACACTCAATTTGAGGAATGACTAAAGTCTTTAGCCATTCAAGACTATAGTCCGGGCTATAGTCCTCACTTAGTCCCTGCCTAATCTCTGCCTAGTCCTCACTTAGCCTTTGCCTTTTCACACGCAATTTGAGGAATGACTATAGTCTTTAGCCATTCAAGACTATAGTCCGGACTATAGTCCTCACTTAATCTCTACCTAATCTCTACCCAGTCCTCACTCGGTCTTTACCTTTTTGCATGCAATTCGGTGAATGACTATAGTCCTTGCTTGGCTCGGACTATAGTCCTTGCTGTTCAGTGTTTAAGATTTTTGGGGGTATGATTTTGTTTCTCTGAGCAAAAATACCTAGTTTAACTTGTTCATTCTACAAGTGTTACTATCTTTCTTTCTCCAAAAACATAAAAGCTCTTGTGATGGATAGCGAAACGGTGATGTTAAGGTTCCAGTTATTTCTGATAACATAGTTTTCCAAAACTAATACGAAAAACCACCAATCTAAGGGGGAGCATGCCCCCTGACCCCCCCTTGATAAACACACCTCCAGTGCGCTGTGCGACTTTAGCGCAAACAACCTTGTGGTCTAGGGAAATTTCCTTTGCCCTGCGTTAGGAGAATAAGTTCTCGGGAATCAAATTTGTATACTTAGAAGGCATGGGCCCATTGAAAATTTTTGCCCCAGCAGTCAAAAATCCTTAAAAGATGCCCTGGAAGTTTCAAACAAAACGCCAAATTCATTCTTATGTATTGTCAACTCTGGATCAAAGTAAGACTGTATAAAACTGAGGCAGAACAAAAGCGAGGCAAAATTATAGAGAGACTACGTGAAAACAAGATTCAGATTAACGTATCATGTGAATTTAATTGACATATCACATGAATTTGATTTCGATTGAAATATCATGTGATTTTGATTGACATGTCATGTGATTTTAATTGACAGGTTACGTGGGTTTGATTGACAGTTCATGTGATTTTGATTGATAGGTCATGTGATTTTGATTGACAGGTCACGTTATTTTTATTGACAGGTCATGTGGGTTTGATTGACAGGTCATGTGGGTTTGATTGACAGGTCATATGATTATGATTGACAGATCACGTGGGTTTGATTGACAGGTCACGTGGTGGCGGCATCCTTTGTGCACCACAACCCGCGTTTTTTCTCTAATGGGGGTGCATAATCATTTCTTACCTTTCTTTTTCTTAGAGGTGCGTAAAGTCCAAGAAGAGAACAGAGAATTTTTTTGAACAGGGAAGCCATGAGATTCAGGTTGAAATTAGTTTTGCAAAGACTATATCCCAATCTATGGCTGATAATTACTTGATAAATGAGTCTTGGTTATAGTTTCTCAGGCTACGGGTCTCCACGATTCGCGACTGCTTATTCAGCATTCTGTCCGCATTGAGTTTTCGTATCTCATAAATTAGATGGTGATCAAACATACCTAGATGCAGCACCCCTGACCTGACGATATAATTAGCGTGGTTTGTTGCAAAGTGGTCGATGAGGCTCGAATCTTGCTAGTTATTAGACCATTTTCAGTTTCTCTGCTTGTTACCAGTGTATTCTGTTATTTGCTGCTGAAGCTGAAACTTTGCGTAGATAGCTTTCAAGCTTCTAGTGCTGCACTCTTTTGTCACTTTCAGGTTGCAGTTTGTGTCACCAAATAGCATGATTTCCTTACCCCCTGCATCTAAAGCAGGTAGATTTCAAGAGTTCAAGAATCTCACCCGGGGTAATGTCTGTGCAGTACAGTGGAGGCTGTGCAGTACAGTGGAGGCTGTTCAGTACAGTGGAGGGATAACATGATGCGTGTGGGGGGATAACATTGAGTACAGTGGAGGCTGTTCAGTACAGCGGAGGGATAACATTGAGTACAGTGGAGGTTGTGCAGTACAGTGGAGGGATAACATCAGTACAGTGGAGGGATAACATGATGCATGTGGGGGGATAACATCAGTACAGTGGAGGCTGTTCAGTACTGTGGAGGGATAACATCAGTACAGTGGAGGGATAACATGATGCGTGTGGGGGATAACATTGAGTACAGTGGAGGCTGTTACAGCGGAGGGATAACATCAGTACAGTGGAGGCTGTGGATCAGTACAGTGGAGGGATAACATCAGTACAGTGGAGGCTGTTCAGTACAGCGGAGGGATAACATCAGTACAGTGGAGGGATAACATGATGGCAGGCTGTTCAGTACTGTGGGGGATAACATCAGTACAGTGGAGGCTGTTCAGTACTGTGGAGGGATAACATCAGTACAGTGGAGGGATAACATGATGCGTGTGGGGGGATAACATTGAGTACAGTGGAGGCTGTTCAGTACAGCGGAGGGATAACATCAGTACAGTGGAGGCTGTTCAGTACTGTGGAGGGATAACATCAGTACAGTGGAGGGATAACATCAGTACAGTGGAGGCTGTTCAGTACTGTGGAGGGATAACATCAGTATAGTCGGAAGTTATGCCAAGATAAACATAAATGGACGAAGAATGTAAATCCTTTTTGCTTGAAGCTCCCTCAAAGAAAAGCAGTAGCCCGAAAAGCTACTTTGATTGTTATTTAGAAAGTTTGGAAGCTTGCCTAGGCTTGGAGAAGTTGAAAGATGATGGAGATCTCGATGAAGATCTTTCCAAAAAAGATCGTAAGTCAACATTTCGGTTATTGGCGAATGGCGATATCGATTTGCATTCTGAAAATGAAGATTATGAAGATCGCACAGAAAATATTATTTCCGATGTGGTTGATAGGAATTAAACATCGTCTTGCTTCTCCATCCTTACGATCTTTTTGGAAAGATCTTCATCGAAATCTCCATAATCTTTCAACTTCTCCAAGCCTAGGCAAGCTTCCAAACTTTCTAAATAACAATCAAAGTAGCTTTTCGGGCTACTGCTTTTCTTTGAGGGAGCTTCAAGCAAAAGGATTTACCTTCTTCGTCCATTTATGTTTATCTTGGCATAACTTCAGACAAGTAAGAAAAAAAGGCCAATAAAACTTCATTTCTCAGTCAATAAAACAACACAACAAAATAGCTTGTGGAAAGCAGCACGATGGCGCCATAACCTCCACTGTACTGATGTTATCCCTCCACAGTACTGAACAGCCTCCACTGTACTGATGTTATGCTGTACTATCCCTCCACTGTACTGATGTTATCCCTGTACTGAACAGCCTCCACTGTACTCAATGTTATCCCCACACGCATCATGTTATCCCTCCACTGTACTGATGTTATCCTCCACAGTACTGAACAGCCTCCACTGTACTGATGTTATCCCCCCACATGCATCATGTTATCCCTCCACTGTACTGATGTTATCCCTCCACAGTACTGAACAGCCTCCACTGTACTGATGTTATCCCTCCGCTGTACTGAACAGCCTCCACTGTACTCAATGTTATCCCCCCACACGCATCATGTTATCCCTCCACTGTACTGATGTTATCCCTCCACAGTACTGAACAGCCTCCACTGTACTGATGTTATCCCCACATGCATCATGTTATCCCTCCACTGTACTGATGTTATCCCTCCACAGTACTGCACAGCCTCCACTGTACTGATGTTATCCCTCCGCTGTACTGAACAGCCTCCACTGTACTCAATGTTATCCCCCCACACGCATCATGTTATCCCTCCACTGTACTGATGTTATCCACCTCCACAGTACTGAACAGCCTCCACTGTACTGATGTTATCCCCCCACATGCATCATGTTATCCCTCCACTGTACTGATGTTATCCCTCCACAGTACTGCACAACCTCCACTGTACCCAATGTTATCCCTCCGCTGTACTGAACAGCCTGCACTGTACTCAATGTTATCCCCCCACACGCATCATGTTATCCCTCCACTGTACTGAACAGCCTCCACTGTACTGCACAGCCTCCACTGTACTGCACAGACATTACCCCGGGTGTTTCTCATGGTTGCTCTGGATCATTTTGGCTGCTTCCATGTTTTAGTTATGCCCGTGCTAATAATATACTGTGAAGTCAAACTCTTAACACAGAAAATCAACTCGAGTATTTAGAAACTTTATTTCTTTCTTCTTTGCGTATTACTTTTTCCTTAAAACTTTAACAGTTTCTCCTCCAGATGATTTGCAATTGCAAGTGGGTCTTCTAATCGATTATAACGATCGTTGTTATTCCTTCAAATCCTTGTTGCAAACGGATAGTCTGTTTATGGACTGGTAGAGCTTTTTACGCGACCTCAACGATAAGAAGATGTTTTAAGTTCGATGAAATCTTCATCATAGTTCACATACACGTGTCGTTGACGCGGCCATTAGCCAATGCTACACGGGGTGATACGTTATGTGCCAGCCCTCTTCGGCAAACTTTGCCGCAGAACATAACACTAAGCTTTTTTCTTAGCTCTGGTTGCAAGAAAATGTAAACAAGCGGATCTGAAACTAGGCTCAAGCAAAAAAGCGTGTATAAACATTCCCTGACGTCATTTCCAACAGGAACGAATGCTAAGATAACATCGGGGATATAAATGAAAATTATATATGTGAATATAATCAAACCAGCGACAATGAAGAATCTTTTATGACTTTGGAAGATATGGTTCTTTCTTCTTTCTGCATTTGTTTGTTGTGACACGTTAGTGATTTGTCGAAGTTTAATAATTCTAAATAGGATCTTTGCATAGGTTATAATGAAAGCGAGTACCAAGGCACTGTCAGCTGGTATGAAGAAATACCTCTTAAATGTCATGAGCATTACAAAGTGTCCTGTAATGCCAGTTGCCACGCTGATAATCCATGCAACGGCTATTGCGTTTTTTATGCGACGTTTTGAAACTATAACGCGATGTCTCAGAGGAAAAATAACTCCAATTAAACGTTCAATGAGGATAAGCAACATTGCACAATATAAACAAATAACCATTCCCAGTTCAATAGATGAATTTATTGCTGTAGCTGTTGAAATATTAAATATAGTAAATAAGCAACGCAAAATGGTAATGATGCTCAATATTATCTCCGTTGCACTCATGTTAATCAGAAGGATCGTCTGGTTGGACTTTTCACGGTTTTGAGTAGCAAGAAGGTAGATGCCAAGACTGTGCAGTAAAATGGCAATACAAGAAAATGTTAAGCGAAAATAACTGACCAACGCGCCCATAATGACGTGCTATGCTGATAGTAAAGTTGAGCAAAGATTTTCAAGCCTCTGCTTTTCAGTTTTGCAGGTGAAAAAATAATTGAAATCGCAAATCATTTAAGAGCTTCATCACATCACAAGCCCCTTTTTATGATTGAATGGTTCCGAGGGTTTGTCTTAGAATATTTTGTATTTACAAGGATAGGAGAGCGCGTGTTTACACATGGTAATTTCGTGCTTCAAGTTGTAAAGACGACTAATGATGATTTGACAAATTCATTAAAAACAGGTTGTAAAAGCAATTGTATTTGTTTGAACCTACATTTCAGTTTGCGAAAAACCAGATGTTGCACAGTTTGTCTTAACTGTCAATGAGAAATGAGAAAGTTCTTTTCATGAATTACCTAATTTTCTCTATTAGACGCCGTTCCCTTATTAACCGTAGCCTACACCTGAAAGAGAGAACCCAAAATAAAATGAACGCAATGGTGTGTCAAAGAGAAGACGTTGAGATTTTAGCCTTTGTTGCTAGATGTTCTGTGTCTTTAGTTTATAGTTTCCAATGGCTTGGTTTGAAATAACTAGTTACTTTGAAAACTGTGTTTCGTATATTCAAGCCTAGCTCTCGGGATTTGAAGGAAGTCCTGGTAGTTTCTTGTTCTGTAAGCAGGGACCATTAGCCAGGGCCATTAATATAACACAGAGACAACGCTTAATTAACTCACATCACTCACATACCTCTCGAATGCACTCTTAAAAGATAACATAAAACCTGACATTAAACACTTAAAATCTAAACCCAACAACAACAAAATGCAAAAGAACACAAAACATGGTGCATATTCGTTTGCGATGCGAAGTCCAAGAAAAGAGAATCTTGTTGAACAGGGAAGCCATGAGATTTGGGTTGAAATTTGTTCTGGCAAAAACTATATCCCAATCTATGGCTGATAATTCCTGAGAATGAGCCTTGGTTATAGTTTCTCAGGCTACGGGTCTCCATGATTTTTGACTGCTAATTCAGCATTCTGTCCGCATTGAGTTTTCGTATCTCATAAATTAGATGGTGATCAAACATACCTAGATGCAGCACCCCTGACCTGACGATATAATTAGCGTGGTTTGTTGCAAAGTGCTCGATGAGGCTCGAATCTTGCTAGTTATTAGACCATTTTCAGTTTCTCTGCTTGTTACCAGTGTATTCTGTTATTTGCTGCTGAAGCTGAAACTTTGCGTAGATAGCTTTCAAGCTTCTAGTGCTGCACTCTTTTGTCACTTTCAGGTCGCAGTTTGTGTCACCAAATAGCATGATTTCCTTACCCCCTGCATCTAAAGCAGGTAGATTTCAAGAGTTCAAGAATCTTAAAGACAAATATGCTCTATTCTGGCAAAATGCCATGTTATAAGAAGACCAATGGGAGTGCTAATCCGGTATTACTAAAATATGGAAGCAACCAAAATGAACCAAAACGAGCCAAAATGACCCAAAATGACCCAGAGCTAGCCAGAGCGACCTACAGTCATCCAAAATGAGCTAAAATCACCCAAGAATGAGCTATCTAAGTCACGCAGCACCATGAAATGGGCGAGCAAAGAATGGGTGAGACATTTTGCCGTGAATGTGGTGTTTTTCTAGGCCACCAGTTGATTACTTTGACTGAGTTACAATTTTCATGTAACACAGACTCTTTGAAAAAAGGAAAGTTTTTCCTTAATTAAAACTTTTTAGAATGATTTTGAGTTTTTGCTTTAAGAATAAAATCATTTCCCACCCGGGGTAATGTCTGTGCAGTACAGTGGAGGCTGTGCAGTACAGTGGAGGCTGTTCAGTACAGCGGAGGGATAACATTGAGTACAGTGGAGGTTGTGCAGTACAGTGGAGGGATAACATCAGTACAGTGGAGGGATAACATGATGCATGTGGGGGGATAACATCAGTACAGTGGAGGCTGTTCAGTACTGTGGAGGGATAACATCAGTACAGTGGAGGGATAACATGATGCGTGTGGGGGGATAACATTGAGTACAGTGGAGGCTGTTCAGTACAGCGGAGGGATAACATCAGTACAGTGGAGGCTGTGCAGTACTGTGGAGGGATAACATCAGTACAGTGGAGGGATAACATGATGCATGTGGGGGGATAACATTGAGTACAGTGGAGGCTGTTCAGTACAGCGGAGGGATAACATTGAGTACAGTGGAGGTTGTGCAGTACAGTGGAGGGATAACATCAGTACAGTGGAGGGATAACATGATGCATGTGGGGGGATAACATCAGTACAGTGGAGGCTGTTCAGTACTGTGGAGGGATAACATCAGTACAGTGGAGGGATAACATGATGCATGTGGGGGGATAACATCAGTACAGTGGAGGCTGTTCAGTACTGTGGAGGGATAACATCAGTACAGTGGAGGGATAACATGATGCGTGTGGGGGGATAACATTGAGTACAGTGGAGGCTGTTCAGTACAGCGGAGGGATAACATCAGTACAGTGGAGGCTGTGCAGTACTGTGGAGGGATAACATCAGTACAGTGGAGGGATAACATGATGCATGTGGGGATAACATCAGTACAGTGGAGGCTGTTCAGTACTGTGGAGGGATAACATGAGTACAGTGGAGGGATAACATGATGCGTGTGGGGGGATAACATTGAGTACAGTGGAGGCTGTTCAGTACAGCGGAGGGATAACATCAGTACAGTGGAGGCTGTGCAGTACTGTGGAGGGATAACATCAGTACAGTGGAGGGATAACATGATGCATGTGGGGGGATAACATCAGTACAGTGGAGGCTGTTCAGTACTGTGGAGGGATAACATCAGTACAGTGGAGGGATAACATGATGCGTGTGGGGGGATAACATTGAGTACAGTGGAGGCTGTTCAGTACAGCGGAGGGATAACATCAGTACAGTGGAGGCTGTTCAGTACTGTGGAGGGATAACATCAGTACAGTGGAGGGATAACGTGATGCGTGTGGGGGGATAACATCAGTACAGTGGAGGCTGTTCAGTACAGTGGAGGGATAACATGATGCGTGTGGGGGGATAACATTGAGTACAGTGGAGGCTGTTCAGTACAGCGGAGGGATAACATCAGTACAGTGGAGGCTGTTCAGTACTGTGGAGGGATAACATCAGTACAGTGGAGGCTGTTCAGTACTGTGGAGGGATAACATCAGTATAGTCGGAAGTTATGCCAAGATAAACATAAATGGACGAAGAATGTAAATCCTTTTGCTTGAAGCTCCTCAAAGAAAAGCAGTAGCCCGAAAAGCTACTTTGATTGTTATTTAGAAAGTTTGGAAGCTTGCCTAGGCTTGGAGAAGTTGAAAGATGATGGAGATCTCGATGAAGATCTTTCCAAAAAAGATCGTAAGTCAACATTTCGGTTATTGGCGAATGGCGATATCGATTTGCATTCTGAAAATGAAGATTATGAAGATCGCACAGAAAATATTATTTCCGATGTGGTTGATAGGAATTAAACATCGTCTTGCTTCTCCATCCTTACGATCTTTTTTGGAAAGATCTTCATCGAGATCTCCATCATCTTTCAACTTCTCCAAGCCTAGGCAAGCTTCCAAACTTTCTAAATAACAATCAAAGTAGCTTTTCGGGCTACTGCTTTTCTTTGAGGGAGCTTCAAGCAAAAGGATTTACCTTCTTCGTCCATTTATGTTTATCTTGGCATAACTTCAGACAAGTAAGAAAAAAAGGCCAATAAAACTTCATTTCTCAGTCAATAAAACAACACAACAAAATAGCTTGTGGAAAGCAGCACGATGGCGCCATAACCTCCACTGTACTGATGTTATCCCTCCACAGTACTGAACAGCCTCCACTGTACTGATGTTATCCCTCCGCTGTACTGAACAGCCTCCACTGTACTCAATGTTATCCCCCCACACGCATCATGTTATCCCTCCACTGTACTGATGTTATCCTCCACAGTACTGAACAGCCTCCACTGTACTGATGTTATCCCCCACATGCATCATGTTATCCCTCCACTGTACTGATGTTATCCTCCACAGTACTGAACAGCCTCCACTGTACTGATGTTATCCCTCCGCTGTACTGAACAGCCTCCACTGTACTCAATGTTATCCCCCCACACGCATCATGTTATCCCTCCACTGTACTGATGTTATCCCTCCACAGTACTGAACAGCCTCCACTGTACTGATGTTATCCCCCCACATGCATCATGTTATCCCTCCACTGTACTGATGTTATCCCTCCACAGTACTGCACAGCCTCCACTGTACTGATGTTATCCCTCCGCTGTACTGAACAGCCTCCACTGTACTCAATGTTATCCCCCCACACGCATCATGTTATCCCTCCACTGTACTGATGTTATCCCTCCACAGTACTGAACAGCCTCCACTGTACTGATGTTATCCCCACATGCATCATGTTATCCCTCCACTGTACTGATGTTATCCCTCCACTGTACTGCACAACCTCCACTGTACTCAATGTTATCCCTCCGCTGTACTGAACAGCCTCCACTGTACTCAATGTTATCCCCACACGCATCATGTTATCCCTCCACTGTACTGAACAGCCTCCACTGTACTGCACAGCCTCCACTGTACTGCACAGACATTACCCCAGGTGTTTTCGCCCATCAGATGGGTTATGTACTGTGGCTGACTAAAGGTCGCTCAAGGTTGCTCTGGATCATTTTGGCTGCTTCCATGTTTTAGTTATGCCCGTGCTAATAATATACTGTGAAGTCAAACTCTTAACACAGAAAATCAACTCGAGTATTTAGAAACTTTATTTCTTTCTTCTTTGCGTATTACTTTTTCCTTAAAACTTTAACAGTTTCTCCTCCAGATGATTTGCAATTGCAAGTGGGTCTTCTAATCGATTATAACGATCGTTGTTATTCCTTCAAATCCTTGTTGCAAACGGATAGTCTGTTTATGGACTGGTAGAGCTTTTTACGCGACCTCAACGATAAGAAGATGTTTTAAGTTCGATGAAATCTTCATCATAGTTCACATACACGTGTCGTTGACGCGGCCATTAGCCAATGCTACACGGGGTGATACGTTATGTGCCAGCCCTCTTCGGCAAACTTTGCCGCAGAACATAACACTAAGCTTTTTCTTAGCTCTGGTTGCAAGAAAATGTAAACAAGCGGATCTGAAACTAGGCTCAAGCAAAAAAGCGTGTATAAACATTCCCTGACGTCAATTCCAACAGGAACGAATGCTAAGATAACATCGGGGATATAAATGAAAATTATATATGTGAATATAATCAAACCAGCGACAATGAAGAATCTTTTATGACTTTGGAAGATATGGTTCTTTCTTCTTTCTGCATTTGTTTGTTGTGACACGTTAGTGATTTGTCGAAGTTTAATAATTCTAAATAGGATCTTTGCATAGGTTATAATGAAAGCGAGTACCAAGGCACTGTCAGCTGGTATGAAGAAATACCTCTTAAATGTCATGAGCATTACAAAGTGTCCTGTAATGCCAGTTGCCACGCTGATAATCCACGCAACGGCTATTGCGTTTTTTATGCGACGTTTTGAAACTATAACGCGATGTCTCAGAGGAAAAATAACTCCAATTAAACGTTCAATGAGGATAAGCAACATTGCACAATATAAACAAATAACCATTCCCAGTTCAATAGATGAATTTATTGCTGTAGCTGTTGAAATATTAAATATTGTAAATAAACAACGCAAGATGGTAATGATGCTCAATATTATCTCCGTTGCACTCATGTTAATCAAAAGTATCGTCTGGTTTGACTTTTCACGGTTTTGAGTAGCAAGAAGGTAAATGCCAAGACTGTGCAGTAAAATGGCAATGCAAGAAAATGTTAAACGAAAATAACTGAACAGCGCGCCCATTATTACGTGATATGCTGATAGCGAAAGTGATCAAGTATTTTCAGGCCTCCACTTTTCAGTTTTGCAGGTGAAAAAATAATTGAAATCGCAAATCATTTAAGATCTTCATCACATCACAAGTCCCTTTTTATGATTCAATGGTTCCGAGGGTTTGTCTTAGAATATTTTGTATTTACATGGATGTGTTTAGTATTTGAGAGCGCAATGTGTTTAGTATTTGACTAAGGGGTGGGTGTTTACACATGGTAATTTCGTGCTTCAAATTGTAAAGACGACTAATGATGATTTGACAAATTCATTAAAAACAGGTTGAATAAGCATTTATATTTGTGTGGACCTACATTTCAGATTGTGAAGAACCAGATGTTTTTTCAGTTTATCTTAACTGTCAGTGAGAGAGTTCTTTTCATTGAATTGCCGCATTTTCTCTATTAAACGCCGTCCCCTTATTAACCGTACACATGAAAGAAAGAACCCAAAATTAAATGAATGCAATGGTGTGTCAAAGAGCAGGAGTTGAGATTTTAGCCTTTGTCGCAAATATTCTGTCTTTAGTTTTTGAGTAGTGCAAAACTTTAAAATTCCGATAAACAGCGGGAACATTTTTGGGCATACTCAAAAGCTTTTTTTGTCTCACACTGCTCAGAGCTTGAACGTTAGAAACAGATCGAAACAATGAACTAAGGCGGAATTCATACCCAGATGCGGCTCGAAATGCACCAATCGGAAAGAGAAGCTGAATTTGCAATTGGCATTGTGTTTTAAACACCAATCAGCTAGCCGGATACAGCGGGAATACCAATAGAATTAATTGAAGAGTCCAAGTAAGAAAACGAACTCTTTCTGTCTACACAGAACCAGCCTTTTGGTTTTGATGTGGACAGATTGCAAAACCCCTAAGTGAAACAAAGATCGTGCTTTGCAAATGATTTAAAACAATCCTCGCTGTGATTTTCTGCACAATTAGGGTTGTCGAGGAGGTGTTGTCCAATGGCCTAAAACAACTCTTTGCCGTTTCTCGACGTTTTTGTTGAAAACAGTGCTATTGGATTTCTTACCAGTATATAGAATCAGAACGAAAGTGCTTAACAACAGAGAATTTAAACAAATATAATAATATCAAATCTGTAAGTTTTGCCTAACCTTCCTCATTGCATTAAACAGCTGCAACATATTACAAATGATAAGACCCTTGAAATGAAAGTACTTAAATAGTTTGTAATACAGTTTCTTCGATCTTTGAAGTGGAGAAGATTTTGATAGTGGAATGCATTACTTTTTTCATGCATGTGCTAGCAAACATCAAGATCGACAAAGCTTGGTCTAAATAAGTATGTTACAAATATTCAACACGTCTTTCAATGTTATAATCATTATTGCGGTTGGTTTTCATAAGATTTTTTGTTCTTTAGAAGAAACGCTGCTAGATATTCAATAGGGTCTGGTGGTCTAGAAGAAACAAAAGACAACCTATTAGTTACTTGTGGTCAAATGCAAAAAGACATACAGTAGATATTTTAGATAAACGATGAGAGACTGATGCAAGAAGGACAGCTTTTGAAGCTGCAACCTTTGGCTGGTGCAACCTGTCTCAGATATTGCTGCCCATTCTAGGGTAATGTTGGCGAGGCCTCCATTAAGAAACTGGAAAGATTGAAAATCATGTGGCCAGGATAATAATTGACAGACGATTTTATCAATCAGCATTGGCGCTAATTCCTGCACTTAGATGGTCCACTGTAAGGAATTTGTATCTTCTCCTATGTGTGTGGAACATCCTGTTGGGTCAAAGAGTCTAAGTCTCAAATACTGACACATGCAAATGTAAATCTAACAGTTCCTCTGCCCTGGAGATCAGGTGGTCTAACATGGTTCTCTTTCACAAAAGCTAGTCTCTGGAATAAACTCAATAATGAGCTTATGGCAGCTTCAAGGCTAAAAACTCAAGGAAGGTTTATCATCAAAGCCTTGATTATTCCTTGCAAACTGTTCCCATAGTCTGTCTTTTCTAAAAGGCAATATCAGGTATAACAGAATGACAAAGATGTATGGAACTTACCTTTCTCTTGCGAGAGCAATCAATCCTTGAAGTAATATTGGAACAACTGTTTGATCAAGATATGGTCTAGTACTAATCCAACGGATATCCCTTTTGCCCTTCTGTAGTGAGTCTCTTTCTTCTGCTATGGCTTTCTGAAATTGGTATAATTGAATTAAACAGGGGGACAAATATTTAACATAGGTAAATAGTGTATAGTATATAAGCAAGATTATTATATTTGCAGCTACTATTACCTGAAGAGCATCTGTTAGACCAGCTTCCACAAATGGTGATGACTGCTTTGACTTATAATGAAGAAAATAAAAAAATGTTATTCCCACATTTACTGTAGATGCACCTGACAGGATTGGTGTGGCACATAAATCTCATTTTGTGTGGCAACTTTTTTTAAGCATTTGCCTTGCAGCCCTAAACTATTGAAACTTCTAGACATGTGGCGTTTTTCTCATTTTATAAAATGTTGTGAGCATTTTTCTAATGATCTCGGCAATGCAGAGCATTGGAGGCCATGTTGCATCTTAGTGTAATCCAGCTGACTTGTGTTGTCAGGGTTCCAGCCCAACCAGGGTAGCCTTACAGCCATGGTCAAGGTCTTAATTAGTTCCTTACTACTGAGATGCTAGTGAATGGCGCTAAAACACCAATTCACCTTCACCAGTGCAATTTTAGACTGATGGACAAGAGCATATCATGCCAAAGAAGTTTGGCATAGAGCACTATTAAAACAATAGAAAACAATAAGGCTATTTACAGTTTTGAAACACTTAATTTGCATTTGGTATAGCATAAAATTTTGTTGGGATAGTCAACACTTAACTATGGTATGAGGAACTCAGCAGGACAAAGACAAGAAACCAACTTACTACATCATCTCCAGTTTGTCCACCTTCTGCCCCTAAAAAGCAATAGCGGTTAATTGTAAAGGTTTCTAGTCAACTCACCCCACTACAAACTTGCCCAATTGTCAACTCGCCCAACTTTTAGATCAACTTGCCCCACTTTCAAAGTCAACTTGCCCAATCTCAAAAGTCAACTTGGCCCCACTGAACTATGAATAATTAATGTTGGGGGCTCCACCCCAAAACCCTTTTTATGGCACTGATAGATTCACTCAATTTTATTGTTTTCTATCATTTAATCAATGGTGGGGCAAGTTGACTTGACAGATGGGGCAAGTTGTATGAACATATAGGGCAACATAACTTGAAAGAGGTCCGACTTGACCATGTTAACCCTTTCACATCTGCACTCCTAAGGCCATCAACTCCTGCGATCCGCATTCCCCGAGCATTCCACAAGGATGAAACTGACTAATTTCAGATCCAGTTTTCAACAGTAAAATGCACTCTGATTTGAAAATAATCCAAACAGAAAATATACAGAAAGGTTTAAAGTTTACAAATGAAATATTTTTTATGATCTAAAATTCTTTTTTGTCCACTTCTATCGAATTTCTCACAAGAGGTCCTGAAAATTTGTTCTTTCCTTTTCCCGCATTGAGGCGCCATGCGAGTAACATTCAAAATGAAAGTTTCAAATCCTTCTTTCTCATCCGAAAATCAAATAAATACATTTCCACCAACTCTAGTTGCATTTCTTCCTCAATTTATCAAAAAATTATTTGTAAATCCTGCCAAGTTGCTGAAAGCAAAACTCTAAAACTCGAAGGAACGATGTGGCCTAACCGCCATTACTTCCGCGCTGAAAATAACAGACAAACAACTTTCTAACTTTGAACAGGTATTGCTCCAGTTTTTCATATAGAAACATATAGAAGAAATGAACCAATCGGATAGAATAGAACCTATACAATAAAGAGCCATTCTGTTATTCCTTATTTAGATTACTGCCCTTTTATGGGAGGCACCCGGAAAACACGAAAACGTGTTGGCGGATGTCAAGGACATTCAGATCAAAACACGAAAACGTGTTGGCGGATGTGAAAGGGTTAAGGTAGGGAGAGTTGGGAGTGGGGCAAGTTAACCTGTTACCATTGTCGATTAAACAGGTTGTCATAATAGAGAGTGCCGCTTTTTGTTTCTGGACCATGAATCATGATGGTGCATTCCATGTATACACCACACAGGATATACTAATGCTGAAGACTGAAATATGGAGCAATAGAAAGAACAATAGAAAATTGCTCTTCAACGCTGGAGATCTCCTGCCCAAAGTACATAATGCAGCCTGGACCATGAAACAAAAAAAAAGAACTGTCAACTGTCGATATATACCGTTGCCGTTCGTCATTGTACTAAATACCTATTTAAGTCATCAATCAAGATGTCACGATACCAACTTTTTCATTCATTCTTAAAAGTATTTTTCTTCTGGAAGTATATTTAATTCTCTGCCTTTTCATTGCTTAACTTGTACTTCCTTTCAACGTAATAGCCTCTCTTTCGTATCATTCAGTATTTACTTATAGTTGATGACTAGTTGTTTTTGTAACGTAGGTTCGTCTTTTTACGTAAATCTTAAGGAACACCTTTCCTGTTATTTTTGTATACGATTGGTTAGTTTTAATTCTTATTTCTGCCTGTGTTCCAATATATTCTGTAACTTTTAGTTTATTCTTCGGTTATCGTTGTGTGTCGTAATAGATCGCTACTACACGGTAATTCCGGATCTCAGTGGAGACCCGTTAGCCTTGTATATAGTTTATGTTCTTTTTGTTATGATTGCTGTATATAGCCACACTTGTGTGTTCTATTCGCTCGTGCCTTTTGGATTGAATCATCTCTAACACTGGTAATAAGAAAAACGGCTCTCTTCATAAAGAGATGGCATGATGGACCATCTCAGTCAGGTCTCAGTCTCAGGGGAGGCTTATTTTGATAAAGTCTTATCCAAAGAATCTTTTTTTTAAACCAATTATTTCTGAAACGTTGCCGGATTTACCAGTGGTTTGTGGAATACCTGGGTGTTTGAGCGTAAAAGAGACAACGACAAAGGAGAGGAGGAGGGCCTAGCTAGACTGCTAGATTCACCCACACCATACGTTGCCAACTTTTAGTTTTAAGAAAATTATATAGTCTCCTCAAAAAACGGCCTTCACAGACCCAAATTATAATTTTCCTTTGTTGACAGCTTAACATAAAGAACATATAATCTAACTCACCAGCAGTGGCAATTTGACCGGCATCAGAGTTTGCAACAACACCTTGACCGTCCGACATTTTGGAAATTTGCGCTTAGCTTCGCTTGCTTCTGTTGGTTGCTGCTGCTTGTCGCGAGGCTTGGGCTCCTTCGCAACGTCAGTCAATTTTTGGCGACAAGGCGCCTTCGGAGCCCGGTCCATGTCCTCGAGAAGACTTTCTAAAGTCAGGACAGTGAATGGTAGGGTAAAGGGCAATCAAGCTAAAATATTTGTCTTTAAAAGGGCCTGTAAGTATTTAGGGCTGGCATGATGGCTTCATTTAAAAGGCAAATTAAAATAAACCATATCGATATCAAAACCAGAAACCAGAGAATTTTATACACAAAACTTTAGGTAAAGCTCTCTTGATAATTATTCATCTTTTACATAGAAAATTTATGTACAAAACAGGAATAGAATACAATAGCCTACAGTATAAGAAACATAGCCAGAATTGAAAATCTTTTCTATACTCTCCTTATGGAACCAATTTGCATCTTAAAAGTTTTCAGCTTTCTAAATTTGCGATTAATTTCCTGATCTTGTCAAGTACCATTGGATTACTACTGTGGCAGCAGGATGCATTATACGGTGGCTCAATCTTTGCCAGACCATCTAAAACTTTGATAGAGTTTCCAGCTAACTTTACTGGTAAACGATGAAGTTGAAACAAACTTAGAATCTTATTTTTCTTTTCCTCTAATTTTGCATCACTTGGAAAATTCAGTTCACTCAAATCATTTTTGTGGAAAATTTTCGTTGATATATTTCTCAATTTTAATCTCCACTCTTTATCATCATTAGTACTGATATCTAACACATTAGAATAGGCATGACCCGTTATAAATTCAAATTTTAATGGTGATTTCTCTTCATCTTCAATCCATGTTTGTGACGTCATACTCAAGCCCTGGCCTTCTTTGCTGCATGTGCTAGGCCTTCCTTCAATTTTGGTTCTCTCAGCCAAGTTTACAAGAACTATTATATCAGTAATTGGATCTCTTGTATAAAAGTAACCCGTTACTTTAGTATTATCAATAAAATGAACCTCGACCTTTTTACCAATTAATTTGGATGTCTCTTCAAATGCTGGTTTCGAAACAGAAGTTGTCTCATCCTCCATTTTGTTGATAAAATATGACTGATGTGACAAAACGAAAACACAGGGTTCGCAACTTGAAAAAAAAAATACAAAAAGAAGATTGGCGCGAACAATTTTCCCGCGAAAAGTTGGCTCTGTGTTAACTATGGTTATGGCACAAAAAGATGAGGTATAATTTCGGAATTTATCCATTCCGTTGGGTTTTAAATCACTTTCAGAGCAAAGAGGGAAATAACCCTAGTGCACAACGTAGGTACCGAATAATTTAGTGTAGGTAGGGATCGTATTTAGGAGGATGGGACATTGAAAACACCTCAACTTTCATTCAGTTTATTAGAATCAGAATAGAGTAGTTATCTCGTTGAAAGTAATCGAACATATTAAAGAAAAATTCCACCAATACACAGAAAAGAGGTCTAATGATTAACATGTCCAAAACTGAAGAGTATACGGTCAAATATATATAAGAACGAAGACGAATGGAAAGATGCTAAGATTCTAGGATCCAAACTTAACACAGAAGCAGACATTGCAAACAGGAAAAGTCCATCACTCAATGCATTGACAAACTTGAAGGAAATTTTCCAAAACAAGCGTTTGTCTCTAAGAACTAAAGTACGAGCATTTGAAGCATACATCACGCCAATATTTTTGTACAATAGTGAACTATGGACACTAACGAAAACCAAATTGATAGTTTTCACAGACGAATACTGCATTCACACGTCCTAAATATTAGATGGCCGAAAATCGTAAAGAATGAAGATGTGTATGCAAAAACGAAAGTAGAACCATGGAGCACGAAAATCGAAAAGAAACGCATGAAATGGTTTGGTCACTTCATGAGGTTAGACGAAAACACACCTGCACGAAAAACATCAAAAGTGGCATTGATAAAATCGAAAAGACCAAAAGGGAAGACCTAAACTTACGTGGATTGAACTGATAAGAAAACAATTGCAGGCAAACAATTTGACGTGGGAAGAAGCAAGTGAACTAGCAATGGATCGCAAGGAATGGAGAGATATTTTGCAACGATAGGATTGCGGAGTGGCAGCATGCTAACTCTGTGACATCATTTCTGCAGTCCTATGAGATGTAACTTTTAAATAACGTTGTGTGGCTCTGTCACTTTATACCGTTGATGTATATATCTCGTTGAAGACAGATGTAGTTACTACGCTCGTTCTCTGCAAGAAAGTAAGAAACGCAGTCGTTACATTATTGAAAGTTTCGTTGCTTGTTGCAGCTTAGCAGTTCATTATGCTGAGCCGGTGGAAAACGGATGAAGAAATTGGATGGCAAACTAAGCATTCGAGCAATTCGAATAGGTAAACGAAAGCTTTACCCAAAAGCAGTGGAAGCCAAACCCAAAAAGTTTATTTATCTCGTGTTGGATAATGCGCATTTACGTAGCGCTGCACAAATCCAGAAACTTCCTGCGTCCTGACTTCTCAGGGCATACAGGAAATTTCACTAGTTGGCCAAATTAACAGGAGGGCCCAATTCCTGAGAATAAAATTACGTCTGTATAAGCATCAAGGGTCAATACCAGGGAGCGAATGATGGTTCATGCTCTATTGCTCTAGTAATTTGGTAACTTTAAGGACATGCAAACACCTTTTTTGACTGGAGGAGATGTTATTTCTTGGTAATGAAGTAAATTTGGCA
Organism: Chrysaora quinquecirrha; assembly: GCA_014526335.1. Classification (NCBI taxonomy): domain Eukaryota; kingdom Metazoa; phylum Cnidaria; class Scyphozoa; order Semaeostomeae; family Pelagiidae; genus Chrysaora; species Chrysaora quinquecirrha. The sequence continues at coordinate 8,931,439 of JACTAT010000040.1, forward strand.
TGAGACACTTGTGCCCAAGGTGCAAAGGCACGCTCACGTAGCGAGGTACGGCGGAAAATTTTGGAATTTTCTGTGTCTAGAGTCGCTCTGGTTGGCTTTCCGTGACTAAAATAATCATGCTCTAACCTTTCAAAAGTTGAATCCTCCCAAAGTCAAAAGGGCCCATCACTGGTGGGCCAAAACCAGGATTTCAAGGATCAGAGGTGGGGCAGCCAATAGGGCCTGGTGGGGCAATTGCCCCACCACTCAGTACGTTAAAAGATGCCCTATCAGACTTCTCTTGTCAATTTATCAGAAATGAGAGTGAAGCAAACGTAAGTTCTGATAATTTTTTTTATAAATATCATTCATTCTACATTTCAATATGCAAACCACGTAATCCATGCTTATACAGATACATAAATGTCACACGGCTTATTTCTTCTTTTTCTATAGCTAAGACCTATTTAATTCAAATCAATTGTCACCAGAAAAGAAAATTCTTTTCTAAGGGCAGAGAAGAAGTTCCAGTTAACAACAAGAAAATATGGAGATAATAGACCTCTTTCAATTGTGTTTACCCATTTCAGATCACAAGTCCATGCTCTTGAGACATCGGTTTTTTATTCGAAGATATCAGACGAATTGGCATGCCTCTTGAAGGCATGAAATGCAAATAGCTAGTGAAAAGAAATGAAGCTAAGTCGCTCGCACACTCGTGTGATCTGAAATGGGTACAAAGGTTCTTATTGAAAAGGTCTATTCTCCTGGGTAGCATGCAGTCCGGCTTTGGCTCTAAGGGAAACCTCTTTCTCTTGGTTTATAAATTCTATTTTGCTTCGATGTATCTATTCATTTACCAAGGAAGCCACAACAAGGTGAAGATTGCACATGTTCAACTAGAGATGCACGTCAATTTCGTCGGTAAATAGTAAAGTGGAAAAATAGCATTTATAGGTATGCTTTCGATTTTGCTTTCCGAGAAAATTTTGTTGAGGAGAAACGGGTTTCAGTAACACTGTTACTGTTTCAACATATGTTGTTAATTTAATTTTAGGCCTCGTTCATATTTGATTGTTTATCAACAAGTTTCCGGAAGATTCCGTTGTCATTCTTGATGAGTTCTTCATATGTGCCTGATTCGGCGATTTTTCCATCATCTACGACTACAACTTGATTGGCAGCCTTTATTGTGGATAACCTATGGGCGATGATCACCGTTGTTCTTCCGACCATCAGCTTCTGCAAGGCATCTTGAACGAGGTATTCACTCTCTGCATCTAAAGCACTGTCGTAGAAAAATATAGAATAAAATTATAATTTCATGAAAGAAAACAAGTGTGAAAATTAGCTAATTAATTTTGTCATTATACCTACATACATACACGTTTTTTTAATAAGAACCAAGTATGTAAGAACATAAGGCTTCAGAGGCTGAAAAGTTAAGAACATGCTAAGAACATAACAAGGCTTTGTGAAGCTAGAAACAAATTAGAATTTTCTTTCTTAAATGGCGCTGTCCTGTTCTCCACTCTAGAAAACAAGTGAACTATCAAGCATTGTGACTATGTGACATTTTTACATGTGCGTCTCTTTTAGTGGCAATTATCGCCTAATTTGAAAAACAACAGCTTTTTAAAAAGCAAGAAAAGTAAGAACATGTTAAGAACATTTTGAGCCTTCAAATCGGAAAAATTAAGAACATTGCATGGCTTTCTTCAATTTCAGTGTTCTTATAAAAAAAACGTGTAAACGTAAATCTGGAAGGGAATTAGCTTCTGAAATCTATTGGTATAACTGTATTCTTACATAAAAATGTAATGAATTTCTTTCACTGAATCATTTTTTATGGATACGTTTTTCGTTCAGGGAAAAATTTTCCACCTTGAAGATATGTCTGTTTCTGCGCAGCTAGAAAGGTAAGGCTACTTTACATTTTATTGATATAATATCGGGGAACCGGCAAGGTGAAGGAAATTTGAGTGTAGATATTATCAGGCCAGCAGCACGGTTTGAAACAGGAGCAATTTTGCAAAAGCAATTTAATCACATTATATTGACTGAAATTCATTCACCAATTCAGAAACAACGATTTTTGATCATAGCAAAGGAAATTACAACTCTAACCCTATCAAAAACGAAGGACCCTTTAAGGAAGGCTGATCACAAAGTAGCTAGGAATTAATCTGGTGAACGGCCAACCTCTTTTTAACTGCTTGGAACGAAAACTGGTGCTACATTTCCTTATTTTGTGAGTTGTCGACAAATTTAATGCCACGCCGTCGAAAAGCATACGGGCTATGTGCAGTAAAACATTTCTAGAGACTAAACTCGATAAAAAAAGGAGAAAAAAGTTTGTAAAAACTTATGCTAACCTTGTTGCTTCGTCAAGGAGGAGAACTTTTGGGTCCTGTGAGAACAAAGAGAACAGAATTTTCAGACAACTTGATATGTATACTGTACATGAAAAAATTAGTGGCTAATTAACTGTTTGGATTTATGAGATCGGCAACAACGGCTTGAAAAAAGACAACCGCTAGTATTGTAGAGTTACTTCAGCAGAATCAGAAATGGGTACGTCTTTATTGACTCCGTAAAGAAATCAGTCAGAAAGTATATAAAGCCAGTAATTAGAGACTAGAAATTCAAACACATTCAAGTGAAACCAGACTTTTCTTTGTACAAAATGAATTTTATGGTACAACACATGCCAAGCAGAAAGGTCAAATACAGGGAAAAATCCGTTACTTCACAGCACATAAACGAACCTATATCTAACTATCTCTGTATGGTGATGATAAGGGCTCCGCTTTTTACCGGAGTACATTGAGCTCGTCAGTTTCACTAGATATTTGCTATGGGCATTGAAGCCTTCATCGATAAATAAGTAAAGAGAAAAACGAAAAAATTACTATACAAAATATGTGTTTCTGTGGTTCTTCTCAAACAAAATACAAATATGTGAAAAGTAACATCGAAATGCAAATGGTTATAGACAAAGTTTGCATCGACTAGACTTTGAATTGGATTTGTTGCAGATCTATCCTTATAACGACATTGATAGCAGCGTAAGGGATATTACAGAAATATTATCGTTTACCTTTAAGATTGCTCTGGCTATCGCAATTCTTTGCCTCTGACCACCTGTGGGGAAAAATTATAAGAACCATACTAATATGGAAAGATAAGACCTTTGCCGCTTGCTGAAATATGGATTATTTCGGATCTTTCGAACATTTTGACGGCTTAATAATGTAAGTAGAAGATAAAATTATTGACTTAGTTTCTTGAATACACAATGTTATTTTCCTTCCCCTATCAAAATAAAGATAGCTGCCACATTGGGTCAAGCAAAGAACAGTTACTCGCTCTTTCATTAGTACATTTAGTCATTGTTGTTAATTCTTCACATGACATAACTGCGGAGTAGGTAAATCAGGAATTGTTGTGTATAGCTCGCATAACATGGAGGAGATTAGAAACATAAAAGAATGTATATTGTCTTGGGCGTGCCACTTCCGGGTATTACGCGTCAGAAAGCCAGGTGATGGGCTTTTGTCACAGCTTAGGCAGAGAGAGCAGTCGTATGTCTACAAAGTCAATCATTCTATACAATGAGATCAAAAGGGTAGTCCATGGATGTAGCAGGCCCGATCCTCGCTATTCAGTTGTTTTATAGCATCCCTATACATGGACAAGCACAAGCGATAAGAATCGATTAAAATTCAATACCTGACAGCATTTGGCCACGTTCTCCAACAACAGTCTGCAATCCATCAGGAAATGATTGTATAAATCCCATTGCATTTGCCTTCTCTGCTGCATCAATGATCTTCTCAACACTGACTTCAGATTGATCATCACAACCATATGCTATGTTCTCAGCCACTGAACAAGAGAACAAAATCGGCTCCTACAAGATACAATTTGTTTCATTAATAAGAATAAACATTGTTTCATGATGCAATATGAAATGCTGTATTTCCATTCCCTTATTATATAACTACGTCTTACATGCAAAAATGCTTAGAAATTTTTGTGCTAGGACGAGAAGATTCATGACAAATTCAGCTACTAGTGACAAGCATCTGACCTTAGTTCATTATCCTCTCCAATCTGCCAGGGGTCTGTGGCGATTTCAAAGAGCGACTGACCCTTATTAACAGTATGTTTGATTTCAGAGGCTAAGCCCCAAAAAAATTTTGCATTGACTGTGCTTTATGCTTTATTTGCAAATACTTTCACGTAGAGTTTACATCAACAATACATTTTATTTTCCATGGAGCACGTATTCGAGTTGTTTCGATTCCTAAGGTGTTTATTGCTCGAGATATTTTCTGCTTTCTGGTCGTTTCTCCATGTTGATTTAACCCTTTGTTTCCCAAATTATGAAATACTCTTCATATCTCACTCAAATTTTCAAATTAAATAGATTTGGGTATGAACATGACAAAACAAGTGAAAAAATTGACCAGGGGGGCCTGGGGGATTTTTTGTCCCCCAAGGGACAACCCCGAATAACCGCGCCCCCCTATACGAAAAATTCGAAATTTTGGGCCTAGGCCAAAATTTGGGTGAAAAACTGCAAGAAAAGTACTTACTTTCCTGTACTAAATTATTTACTTCTAAATAAAACAGCATTTTAGATTTTCCATTTAGGCCAAAAAATTTGTCTGACTGAAAAATTGGCGACCAGGCGAGAGAAAATATTGAATTTCTTCCCAACGCTGCAAAGAAGACTGGAAAGCCGCCATTTTGTTGGTTCCTCTTGTGTTGTTGTGTGTAAAAACACTTTAGGCAAGGCTATTACACGGAACGAGGGAATTGGAACGACTTGAAATAATATGTAGCCAATTGGCTACAGTGGGAAACAAAGGGTTAAAACTTTCGGAGCCAAGTTGGATCAAGCTTGGCTACATCATAACCACCAAGGCTTACATGTCCACAATCTGGATCATAAAGCCGCAAGAGAAGAGAACCAATTGTACTTTTTCCTGAACCACTTGCGCCAACTACAGCTGTGACAGATCCTGATGGCACAGTAAAGGTGATTCCTTTGAGGACGGGTATGTCTTGTCGCGTAGGATAACTGAAGTGTACGTTGTTGAAATTTATGGTAATATCTTTAAGGACACTTGGAGGGATCAAGCCACCTTAAAGAAGGAAATAAACGCATATGCTACACTTGACAATCGAGATAAAGGGCGTATTTTATGGGAAATTCTAAGCCTGGTAACATCTGAACACAGTAGGCTATCCAGAAAATAAGAGATATTTCCATCGGTCTAACATATTCGAATACATTCGAGTTCGTTTCGATTCACCATCGCCACTGCAAGGGAAGAATTGCAGTCAGAATCTTTGCGGAGTCTATCGAACCTTTTCCCTGTTGCAGTAGAAGGATCATTAGGTAGAGGAACATTTGCAGGAAAACGCAGACTTAGAATAAATTTAAGAATAGAGAAACGGACGATAAATAACTTTGAGTTCGCAGTATCCATTTATGATTTATATTAACGAAAACTTTAATTTGACATAGGTTCATTAGGCTTACCAAGTCTACTAAACATGAACTGCTCTGGTTGAAAAATTCGAATTCAAACTCTACGAAGTGTTACAAAATCGACATTGGTCCCAATAATATGCTCATATCTCAACTGCATAAACCTGTTGTTAACATAATCTATTTGTGCATTTTCAATATGGCCTAACTATATTTCGGAATGGCTGAATTGCCAAGCAATCAAATTTCAAATTCACTAACCTGTCAAAGGTATCTCTGGTTGCTTATCCGCCAATTGCCAAATTCTGGTACTCGCTCCGACCCCTTTCATCAGCTCAGAATAAAACGAGCTTAGGCCTTGAAATAAGAAAGATTTCGTCAAAATATCTCGTTTGCCAATTAACTAACAGTTAAATATGAAGCATATGAGCATATGAAATCCCAAAAACTGGACCAGATTATTATAACTTTTCTTTCTTTCCCCGTACAATAAATGACTGGAACAGGTAGCCACAGTCAGTGATAGACTCCAAAACAATTGACACTTTTAAAAATGCTATTGTTTAACTAACTAAAAAAAAATCGTATATGTAAAAAATAAAAAAAAAATGGCAAGAATTGATAAATAGGGAGGGTCGCAGAGCAGTTTTCACTGTTAGCCAATGTGTTGCAATGAACCATGAGAATAACCTATCACAATTGCATAACCCATAGGTTTAACTCACCAATTGCAATTGTGCCATTATTGCTGCTCAGCTGCCAAACCTATTTATCAATATCTTTTCTTCCTCTCTAGCAATTTAATCTTCTTTTATTTTCACATAATTGTTTTTTTTACATCAACAGAGCCTTCATTATTGAAGTAGTTGATTAAACACGTAGAAATAGAAGTAGACGAAATAACTGAAGATTACTGTCGTGTTGTATACCTCATTGTAAAGCGAAGGAGAAAATGTTCGCTATAATGTAGCTAATTTCGCCCGCTCTTGTGTGTGTAACTGCATGATCTTTAAAATTCGAATCTTGAATTTTTTTAACGGTCGACAAACTTATGAAATAAAATCTGATGCTGGGTTTAAGTTATTGCTTAGTCCTATGTACAGTTACAGTTTCCAAGTTAATGTTGACATTCCTATCGACTTTGTACTTAAAGTTACAATAAACGTTACATATAAACAAACGTCATACAAACCTTACCTATAGTCAAGTTAAAGTTAAATAATAACTAAATTTATTATTACAGTTGCATTTATATGTATAGTCAAAGTAACAGCAAAGTTAAAATTACAAGGTAACAATCAAAGTTGTTGTTAAGGTTTCACTTACAGTTTAAAGCATCGTTACAATTATTGTTACCACTGCTGTCCCACAATTAAAATTGCAGTTTCAGTTATGGTTACAATTGCAGTTACATAGTTATAGTAAAGGTTACATTAAAAGTTATACAGCTTAAGTTGCAAAATTAAAAACATTGAGTCAAAGCGCAAGTAACGGGTACGGTGACCGTTAAAGTTTCAGTTACAGTTAAATCTATGGTCACCGTGGTTTTAACAGCTGAAGTCCCACATACTTTCCGGATAGACTAAAGGCCTGGCTAAACTAGGAGACATGTCGCGCGCGATGTCCCCCAGTTTAGCCAACACGGAAATGTTGTAGCGCGCGACAAAATTTGTAGCGAGAGACACGTAAATGTTTCTGGGAGACGACAGAAACATTTCTTAGCTCTGCAACTCGGGGGACGTGTTTCTTGCTTGTCACTCGCATGCTTAGCCACCTTGGGAGACACGCCGACTACAATATCCCACCTGACATGTCTCCTAGTTTAGCCAAAGCTTAAGGGTTAAACGTGTGCCTTGCCACGCAAGAGAACCCGTTTCTATAGTCTCACACGGGTCACTGATGAGCTCAAATTAAAGCGGGACATATGCCTGGCATTTGAGAGTGGGACGGCTGATGAAATTATTAAAAGTTGAAGTTAAAGTTGAAATTTAAAAAGTTTAACATTTAAATTTAAAATTAGACTTTGCAAACTGTGAATGCTGCTATGACAGAGCCATATCGCCCTTTTTGAAGGCCAGTCATTTCAAGGCTATAAGTGATTAAATTTCATCCTGTCGGGTTGCCTTTAATTCATAAAGCAATTAAGTAGGGCCTTGAATAAACTACTCAAAGCTATTTTTCTTACCTGCTATCGAAATGCCAACATAGACAGTATACAACAAAAATGACGTTAGATCACCAACTGTCATTTGAGCCTCACTCATCATATGTCCACCACTATATAACACTGTTACCACTATCATATTGCCAGAGAATCCAGTCTAAAAACACAAAAATTAAAAAATGCAGATTTGGCAGATCTAATAATCAGATATAGCTACTTTTGATAAAATAATCGAACGGAATTTCATGAATTATGCCAGAAATATATAGCGTAAAACCCGGTTTCCACAATTAGTTTGCGAAATCTGGTTTACGAAATCTTGGGGGGCCAGAAAATTTTCTTTACATCTAAGAAACTGTACTTATTTCTCAAATCCTTGTATAAGAAACGATTTAAATAGTTTAATATATCTGGGTACACTTATTAGAAATTGGCATAAATTTTCGGCAAAATTCTTTTTAAAAAGGATATTTTTTCCAGCTCGTGCCCTCATCTGGGGTTCAGAAAAAATAACGTAACTTCACGTCAAAGTAAAAACTGGGTCTGAGTTACGACAAGTTGAACATTTTAGCAACTCATGAAAAGATAATATTTAAGGTATTTCTCAGACGAACTTCAAATCAGTGGTTTGGTGTAGCTATTTGCTTAGTTATTCAATTCTATTGGATGTAACACAGCTGTTATTACGGAGATTTCATGATTGTAACACGGTTTCTGTTCAACCCAAAGTCAATGGAAAAGCAGCTTTACAAACAGAGGCCTTTATTGAATAGAATGTGACTTAATGAGTCCTCGCATGTTAAATAAAGGTTAACGTTAAGTTTTATTAGTCATGGTCTGGCTGGAAAATGTTAAAATAAAATGCAAGCAAGGGATACGATTGGCATAATCTTTGAACAAAAGCCCTCTGGCTTGTACAACAACACACATACTTAGAGGTTCCCTTTCGACAGGAGCTCTCCATGTCCCAGTCTCGTCAAATGTCCAGATTTATCATAAAACCTCTAATTGTTGGAATTCTTAAGTTCCAAATGGTTTCAAAAAGCCCAGCTATTGAGCAATAATCTTTCGATGATGCTTTAGGGGGAAGCACAGCATCGAAGTCAGGTAGGCCTGACCGAAGTGTAATATCCACAATTTGTATAATTTCCGTTACAATGCCGTAATTGCCGTTACAATGGCGAGCATGTATAATTTTCAGGTTGCCAGAGCAAAAAGCTGTCAATGACATTAAACATTGGAGATTTCTACGAGGAAATTTTCACGAGCGTTTCATACGATATTACTCCGCTCATAGGCCCATCGAAAAATGCGGGTTACTAAGTAATATCTGCCTAGTAAATTCATCAGCAAGGTGAAACTTTAATCGGCGGCAGCAGGGTAGCAATACTAAGGCCGTACTATGAAAGGAATTTTTTGGAGAAGACAGACAGAAACAAGATAACAGTGATGATCCAGAGTAAATGCGCATAAGAGGGATTAGTGAATGGAAGCAAAGAAGAGAAGAAAATAAGTTTTAGGGGATGCAAAGGATGAGATGGGGATGCTAAGGTTTTACAGAGACATACACTGATTAACAGTCAGAAAACATAGTAGCAACTAAAACTGTAGATACCACTTACGAATCCGAAGAAGGCCGCTTTTGCTAAAGCTTCTTTGTATGCCAAACCAAGGATTGAGTCGACTTTTGCATCATAGCTATAAATGTATTCATATAATATACAATAAAGAGTGACAAGCAAGGTTTACGACTACTTTCGTTGTTCGTTTTCTTCATCATTTGCCTTTGGCACAATTATAAATTATGAGAAGGAAATTTAAATCATTTGGGTCCACGCGGCAAAAACAGACAAATTAAAGGATCCAAGACGTTCATATATGGCGTCCCATTAAGTTAATAGTACCAGAGAGCAATCGCTGGCTGTCATGTAGTCCAGTTTCGAATGTTGGGAGGTATAATGGCTAAGGGATATCATAACGAAATATAGCTACAGAACACAACAAAAGCCATTTCTGACCTTTTTGATTCTTTTAACTCTTGTGCAAAAGCTCTTACAGTCCGAATATTGCTTATTCTCTCTTCGGCAACCTTAAAAAGAAAGATTTTAACAAATTAAAATGCTTTATATACTAGAATATTCATTATTCAATGGCATTTAATTCCTTGAGTGGAAAACACTAGGCAAATGGGAGGAGAGCCTTGGGCTGTACGACTATCAGATATACTCGACAATATTGGGCTCTTAAGCTCAGTTAAATCGTTGTTGGCTCTGATAATGCAGTCTTGGGTCGGATGCCATCAACCG
>JACTAT010000040.1:8961508-8975430 GCA_014526335.1 Chrysaora quinquecirrha
AAAAGTATTCTCTTTACTTATGGATACAATGGTGAGCGCAAACTTGGGCTGGTACTACAACTTTTTCTTTTAGTTTTACGTGCACGTTAGTGCACCTTATTAAATTTTCATACAAACATCGCTTTGTTCCCCATGTTCCCGCTTTGTTCCCGCTTTGCTCCCCATGTTCCCTCTTTGTTCCCGATGTTCCCGCTGTTCCTGATTTTAGAGATAGCCTACTTCTAGACATGATGTAATGCTATGAATTGGTTTGTTGTCACAACGCAAAGTTAATTTCAAATGGAATGATTCGAGGCCCGTGATATCACTGCAAAGTGCAATAGACAAGAAGAAAATTTGATTTTCCGGGCCCCTTGGGGCCCAGCTCAATGATATCACTATAACATACAATAGAAAAACAAAGCTTAATTTTTACGGGCCCCTAGGGGGGCCCGGGCCCCGGGGCATTTGCCCCGGCTATCCCCCCCTCTCGGCGGTCCTGGAGGAGGTGGGTAGTTAAGACTGAAGATAAATCTTTTACCGTAATTACAGTAATTCATTGAAGTGATAATGAATCACAAAGTGTCTTGCCAAGTGTGTCGCTTCTCTATTATAAATTACAAATGGTTGTGGATATATATATAACTCATGCATTTATCGATACTCAAAAGCTGATGTCCTGATCAGTAATTTTCCATGTCCTCGAGTCTAACCTCAGATCATTTTAAGACAGTCTTGAATTTTTGTATCTTTTGCCATTTGGGGTGCCTGGGGCCTTTTTCTGCATCTTCTTTTTTCTGGGGACTTCCAAGAGATCGAAAGGGCCCCAAACTTTCCTAACTCAAGAGCTGGAAAATGTTGCAGACTTTGCAAAGAAACTGTTTTAAAATCAATTTCTCTTAAATCTCCGTTTTTTAAGAAAGCGCGTTTTTTGGCATCTGGAAGTGCTTCAGTGCAAGCAAGCAATGTATAGCAGTTTCGGGTCAGCTAAACTTTTATTCAGTAAGCTTTACATAAGATAAAAACAACAAGATTGTATGACGATTATGCTTGGGTAAAATCGTGACTTAAAGAACTTCATTCAATTTTTATATACATGCTTTATTAAACAGAAGTTTTAGCTTCTTGAGTTTCTAGGCAAAATAAAATGATACAGAGTGGAGATGTCCTGGTGTTTTCTTTTTAAGACAAGCCTTTCTCTATAAAACATTGGATATTAAAAAGATCAGTGATGCAAGATTTCAATGGTATGATATTAAAATTTGACAATGAGTTATTTTCACCAGAGGTTCTTATCCAAGGAAACTCTTGAAAGGAATCATTTTCAGTGATTTCAGATGCTACCGATGCCTTTGTTTGCACTGTGATTGAAAAGCTACAGTCAGTTGGTCGAGAGTCAAGTTCACAATCACAGGTATTTATTTTTAGCAATATATCTCTAAGATGGTCTTCGATTTCCTGGCTTTTTGATAAATCAAAATCTTCTTTGTTGAAAATAAGCATTTCGAATGTGAACCTTTCAAGAAGTTGTCCCTCATTTGAATTTATTTGCAGTGAAACACTTTCCACATTCCCTGTTAATAAAAGCGTTTTCAACCCGATTAAAACATCCTTTATATATTTATTTAATTCTGGATGGCAGTTCATTGCAACTGCAACTTTATATTTTCTTCTTTGGCGAAAAATTCCATCTGGATAAACGCCTCTAACGAAAAGTATCGCATTGAAGGCCACTTCAAGAAACTCGCATATGATATCTGGAATAATTTCGTTCTTTGCATTATTCATGGCAATTTTATCTGTTATAAAGCTCTGAAAACTACTTAACCGTTTAATCTAACCTTCTTCGAGTCAATGAACAGAGCTTGTGCCGGGAGATTGGTATGAAATAGCTTGGCCGAAATTTTCACCGCAGTCCAATCAGACCCAGAATCAGAATCAGAATCAGACTCAGAATCAGATTCCTAGCATCAGATTCGCAGCAGGGATACCAGAATATCAAATACTGATATTTCATTTACAAGTATTGTTTATTTTGATTATCAAGACAGCATTTGTTATACCAAATATTGCTATATTTGATAATTTAACACAACATTTGATTTTTTTATATTTAATACTTCAATTTCGTAAAGAAAATTAATGAGTTAACATGAAATAATCTTTTTATCGCTGTGGTTTCCCTGCTGCGAATCTGAAGCTGAGTGAATTCCATCCGCTCTGTTTCCTTTAATGTCAGCAATTCTTCCCGAAAACTTTGATTTCTGGGTTAATTAAACCTGTTCAATTCCTCAGCTTAGGTTTTAAACGATTTAAAAAAATTTTCCCTTCATAAAAAACAAATTTCAGATGCTCTGGTTTCCCTGCTGCGAATCTGATGCTGGGGCAGTAAACAGCGCCTGTCTCCTTCACCGTTTGCACTTTTTAGTGGAGAACTTTAAATTCTGATTCAATTCCACCTGCTTTATCTGTCTTTCTAGGTTTCAAATCGGTTAGAAGTCATCTTCCGTAATATAGTCGTAAATATTACATACTCCGGTATCCCGGCTGCGAATCTGGTGCTGAGGGCCTAAATGCACTCTGCTCCCTTAAACGTTTGCAATTTTTCATGAAAGCTTAGATTTCTGGTTCATTTCCAAGTGTTTTATAGGTCAGCTTTAGTTTCACAACTATTCCAAGCCGATTTCCCTTCAAAATCAATGCAAATATGATATTTTTCTGGCTTCCCTGCTGCGAATCTGATGCTGAGGGCCTAAATCTGCTCTGCTTCCTTCACCGTTCGCAATTTTTGTACCAAACTTGAATTTTTTGTTTCAATTCCAGTTGTTTTCTTCGTTAGCTTAGGTTGTTAAATGATGTCTAGTAACTTTTCGCCGATATGAACGCAAATAGCATATACTCTGGTATCCCTGCTGCGAATCTGATGCTCAGGGTCTCAATCCACACTGGTCTGTTCAATATTTCCAATATTTCCTTGAAATTTGATATACTGTTTCAATTCCCACTTCTTTTACCTCCCACTCAGCTGTACAATGATTTCGAGCAATATTCCGTCGGTAAAAAATATTTGATTTTTAAAAATGAACGGTGAAGGAAGCAGAGCAGATTTAGGCCCTCAGCATCAGATTCGCAGCAGGGAAGCCAGAAAAATATGATATTTGCATTTATTTTGAAGAGAAACTACCTGGAATCGTTTCGATACCCAAACTGTCTTATTATACATTTGGAAATGAACCAGAAATCCAAGTTTGAAACAAAAATTGCGAACGGTGGAGGAAGCAGAGCAGATTTAGGCCCCCAGCACCAGATTCGCAGCAGGGAATCCAGGAAAATATCATATTTGCATTGATTTTGAAGGGAAATCGGCTTGGAATAGTTGTGAAACTAAAGCTGACCTATAAAACACTTGGAAATGAACCAGAAATCTAAGCTTTCATGAAAAATTGCAAACGTTTAAGGGAGCAGAGTGCATTTAGGCCCTCAGCACCAGATTCGCAGCCGGGATACCGGAGTATGTAATATTTACGACTATATTACGGAAGATGACTTCTAACCGATTTGAAACCTAGAAAGACAGATAAAGCAGGTGGAATTGAATCAGAATTTAAAGTTCTCCACTAAAAAGTGCAAACGGTGAAGGAGACAGGCGCTGTTTACTGCCCCAGCATCAGATTCGCAGCAGGGAAACCAGAGCATCTGAAATTTGTTTTTTATGAAGGGAAAATTTTTTTAAATCGTTTAAAACCTAAGCTGAGGAATTGAACAGGTTTAATTAACCCAGAAATCAAAGTTTTCGGGAAGAATTGCTGACATTAAAGGAAACAGAGCGGATGGAATTCACTCAGCTTCAGATTCGCAGCAGGGAAACCACAGCGATAAAAAGATTATTTCATGTTAACTCATTAATTTTCTTTACGAAATTGAAGTATTAAATATAAAAAAATCAAATGTTGTGTTAAATTATCAAATATAGCAATATTTGGTATAACAAATGCTGTCTTGATAATCAAAATAAACAATACTTGTAAATGAAATATCAGTATTTGATATTCTGGTATCCCTGCTGCGAATCTGATGCTAGGAATCTGATTCTGAGTCTGATTCTGATTCTGATTCTGGGTCTGATTGGACTGCGGTGAAATTTTCTGTTTTCCGACATTTTCTTCAAGCATGCCTAGGCCATTTTGTCTCGCTTTTTCTTGAAGTTGAAACGAGGCCTTCCTGCGCAGCTGTCTCCATGTGCAGCCGCCGCACATGTCACGTGTGAGCTGATCATCGATCATCGACTTCTTTCAGGAAAACTGTTGGATACGTTCATTCTTTTAGCATTTTTCAAGGTCCTCGGAGCCTTTTTGATCCACCGTTTATTAATTTTTAAAGGCAAAAAACAATCTGCCTTTTCAAAAAAATAAACTTGGTAAACAGCTACAAAGTCAGAAAAATAATGGATATTTTAGAGTCCACCGTTTACTTTGATCCCCGTGTATATTCTGAACCTGAGCGGACGAAAGCGAATGAATCTTTTGTTTGTGTTCGTGTGTGTATGTGTGAAGCACATTATTGCATGTTGTTGTTATTGTTTGCTTTATGCTTATTGCCTAACTAACTAACTAATTTAACTAACTAACTAACTAACTAACTAACTAACTAACTAGCTAACTAACTAACTAACAAACTAACTAACTAACTAACTAACTAACTAACTAACTAACTAAGTAACTAACTAGCTGAAAAACTAACTAACTAACTAACTAACTAACTAACTAACTAACTAACTAACTATCTAACTAGCTAACTAACTAACTACCTAACTAACTAACTGACTAACTACCTACCTAACTAACTAACTAACTAACTAACTAACTAACTAACTAACTAACTAGCTAACTAACCAACTAACTAACTAACTAACTACCTAACTAACTAACTAACTAACTAACTAACTAACTAACTAACTAGCTAACTAACCAACTAACTAACTAACTATCTAACTAACTAGCTAACGAACAAACTTACTAAGTAACTAACTAACAAACTAACTAACTAAGTAACTAACTAACTAACTACCTACCTACCTACCTACCTACCTTACCAATTAACGAATTGAATAACTGATTAGCCAACTGAATAGCTAAATGACTTACCAAATAAAGATCAAAATAATCAGACTAACTCAAATTAACTAAATAACTAACCAACATAACTAGCAAGATGGCTAATTTGCTAACTTACTAACAAACCCGACTAACTAACTAACTAATTAAATAGCCTAAATAGCTAGCTACCTTACTATTTAACTGACTAACTAACTAACTAACTAACAAACTAACAAACTAACCTACTAACTAACTAACTAACTATAGTTAACTAACTAACTAACTAACTACCTAACTAACTAACTAACTAGCTAACTAACTAACTAACTAACTACCTACCTAACTAACTAACTAATTAGCTAACTAACTAACTACCTACCTACATACCTTACTAACTAACGAAATGAATAACTGACTAGACAACTGAATACTTAAATGACTTATCAACTTAAGATCAAAGTAATCAGACTAACGCAAATTAACTAAATAGCTAACTAACATACCTAGCAAGTTAGAAAGTTGGCTTAATTTCTAACTAACAAACATAGTTAATCTAACTTATTAATAAACTAAATAACTAACTAACTTATTAACTAAATAGTCAGCTACCTAGCTACTAGCTAACTAATTAACTAACTAACTAACTAACTAACTAACTAACTAACGAATTAACTGACAAACTAAAAAGCGGTCCAGAAACTTTCTGAGAGTCAATTTGGTAATTTCTTCAAAGCTAGACAACTAGAAGAATTCAAACTAGAGGTCACCAAAGCAAAAGTAGCTATAATTTTTACAGCCATAGGCATATAACTTAAAGGTATTTTGTCACAACATAAAATAATTCTGAGCGCTTCTTGCATTGCAATCTTGTCATATTATGTGGAAAACCTCTTGCTTTGTGCTTTTGCCTAGAGAAAATCGTCCCCGTTCCTTGCAAATACCCAAGTTTGTGGTAGTATACTATCACTGGTCCACACCAGTGGAAAATTGTCGGACAAAATGAAACCTAAACTTCACTTCATTGCCCTCCTTGAGTCAAAAGAGCTTAATAGAATAGCGTTTTTCCTTCTTTTTCAACTCTGGTAGCATTGTCAGGGTGTAAAATTTTCAAGCTGAGAAAAACATTGCTTTCTTTTTCAAATTTCAAATGCTCTTGCATGGGTAGCCGAATTATAAAGACTTCAAAGTAAAGGTACAAAAAAAGTACTCAACAATTTAGAAGCAGAAATATCACTTAATTTATCTCTAACAGGAATAAATATAAAAAAAGCAGATTATTTGAATATTAAATTCATAGCAGTACATCAAGGTTATTGATAATTAGAATTATGGTTTTGAATGTATGAATGATACATATCTGCATTACTTTTGTAATCTCTACTGTATTGACCATGATAAAAGCCAGAGGGCTCTGAAGCTTGATGATGTTGGTAGACCTGTCCTTGTGGTACGTGGCTGTATGCTGACATCGCAGAGCAAGATGGTACGTGGTAATGTCTCGGACGATCAGTCATGTCACTTGGAGCAGAGCCTGCGTTCATGTGCATCATTCTATTGTTGTACTCTGCTGCCTCTCTTTCATACATCATTTGCTGAAACGTATATTGTTCATGTGAAGCCTCTTGGTTGGCTCTTCTTGAACGAGACTGTCTTCTCTTTCGGTAATCTCCCCTTATGAAGCGAGCAAGGTATGAAGGGTGAATAGCCCAATGACAACTGCGTCCATTTTCAGGCCTATGTAGTTTCATGAAACAGTCACTTAATGATAACGTGTGCCGAACGCAGTTTCTCCAACCGTTACCCTTTTCTCTCAAAGGCAAGAATCTTCTTTCCATGAATTCATAAATCTCGCTGAGAGTGCTCCGTTGAGTCGATTTGCTTAGAATCGCTTGTGCAATCATCGATGTATAAGAAGGCAAGGCTTTGGCATTTGATTTCTCTTCTTTTGATTTACTTTCCACTGGTTTGTTATTATCATTGTTTCCTGCGTCTTTTGCTTGATTAGCATTTGGCATCTCCATGAAAATAACGCGTATTTATTTGTTTGTATCAAAAAACTCGAGCAGTGTATGCGAATCTTCTCTTCAAACAGTTAAAAACAAATATCGTCTGTCTAAGCTAGAACTGTGTATACTTCAGTTATACTTCAGATCCTTGCTTATCTAATACAATCTAAACTCAGTAAATGAAATGATCAGTGATTCTGCTACAGCAGCCTTTCATTAACTGATCTCTCGATGGTTTAGCTTTAACAATTTCTTTGACAGCCATTGGTTTCTCTGAACCTGTTATTAATTGGGCAAGCAAAGCGCATTAAAGATTCATTTTTGTTTATCATTTAGTCTTTTTCTAGTAATCAGAAATAGTTTAACCTGAATGCATGGACCCGTTTCTAACTATAGATTTTGCATCCGTTCGCTAACTCGGTCAATCTCACTGACTTTACGCACAATCATTTCATTTACTGAAGCTGGTTAAAGATCGTATTCAATGAACAGAAGTTTAAAGGTTTGTAAATTTATCACCCGTCAAATGGGCAAAGCAACAAGGCAATAGGACACCTTGATACAATCACAAGGTAGTTTTAACATTAGTTAAACAACGTTTACATATTATTCGCTCATTAGAAATTGTTAAAATAAACAATATTGCTATAGAGATCAATGTACAGAATCTTTTATGAGATATTTTATATTCTTGTCAAATTGCCTTAATCGTCGTCTACAAGCGTTACTGTTTATAAAATTTGGAGACTTATTAGCTGCTTGGGCAAACAAGAGCTAGCAATCAATTTATTTTATATTAGTATAGAAGCAATAATACTTTTATTGAGTTTTAAGGGAAGGGAATATAAGGAATTTCGGTCCCTCATTTCTATCCCTTGTTACTTGTTAGCAGTTCTTTTTATGGTAATTAATTGCAAGTTCACTGATCTTAAGACAAGTAAGCTTCTGTCCCCCTTCGTGTGAACGGGAAAGAAGACAAAAAATATAAGCTCATGTTGTCGACGTACAGGAGATGTTGACTCTCCTGTTTCTAGACTATCTTTTTGCCCTTTCCTGTAAACCACTCCTTTCCCAAAGGGGTTTCTTTTCTCTAATGCGGAGAACAAAGAAGGTCAAAATGAAGTGGTGCATTTAGCGTACCATAAGTCACTAGAATCTCGGAGTAAAATAAAATAACGAGTCTTGGGCCCAATTTGTACTGTGAATGTGCTGCTCAATACCAATGTAACTGCACCAACTGACATCATTAGGTACACTCTTTTTAAAAACAAAGTCTAGTCTTCTGGTATCACAATATTAATGAACCAAGCAACTTGATAGCTCAGCGAAGAAGTTGTTGCAGGCAACTACACAATAAGGAATGCTTTTGTAAACTTGTTTTGGTTTTGAATCGCTTTCTTCTTCACATCATCATATAGTTATATAGTACCTTATCAGTTCTAACAAAAAAAAATTAGCACGAAAAGCGCAGGATCTTCATCCCCCTCCTTGTCCCAAAATGAAATTTGCCGCTTTTCTGGACCAAATTGTCTCTCCTTTTACTGAAGGAAATACCCTTTCTCTCAGACATGAAATTGTTTCCTGGTGCCAGGAAACTTTTTCGAACGCTGAGGTGCGTCAGCCAAAATTTGGCAGGCGCTTCAGTTCAGCGTTAACCCGGGGTCAATGACCCCTGCACCATTTACTGTACCGTACCTCTTTTAACTGACGTTTCCCGCGTTTTCCGGTTCAAGTTTCATGCTCGTCAAATATGAAGTACTGTACTGCGATTCAATTCAATTCAAGAAATGTTGAAGCAACGTTCGAAATGGCGGGCAGTTTGTGTAGCACGTACCGGTAGATCTCGGAAGTGCTCATGAGACTTAGAAAATTTCTCGGAAACTAAATCTAAAACATAAGGTGGTGCCGTGGCGGAAACTAAATCTAAAACATAAGGTGGTGCCGTGGATCGATCCCACGACCTCATGATTCACGTGACAGGTACTAATCCACTGAGCTACCGAAGCGCTGCCGAAACATCGTGATTTTATTGATGTGATGAACGGAATATATAGATATTGATATTGCATATAGCTGTTGCCAAACAGACAACCCTATTTCCACCCTGAACCCTATGTTGGCCGGGCCCTAAACCCTGGTTGGGAACAAAGAAGACGGGGGTATGCGTGTGTGAAGCGCCTTCGGCGCTTCATTATATTTCTCCTCCGCTTCAATATCCCTGCTTTCCTGTATATTACGGGATGAGCACTTCCGAGATCTACCGATATCTTGTGTAGCTGAAAAGGAGACCAGAAGAAATCAAAAGACATTAATGCAGGCAGCAAAGCTGGAAATCTTAGATTTTTACTGATTTCAAAAAAAACATTCGTTCTTACATGCACTACTCCAGCGACAGTCAGGAAAAAGATTCTTTGCGTTGTTTACCAGACCGTTTTTTGTTAGACACGTGAGCTTCACTTTACTTAGGCCTACTTAGGCCATTTAATTCTTTGCTGGTTATACACGTTTTTTTTAAAAGAAACCGGTTTATAAGAAACCTAGAACTAGACACCCGAAAAGTTAAGAAACTTTTAGAACTAGAAGGAAGGAGTTAAGAAACTTAAGAAATTTTTGCGTCAGTTTTCCAACATACTGATTTCACATTTGTGGACGTAGTAATCAATTCTCAAGCATGCCCGTGCGATTTCTCGCACCAGCATACCTAATTCTTTGTAATAAAATAATATTAATAATTTGCTTGCTATATTTACGTTGTTTTGTTTTTGCTGCAGTTTATTTCAATTAAATTAAGAAATTGTTAAGAAACTTTTAGAACTAAAATTGGCCCAAAAATTAAGAAACTTTTAGAACTAGGCCCCGAGCCAGGTTTCTTATAAAAAACACGTGTAAACCACCCTGTCATGTCAACTGGATTTTATCATGAAATCCTTGGTGAATATATTCAACAATTTGTTTCAATATGACCTATTCAGTGGAAAAAATAGCATTGAATGTACATCAAATGCATCATTTTCTTATAATAAGTGCAGAATATTAGAATCTTTCCATTTGTTTTTGTTTGTTTTTTCCTGCAAATCAATTTGTGTTGCAAACAAACTCTGTATTTTTCTGCATACCTACATATTACTTAATATCAGTAGTATCTTTTGTAAAAAGAGACATCATGGTTTTTCAGATTCCCAGTTCGAAGGATCATGCTGCTGGAGTTTAGGTATATATAATTGATAAAACCTCTAATCTATAGCCTTTCTTAAAATGGTGAAGGCGAAGGTGACATGGTGTTTTAGCGCCAGTGGCTAGGATCTCAGTAGTAGGTTAACTAATCGAGACCTTGACCCTGGCTGTGACGCTACCGTGGCTGGGCTTGAACCCTTACCACACTGAGCTCCTGACACCACGAGTCAGCTGGATTACACCACGACACCACAGCACCTTCAAAATGCTGATTTACCAAAAACTTCTTTCCTTGTTATGGTTTTATTTTTTATCAAAAATTAAACTAACTTGATGTAACTATTCTATGTAGATTACATTATGTATATGATATAGTTTTAATTATTGAAAGATCAAATCTGAATTAGAAACTCAACAGTTCAGCTCGGGAACAAAAATCGTTAAAATTTATTAAGCAATAACCCTTTTTTATCAATTTTGCAGCCAATATCTTGAGAACTATCTTTGGCCAAACTTTGATGAGAAAAAGGTAAGAAGATTGAATTGCATTTGGCATATCATGTATAAAGCCTTGTTTCTATATAATTTTTTAAGAGTTATCTTTTCAAAAACTGAAATACTGTCAGTGACTTTATGGAAACATTAGACAAATTTACAGTCACTGTAAAAGACCATTATTAAAAACTTAGTAGTAAAAAAAAGATGTTTTTTGTTAGTTTCATATAGGTAATTTTCCAAACGAGGATCAGATGTCATTTTGATTAGTTATGAGTTAATGATGCAGAACAGCAAAGTAAACTGACTCTGAGAGACATTCAATCATGACACATCTATTCTTCCCACAGACTCAGACACTTTCAAGAGTTTCAAGCTTTTGGATTTTTATCCATAGACTCTACACTCTTGAAAGTGTGTGAGTCTACACACAGGCTAATCATATGGAATTAAAGACTGGATAAAGTATATAAACACCATAGCATCTTTTCTGTGTTAACAGACATTTTCGCAATGTGTTTTATTTCATTTTCAGTCTTCAAAGGGCCATGTACTGTCTATAGCAATGATGGTTAATGAGAAGTTCAGAGAAAAAGTTCCAATGTGGCAGGCAAGTATCTTTTAGTTTTTTAGGGGTTTCCTTCTTGTAACAAGAAAAAATGATAAAATCTTAAATAATATCTTAATAGACATCTATTCCGCCTTTGTCAATTGTTTTAGTCTGTTTCTCACATTTTTACTTTGAGGAGTATCAGCCGAAAAAAGCTTTTAAGTATGTCCACAGATTTTACCACTTTTTAATGCAATTTTGATGTTTTCTATGACTCAAGGACTATACAGAGCAAGAGGTAGAATTTTCGCTTAATTTTATGCAAGTGTCAAGTGTCCTTGAATTGAATATTTCTGGAAACAATAGAATAAGACATAGAACTTCGAATAATACCTACAAGAAACTAAACTCTAAATGACATGTTCCTTTATCAATGAAAACCAACAAGAAGGGTTTTGTCTCGTTTTCATTATTTTGATCTCGAGGCTTTCGTCCTGTCTCTTGTGTAGTAATACCTCACTGTTGAGTTGGCAAGGTTGAAAATGCAGACACCGTGGAAACCTCGGATAATATTCTAAACATTCAAAAAGTGATGAAATATATCCAAATGGTCGAAGTTACTCTTTTTTCTTCTTTAAACCACCTATATTTCCTTTTTGAAAATCGTGAATCAATCATGCTATACTGTAAATAGTTGTTTTCCAGTACCTGGCAACATTCCATTTCTACTCCTTTCGGTTGTAGCTAATTTTGGGGTCTCATTCACTCAGCATTCATTTTTGGAATATCAACGCCAGGCCCACCTTTTCACTGGCATTGAGGGTGGTCACTACCAAAGGGTTTTTTGCTTCCTCAATGGTTCTTTTACGTCCCAATTGATTTTGAGTCGGGCCCACCATTTTAGGTGATCATCCAAGTCACAGAGAGCTAGAGTTTTACACTGTGTAACATTTTGTACATGGTTTTTACACCGTGTAATTTGTGCTCCCCAACCTGGATTTGAACTGCAGACCTTAAGCGTAAATGGCGCAATTGTTAACCACTACATTGTTCTCCTGTCTGCGTTTTCGACCTCGCCGTTGAATAAAATCCTGAATTTTGAAAAATTTGGCATGCATCGTTATTTTTGCAACATATCCTCTGTTCAATGCCCTGTCTTTTGCAGACGTTTAAAAGTGAACCGGATAAGTTTCCTGGTTTGTTTCGAAGAGTCATGGAACTAAACTTGGAAGAAAGCAAGGTTAATCTTTAATTTCTTTGATTTTTAAATTCTTTTGATATATGCAGTAAGAACCCAGAAATAAGAACCTTGACTTTACAATTTGCGGTGGATTTTCCTTTCACGGTATAGACGGAAAACGTTACACGGTAAACGGTACGGTAAGATTCCGTGCATTAATTTCCACAAGTTTTGGCCCCATGGTTTGAAAGCGAAGTCGTGAATAAGAACTCCCCAGAAGCCAAAAATTTTTGTTCTTAAGAAACGTGTTTGGTAAGGGTTAGAAATGATCATAGACGTGGCAAATGACAAGAAATGTTTCTAGAAATTTCTTATTTCTTGCTGAAATAATTAAGCTAAGGATCTCAAAATCTAAATACCTCTTTAATTACTCTAACTACAATGGACTCTCTATAAGCAAACATATCTATAAAGTGGACAACTCTTGAAGAAGGGCGATCCGTTTTTATCTTGACTGAAATTCCTATATATTTCGTCCCAAAAGACTAACACTTCATTAAAGTGGACAGATCAAGTCCCAAAGTCGTCCAATCAAGTGAGAATTGACTATATGAAAAGAACGTTTCCTTGAAATGTCTGCCTAGAAGTCTTATACACTTTTGAAACCTTCAACAAATGATTTCAAGTGAATGTTCCACTGAAATAACTAGAATGATCAAACATAGCTACGGTTATTTTACGGTTATACGGTCATAACTAGAATGATGAATCCATCGCTACGGTTAATTTACGGCTATAACTAGAATGATAAATACATGGCTACAGTTATTTTACGGTTATGCGGTTTTACTGTTATAAATAGAATGGTGAATACATAGCTACGGTTATTTTACGGTGATGCGGTTATTCGGTTATAGCTAGAGAATGTTGAATAGATAGCTACGGTTATTTTACGGTTATACGATCATTCGATTATAACTAAAATGATTAATACATAGCTACTGTTGTTCTATTCTGTCTACGGTAAAGATCAGTTCACCTTCAAGTCAAAAGAAAAGTTTGTACCAAAAAGATATAACTTTTTATTTGCAGTATCTCTTTAGTTATGCTTGAGCAAAGGGTCCTGCATTTCACAATGTGTGCTATCAGGACGAAGCTTGCGTACTATTCTGCAGCTCATAGAATACATTGTAAAGAGGAATCGTGCGATTATGCCACAAGCCAAGGCAATTGATAAGCACACAGGTATTGCAACTGCTACAATGAATATGATCCATTCCAGCACTACAGCGATTGATTTGCCCACTTCATTCATTAACTGTCCATCCATAATATAATGAGCAAAGAAGAGATTAACCGAGCATAGAGCACAGAGAACTATTAAAGATAGTAATTCTGCTGTGTTTACAGATTTATGTCTAAATGGCTGTACACGTTCGTGA
>JACTAT010000040.1:8994919-9243002 GCA_014526335.1 Chrysaora quinquecirrha
TATACGTCTTTGTTAATTCTTCCTGTCCAGTTCTTTCCATCACTCTAACGTTTGGTTACAGTCCTTCTTTATGGATATCTCATATGAAAAGAATTCATCCTTTTTCCAGTTTTTTATATACTGTCGATGTCTCACACCCGTACGAGACAAGATGACAATGAATAATCGAAATTGTGGCCTGATCGATCGTTGTGCATTTAAGGAGCCATCCAACCTCGTCCCCAGGCCCCAAATCCTCGAATCTCAACCGTCAAATCGATTTTGGCCCTGGTACCGGCCACAAAATCTGCCAAAATACTGCCAATTTTGGCCTAGGCATAAAAACAAGATGTAGATTCCGAAAGCAGATGTTCTTAGAAAGGAAATGCAAAGAATTTCATTGATAACTGTAAGGCAAGATACAATATCTCATGTAGCATCATTTTTTGGTTTTTATAGATGTTTTTTGCATAGTTTTTGGCCTATTTTTGTGTGAAATTTTGAAGAAATATCACTTAAAATTTCTATTGTTTGAACAGCCAATCAAATTGCGAATAGACAAGGCCGATACCAGGGTCGAGAATGGACAGCGGAGGCCTTTTCACCCTGGGGACGAGGTTGGGAACCATCTTTATGTATGACCTTTCATTTCTGGCCAGATACATATATTGTGAAATTAGAGTCCCGTAAATTTACAGCGACGAATAAAGTGTGCCTTCTTTGGAATTTGGGATATCAATATTTACAACTCACCTAATCTCTATCCTTCTTAGGTCTTCGAAAACATGATGTTGGCTTTCTGATAGCCATTGATGCGAACAAAACATATCAAAATTTGAAATACGACCGAAGCATTCCATTCAGAGAGCAGGTATTTGGATAGCGAACTCGTTCATTTCTTTTAATATCATGCAAAGAAATTATGTAGCGTATAGTCAACTCATATATAGGGCCAATAAGATTGCTTATCAAGTATTCATCCCCCTCAATTCGGGTCCTTGTTAAATTTTTCTCCAATTTTCCCCCTTTTAGTATGGAATCAAATACATCCGTGGATGTGAAATCGAGGGATTGCTTGACGCTGATGGAAATGTCATCGAAGAAGGTTAGTGGTAACTTTTCGTTATGTTTGTATTCGAGTTAACCTCGCTAGTCCCAGGAATGGAGTACGTTTTTAGAAATGGTCGTCGCTGGGTTCTCTTTGAAATATTCCCAATTATTGATTAGCGTACACTGAGCTTCATCAACAGCATAATATCCTACCGTTCATAATTTGCATATAATAGGGAAAAAATGAGCATATAAATGATCATATAATAGTTAACAAATGAGCATCATAAGAATGCCCTACCAAATAATATACGTTCAAACCATAAGGCCCTGACCAAACGATCAGTTATTTTTAGCTAAACATGCTTGTCAAAAACTGTTTACCCTTCGGCCATGTCGCAAAACATTTCTCGTCAAAAAAATTTTTGCTTGCACCAACCAGAAAATGTTTTCGAAGTTGTTCAAAAACTTTAATAAGTAATTCTGCTTTTAAGCTATGTTTGTGACGTGGCCAAATAGTCAAACATTGCTTGGATTAAAGCAAATCTCGAATGTTTGACGAACAATGTTTGATGGGCAGGGCCTAACTCAACATAGCCAAACAGGAGTCTGAGAGTTTGTGCCTAACTTCGTTTTATGTCGGTACAACAGGAATGGGGTATAACTCTAGTTATCCCTTGAAACGAAGTTGCCACAAGAGAGAACGAGCAAACTTATGATGGTGATTTTGTTAACTCCCGTTGTTACCATTATTGCGCTCTATAGAAGCCCAAACATATCCCAGTTACAAGAGAGAACTACCCCTTGTTAACGTAAGAGAATACTCCCGCCCCATTAGCCTTTATTTGTGGAAAGCCCTGACTGTTTGATTCGAATTTCAGTTCAATCATAGTCAATGTGAGTGCAGTTTCAATTTTAATATCTTTACTTTGAATCACCCTCTCTTTATAGGTCCTGATGCAAAGCCACTTCCAAAAGGAGACATTCGAACATACCGAGTATGGATGGACACTAATCAATATCAGAAAGACATGGAGCGTACTTCAAAGGGAGAAGAGGTACACATTTATTTACAAATCTTCATAAAAGAAAACGTTTGTAAACCAAATCACGTAATTGTTATGATTTGATGCTGTTTGCCCTTGATGTGCAAATACTTTAGACGTTTGTGAACCTTTGATTTTCTTGCGGTCCCATTAATGAATTTAAGTACTAGTTATAACAAAGTTTATTCTGGTAGAACTATGGTACGTTGCATATACTGACGTCATTTCAATTTCTGCAGTTTGTATTATCAATGAAGCGTTTTTAACTCTCAAGAAGTACCAAGCTTTTCTACATACAATTCAAGACTTCTTTTGCGTTCTGCAGATCTTAATTGCCAGAACTTACAAGACTTGTTGAATCGGGCTGAATTTGGCAGATCTCTCCTTATAACCCCGGATATTAGTTACGTATTAGCACCCCAAATTACCCCCCCTCTCTAATGTTCACGAAAAACCTTGCGGTGATTTTCTATCTCAGAACCTTAGATTTTAAAGACCTTTTTAGCTATATAGTTGAGAGCGTATTGTCAACGCTAAGATATATTATTTCCGCGAACTTCTTTTTGTAGGATGTTTATGAACAAATAAATGTTTTTATGAGGAGAAAACCAAAAGAAAACAATTTCAAGGTAGGTGATTTATGCATTTGATATTTTGATTACTTGTTCGAGGGTACTTTGCTTATTTGAATTTCAATCACACAAGCAACCTGTAGGTTGGAAATGTTTCGATTGAAATTTCATTTATTATTATCAGTAAATGAAGTACATTATCAAGTAACAGAACTACATTAGGAACAGAAAATTGTAGCTAAATGTCAATATATTAATCCATTTCGGACAGGGTAAATAAGTCAGTAGAAATAACGAGACAAGCAAGTTTTTGTTGATTTTTTTTCTTTGCTACCCAAAAAAACCTCCACTGTAAGTTTGTTGTGCCAAACTGATCCAACATTGTTGGTCAAACATAATGTTTGCTTTCGAGATACAATTGACCGTTTGGCCACGTCACGAAACATTGTGAGCAGAATTTGCTAAGCAATGTTTGAAAAGCTTCAAAAACATTTTCTGCTTCTCAAGAGCAAAAAATGTAGACTAGCAATGTTTTGCTTTGTGGCCAAAAGTTAAAAAATTTTGTTAATCAAGCAAACTTCAGATGTTTGACGTACAATGCTTGATCGTTTGGCCATAGCCTAACAAAGATTTTTACTTGAAAAACGGTAAGTTAATAACGTGCAGTTTCAGTTTTTTAAGCTATTATAACTTAGTTCACATTTGTTTGCAACAGGATCAGAGCTTCATTTGACCTTTTCTTTCATAAGCTCTCCAGAACGGACCATTTTGCGATAAATTGCATCTTTTGAAACTGTTTTGCAATCATAAGCCCATCCTAGCCATGTGAAGAAATCAATAAACACTGTAGTAGGGTTCATTTTCAGCCTAAACTCACTGGCGCGGTAGTCGTGTGGGAAAGTATGATGGTAATTATGATAGCCTTCACCCATCGCCCCCACTGTAACGAACATGTTTTCTGCTGGGTTGATGTTCTTGTCATACGGTCGATTGCCCCACATATGTGCTATGCTGTTGACTGTCCATGTCACGTTTAAACCAATGGTGTACCTCAAAGCAAAACATATGAAATACGCATTCCATGCACTTTCATGCCACAAAGTAGGTATTATAGTTGGGAGTATCACGTTGAATAACAAGGTCAGTGGTTTGTAATACCTGGAAAAGGAAGAAAATGCAATTGTTGATTCAAAACTAAAAATATAAGTTAAAGTACTTAATATTCACACGAAGAATTCTATTGTTGGTTGCTGATTCGTTGGTTATTATCTTTCACGTGGTATATATTCTCAACAAGGGCGGGTAATTATGCTTGTTGCTTCATGGGGCTTGTAGGGGGAATAGGGGGTTCATGTGCTTGATGCCTTGAGATATTTTAATTTGAGCTGTTTTTTTTTTACCTCTTTTTACCTTTGCATAAAACGTTAAATTCAAATTTCAAAATTACACACAGTGTTACAGCCTCGGTTCCATATAACCGTTAAGGTCGTTTGAATCGCTTTTAACGAATCCAGCTATCCCAACGATCCTATGGAAACATGCACGATCAATCCCAGCGATTGCGACGATCAGGATCGCTATAATAGTAACTTGGATAGCTGGGGTTGTTGGAATCGTTCAAAGCGATTCAAGCGACGCGTAACGATAATATGGAAACCTGACTATAATCACTTAAGTACATACTTTTTCTGGAACATGACGATTCTATCGTTGTGAAGGTCATCAAAATTGATCTTGTTGCCCTGTGCTTTGACATCCGGGTGTTTCTTCATCAGTAACCATCCAATATGCGAGAAAAAGAAACCTCTTTTGGCATTGTGAGGATCAGCATCAGTTTCAGAGTATTTATGATGTACTCTGTGATCACGTGCCCATTCATATATGTGGTTCTGTCCTGCCATTGAATTGAATATTGCCAGCAGCGATCGAAGTTGCCATTTTGCTTTGTATGATCGATGGGACCAGAGGCGATGGGCACCTGGGGAATATATTAGTAATATTAGGCCCTTGTTCAGACGTCATTCCGTGTCCATTTTCTCTATATTTTGATGGCTTCAACTGCAAATTCTATCCTCCTGCTTGCAAATGACACGATGGGGCTCGGGCCGCATTTGACAAGCTCACTTTTGTCAAGTTCAAGCACGGCAGTGAATCGACCACTGAATCAATGCCGTACTAGTGTCGAGCCACTGCTTTATGGTTTAAGCTGATTGAATCAGAGGTTACGTTGTGCTATACTGCCGTCCCGGAGGTTTATTTGTCATGGCACGTTGCGAATCTGGAACGACGTCTGAAGACTTTGAACTAGGCCTTAGATCACTCATAAAGGAACTACTATTACAAGTAATATTGTTGATCTTTGTGAAACTTAAGAAATGTGAATTCAGAGCAAAAAACAAGCTTACGTGGCAGAGCAAAGGAGGGAATCGGTTTCTGACCAATTTCGTAGATATAAAATGTTATAAAACTTTATTCTGTTTAAAAAAAATGGCTCAGATTTAGATTTTGTTCTTAATTTCAACAAATTAGTTTCGAAATGAATTAGCTACTTCAGTATTTCAGTCCGTGATTCTTTGCAACAAAATTTTATTTCGTTACGTGCCTAAGACTTAAAGGTTAAGCTCGAATCGAATACATTCAATCAGAAATCTGTATATTTCATTTCTGTGTTTCGTGAGATCTTGTGACCTCTGTCTTAAACAGAGGCTATGCACACTGTGTAAATTCATCACGCTACCTTTTTCCCATGACTGTCATTGAAGGTAATCCTAATTTGCATCAAGCATGCATCAGCACCAAAGCCCCTAGTCAAACGCACTGAAAATGTCACAGCACATGAAAACGAGGCCTGTTCCATGGGGTCGTGGGGTTGAGTAACACCCCCCCGAGAATCGACTTTGAAGATTTTAGTCGGTTAAATTTAGTTTTTGGTGATTTAGTCGATAATTTTTTATTGTTCTGTTTGATATAGTTTACAGTAGCGTTGGTCAATATTGAATCGGCTCATTAGAGCCTACACCCCCCTACCAAAGTATTCTGGTACTGACGCTGGCATAAAAGACCATTACAGTGTAGGCAGGGAATCTAGGGGGCTTGAATGTTAACAAGAAATGTAAAAATATATTATGAATAATAGAAAAACATATTAGTATATACCAGCTGTAATTCCGAGCGCAGATATTTGATAAAGCAATGCAGTGAAGAGCCATGTATATATATTAGAACTTGGTACAAGTGTTATCCCATACAAAGCACCAAGATGAAGCACTGACATGTAGATCACATTACTCCACACTATCTCTCGTTTGCGTCTCTTCGGCCCAACTGGTTCAGTGAGGGATGCAACTTGATAAACGTCACCATCGCCAATTCTTGGGGCCATTTTGGACTGCAAACGGAAAAATAGCCATTTTTAACTCAGTTTCTTAAATATTTTTCTGCAATGTTTTGAATTACTTTAATGTTGGAAAGAGGCCCTGGGGCTCTTATATACGAGGGGTGAACACTCTTCTTGTTTCTGATGAGCGCGTACATTAACTTAAGCATCCCAAGAAGCATTTGTCGCTGCAAGCTGCTGTTTGCAGAATACAAGAACTTCTTAACTTTTCGGTTCTTCGGAAGAGTCGAAAACCTTTCATCAACCGAGCTTAAGTTCAAGATTTGCCAGGTTTGGAGGGAGTAACTCCGTATGTTTTGCGACAGGGATGTCAAGACTATTAATTTTTGGGGCTAGGATGATGTTTTGCTCGAGATAGCCACAGTCATATTATCTTTAAAATAAAAGACTTATAGAGTATGTACAATAGAATGAGGAATATAAACTCTGATTTGTATTTTTGTGGTTTCAGTGGAAGTCAGGGCCAAATATCCCCGTCAAAGAATATATGGAATGATTGAATTACCCTCTGAGGGCCCCATTGAGTTGATGCACTCGTTGGTAATACGAAATGCGCAATGCGGCAGTCTATCTAATCTAGAGTTCCTCTTTTTTGGGATTCCCTTGTAAAGCGAACTCGCCTCCTGTGATTGCGTACGATCTTCTTTTCGTTACCGTTTCATGAAGATGGTGAAACACATTTTCATCACAACATTCAATTTTGTCTTGATCACATACACTCTTTTTTTTTATAAGAAACTAAGATTTTTGGTCAGTACTCAAAGTTTCTTAGTTTTGGGACAAATTTGGTACTGAAAGTTTCTTAGCAGTTTCTTAGAATCAAAATTTTTAAGTGCCAAAACGGGCAATTGACACTTAAATTCTACAAATAGAAGAAGCAATACAATTCACGTTTACATCAGCTGTTTTTTCTGTCAAAATAGACACTTATGGTGCAGCAGAAGTTTGTTTTTCGGTGCTTTATTTCTAATTCTAAAGATTCTTGAGACCTGCGAGTTTCTTACCATTTTTGGTCGAGTACTGAAAGTTTCTTAACCAATATTGATCTCAGTACTGAGTTTCTTATAAATGGGTTTCTTATAAAAAAAAATGAGTGTATACAGAAAACTTTTATATATTCGTTAAATCAATTCACATTTTACATTTAACCTTAGATGCAATTTTTCAAAAAGCAATAGTCTATCTTTGTCTTTGAAAAGTACATACTTACTTTTAAGAACTGGACAGGTTTCTTGATCTTCTTTCTTTATGTTCCTCGTTTTCTGGCTTATCTCCTCATAGACTTGGAGTAGAATGATGAAAATCGACTTTTCAAGAAAAATCTGTGGACTTTTGAATCGAGTCCAGAGTATTTCTGCGGGGAATTTCGCAAGGAGAATTTGCCCCGATCGTGTATTTTGCTATCTCTTCCTAAGGCATGATATCCAGATCAAAGTTTAAATTCTCCTTATGTTCAACAGGTTCAAAACTATACTTTCATAAAGCCACGAGTCTTAGTAGGTTGAAAGCAGTGGTGTCACTCTTTTGACCTTTCTTATCACGAGACCACGTGAATGCAAGGGATTACGTCATGTGGTGTGATATTAGCTAGAAGGAAACAAGTAAGAGATAAAAATAGATTTTTTCATAATGCGGAAATTTTCTGGATGACGAAAACAACATCTTACGAACTCTGGCCAGGCCAACTTAAACTAACGCAAGAGTTATTTCTAAGTCGACAATTGTTTTATAAGAAACTGCTTATAGAACCTGTAACACACTCTTTTTTTATAAGAACAGTTTTATAAGAACACATGCCTGAATTTTGCCCAGATAAGAACACCGTTAAGAACAAATTAAGAACAAGCTGAGGCTGGCCTTTTCATATGCCCTATGGGATATCAGCTTAATTTGAAAGTAGCACTAAACGCGAGCGAACAAAAAATAGACAAGCATCCTGCATTTTTACACAAACCTAGTACCACTCCAGACATTCCCTACCCTGGGTGCCAGACTCTCGTTTTTTAATTTCGAGAGTCTGGGACCCAGGGTAGACATTCCCTGAAGTGTATTACTGTTTAAGTAACCGAGGAATTAAGAACAAAGGAAAGTTTCAGGCTCAAAAAGGCAAAACTTAAGAACACCCAGCCTCGAAAAAAAATTTCCTGGTTCTTATAAAAAAGAATGCGGTCGATGGGTAATACACTCCTTGGAAATCTCGTACACATTCCCTAGAAATCCTATTGTTCTCATGGAAATCCCTTGGAAATCCTTTTCTTTTGATAGAAATCTCGTACACCTTTTTCACGAGTGAAATGCAACTCACCTGTAGTCGTATAGCTCTTTTCTTGAAAATTAAGAAACCTTATCAAAGTTTAGAGCGGGTCAACTTGAAGTTTAAGAAATAATTTCGTTTTCTTACTCCTTCGATCAGTTTTGATCATGGAGTGCGCTTCTTTGTCTTCATCTCTCCACTGTTGCTTTCTGCTTTGTCGCCTAGTTATTTTCCGTGTTTTTTTTGCTCAATTTCTTACCAGTGTCCTTCACGCTGCTCTCTTTGTCATGAGCTTGTGTCAATATTTAATTTTTTCATCTCACTCTGGTTCTTATATCGTAGCTTTGGGCGTCCTGCTTTTCTCTTCCAGTTCTCTGTCTGATTCACTATATTAGCTGCTTTTTATATGCATTGATCATCGATGCTTGCTATGTGACTTAGCAATTTCAACCTCCTTATTCCTAGACAGTAGTGTAGCCAGCCATCCAACATTGGAGGGGCAAAGGGTGTGGTCAAGGAAAAATAGGGCGTGCTTTTAAAAATAAATACCCAAGTCGCACCGACACTTTTACAACAAATTTGGCTTATATACAAACCCATCTTGGCGATGGTTGAGAGGCGACGGCCCCCCCCCCCCGTGCCCCGCTTGGCTACGCCACTGTTACTCTGATTGTTTCTATACAACTGAAATTCGCAACCTTCAAGATAAACCGTTTAAGGTTAACTTTCTTATAATACCAAGTCCTCTTTGCAGCTTAGCGTGCGTCGCTCCTACTTGATTCTAGTCACTAAAATGATACCTTCAGCCCTTTGGCATTTCAGTAAATTAGGAAATCAAAATTCCATTTTTGCTTAAAGAGGAAATGACATGAACAACGATATTTTCTCATATAATGGACTTTTTGTCGCTGAATTCAAAACTTTTTACCGTTTTTCAATAGCTTCTTTAGTTTTTGAGTTATATTGATTTTAAATTCCATTTTCGTGATCTTCCGTGGCGAAATTTGAACGCGGTCAGATTGCTGGCGCCAAAAGTCTGTGACGTCAGAAATTGGACACGATGAGTTGGCTTTGTTCAGTTTCAGTACTCTTTGCACGTTTGGAGTTAGTAATTACACTATCGTAATCGACTCTTTTCTACCTTTGTTAATTTGTATCAAAGAAATTTCTATTTCTAAGGTGTGAAGGAAATTTCTTAGGAAATTTCGTAATACAGAAAGATGTCATAATAAGTTTGAATACATGAAGATAAAGACCAGTTTCTTTGACCTGTTTGTTAATGTTTCATTTTAATAGATTTCGGGGGCTTTTTCGATATTAATAGATTACTGGGGCTTTTTCGATATTGAAAACTTGAAAGGAAATTCCGAATGTTTCGCGGGTAATATATGACGGTGAATTAAATATTCTATCAGTTTTCATAGTCCACAGAAGAGGAAAGATCAGTTTTTCACGAAAACAGAATCACGCACTAAACTGAGTAGCGAAATGGACCCTCAAAAATCATTACAATCTCATGGAAGCGGTAATGGCAGTCCAGACCAAGAATCATGTGTACCGAAAAGTAAAAAGGCGAAACGAGGAGGTCAATTCTGTGTGGCAGGATTACCTAATGGTATCAGCTGTCGAGTGGTAGTATGACACCAGGAGTAAGCATGCACATGTTTCCCGGAAAAGACAAGAATTTACGGAGGAATTCAGTGAAAATGTTTTGAAGCCATGTAATATAATGACTGTGCGCAAACTTTAAAAGCCATACTGAAGTTCTAAGGCAAATGAGGTTTATAAGAATACACTTATACACATTTCTATGTTATTAGTTTAAATGTGTATTCACATGGTTGTTTAGGTACGTATAACTGTTGATTTTTCATTTTTTACAGGCTGTTTTGGAAACAATACGTGATTTGATGAACACAGAATGCCTCGTTCCCGACTGGATTCAAGATGTATTTCTTGGTTACGATGATCCTGCTGCTGCCCATTATGACAGGTGGGGCTCCATGACTTTGTTTAATCGACTGCACGTTCTCATTCAAATAGGCAACCACTTAATAAGCAACTAGGTCTAGGACCACATCGGGGACTACATAAATATTTTGCAATTTAAGAATTCAACGAAGAAGCTGTAAGCAATTATACGAGTAGGGATTATGTTGCTCTTGAGAATTCTTTTTGTTTCACTCGTTTTTGTTTATAAATCTTCTAAATCTTGCCAATTGGAACTACCATTTCAGCAGAAAAAGCGCCAAATTTAACTTTTTTACAACGAAACTACTAAGTGCTAAGAGCAAGTGTCGAGTTTTAAGCAAACTATAAGTAACTCTGAGTGCTGAAATCTCAGATATTTTATGAGAAACTTTTAGTTAAATCACAACTCTATGCTGAAATCTCAGACATCATGAGCAACTATGAGACAAGCTGCTTATTAGACCAAAGAGTGTAATTCAATTTTGGACTAAAGCTGTTGACTTTGTGCAAAAAAGATCATTTTAAATGCTTTACCTTTTCCAATAGCTGTTTAAGAGTGTCCTATGGAGGCCCAGAATCTGAAATTGTTGGCGAATTGGTAAAAAAATAGAAATGGGTCGGAAACTTTTAACATCGGTGGGCAAAATTTTTCAAGATTCGATTAGATGCCCTTCCTTCTAAATCAGGTCAAAACAGCCACTGATTTTAAAGTTCCAAGATCAAACAATGCTTTATCTATCTTTTTACACCAGAAAAGCCGGTGTGCCAAAAAATCATGTCCCTTTTTTGCTTTCGAGTCTCTAAAGTATTCAGTTTTATCTAATTACGTTTGCCGTTTTTCTTCAGGCTTTCATCACAGATCAGCACGTTAGATTTTTGCGATACATTTCTGTCCTTCGAACATCTCAAACATTCTTTTCCTGGATATGAAATCAAGGTATGTTTTCTTCTTTTGTCAAGTTTTCTTCAACTTCGCTGTCCAGATTCGACCCTAATGTCAACTATGTGCATAGACCTTTTCAAGGAGATCTGGATCGGTGCGAGAAGATTGCGTACATCCTAAGTAAGGGAATCCTCCCCTTGAAGAGAGGTAGTGCAACGAATTTTGATTCAAATTCGCGATTAATGGAAGAAAAAGAGAGAAAAGAAATCACTATATGTTGAAAAAATAACTGCTGAAACTTAGAAAGCAAGATACAAGTAACTCGCAAAGAGGAATCACTAGATTTTAATGCCTCCTTGAGCAGATAATTTGGGACTAGAAATCCATTTTTTCACTTTTACTACAATTAACCTGAATTTGAAGCAAACTTTGTTACACTTCGTCTCCTAAATCGACACAATCTATGATGGTCGTTGCATGGGGAGAGGATTCCCTTACTCAAAGATGTATGCCATCTTCCAGAAAAATGTCGCGCCGACTCGGGCCTCTTTGAAATGGCCTATTCGGAATTCGATTGGCTGCTGAAAGATAGAATTGATTAAGTGACGTCCAAACTTCTAAATGTAACACCGAAATAGGCCGAAAACATGTAAATAGCATGATATAAGATATCGACGTTTGAGAACTCGAGGAAACGCGTCTGGCGCCTGGAAACCAGACTAGTTTCGCTCTGAGCATTAGGCCATTCAATTCAATTTTTAAGTAAATAGTTGTTGCTGTTGCTAAATGCTGCTGTTGTTGTTTGCGAAGAGTGGGACGTATGTAATCGAACCGGATCTCCAATATTCGATTCTGACCGATAGGGCCCAAGAATCAAATGTGTTTGCTGTATGGGAGTGTAACCACGGTGATTAAATTATTCCTAAGATCATATATGAACTTGTGGTCATGTTATTTGAGCCTAACTGCGATACCCTTGAGTCAGTAATGGTTGCTGTACCTCAATGGCACAGCAATGATAGCTTCAGCTTCGTACCCAACTTACAAAACGAATGATTCGAATAAGTGCAGCAGCACTTATATTAAATTGTATGTCTTACATGTAGTAATTCAACCCCTATGTTGGAATTGTCTTGTTTGTATTATGCTTTTTCCAGCATTTGTTCATATCGTGTAGCGCATAACGTTATTTCATTATTTCTCATCTTGGCGATATATTTGTTACAGTGTTCAGCAGACGATGAGAGAAAAGCTGTGCCTCCTTTTCGGTAAGGCCAGACATTTTTTCCTATATATTTTTTAATAGTGATTTTCATTTCATTTTTAGATGATTTGGGAGGGTGAACCTTCAGCCAAGGTTGGTTCTCAACGGACCCTACGTTTAAATAGACTAACAAAAATCAGTGTGTATGAATTACATATAAAGAAGCAACCATGATTATGCTATCTTATGATAACTTAATAAATTAAAAAGCTTTAGAAAACTCAGCATGGTTTAAAACCTGTAGCATGACAAACTTGCCTTAATGAATTAAAAAACTGAGTACATTTCAATGCCTTTTTACTCTCGGCAAATAAAGAGCACAATGTCGCCAGACTGAATTGTAGTGGTTGGTTATCATTAACAGTAGAAAACTTACAAATAAGAAACATGGTTTTAAGAGCCAAGATACTTAGAGATTACTGAAATCATTTTCTGCATCTATTCTGATCACGCTTTTCCACTTCTGGCTTTGGTGTTCCTGGTCATCATTGTCATTTTTGAAGAAAATTGAAGAATCACTGGGAGACTGAGAACAGATTTTCGATGTATATTGATCCTGACACTTTATTTTGAATCTAACTGCTATTAAGCCAGGCTCATGTCGAGTGGACATTGACCACAGTTAGAACTATAGTTACCTACTGCTAATCGGCGATTTTTTGGAACTAGTTTATCGCAACTGATCTGTCGACATTAGCTCTGGCAACGTTGGCAACTAGTACCTTTTTGACGGCAATTAGTCGGCAAATAGTTCCAGAAAGTTTCCCATATTCTACTTCTGCGATTAGTTGCCAACTGATTCCCGTCCACCGCAGTCGGCATAAGCACTCTTGGAACCGTGACCAACTGTATCCTATAAGTTCTGACAATTTATTGACATGTAGACATAAATTAGCAGTTAAAACTAAATTGCGTTTGTTCTGTCGTATCTTAGGCCGACATGAGCCTAGACTTACCCTAAGTCTAAATCTTTCCTTATCGGAACACAAAGTCATGCCAGAAATATCATGGCGCTGCGGAGGAGACAGTGAGAAAAGTGAACGGAGATCTCAGTCCACTTTTCTCATTGTCTCCACCGCAACGCTGTCACATCACGGTTATGAATTTGTGTTCGGATAAAGAAAGATTTAGACTTAGGGTAAGTCTAACATAAGCCTGGCTTAATGGTTTCGAACCCTTGCTAGCTTCCTGTTTGCATTCTAGAAAGTTTTTGACATTTGTAACATTTCTTCTATCGCAGCATAGCGTTTTCAACACCAGGAGATACTAAGAAACGGAAAGAAGATCGTGACGATGCCGAAAAATCTGACAAGAAAGAAATCCTTGTTGAGCCTTATGTAATTCCAAACAGAGGCCCATATCCATACAATAAGCCCAAAATGTGAGTGGAATTTGTTATTTTAAGTTCTTTTTGGTTTTTTTGTGGTTGTCTGAAGATTAGTACGCTAGTCATGAAGAAACAACGGCAGAAGAACCCTGTGTAACGTGTGTGCAGTGTTGTTGCGTTTATTCAGTACGGTGGGAGAAATATCATGATTGCCGCGGGGAAGCATCTGTGAGCACCTTGAGGGATGTTCAGTACGGTGGGGTCACTTCATGATTGTCGTTGCGATTTTCAGCACCGCGGGGATACAATGATGCCTGTGGTGGGATAACAAGATTGCCGATGGGAGGTATCATGATTACCGTAGCGGATATTCACTACGTTGGCGAATATCATGATGTCTGTGATGGGATACCATGATAACCTTGGGGAGGCATCTCTGAGTACGGTGACGGATGATAATGCCTGTGGTTGGATATGGGTACGGTAGAGGTAAGTTTTGGACTGTGTTTGAGCACGAAGGTGTTGAACAAGCTTTTAGGGTAAGGGTTCTGTCTCAGTTAGGCTTTTTTTGTGAGGGGGTTAGTGTTTGAGCTAGAATCTTTTAGTTATTGTTAAGTGGCCTTAAATAAAGGACCAGTCAATATCGTTAAAAATTTGAAATCCATTTTCGTAGTAATTTTTTCCGATTTGGCCGTCTCGCAAAACATTGCCTAATTATCAGAACAACGTTGGCAATTGTTAAAAAATTCTAAAGCAGTCTAGAACATTGGTTGCTTGCCACACAATGGTTGTCAAGCAATGTTTTACAGAGTTTACAAGCAGTCATTTTGTCATTTCAAATGTCAAATGTTTGATAACACAATGTTTGATAGTGTTGCTGTGGCTAGAATCTGAGCTGAGGATTGGATTATTATTGCTTGTACCACATCAACAGTATAATAACCGACCACAGTGGTGCTTGTCCACCAAAGTGCACAAACAACACCATCACATCAAGCATAGTAACCCCACATCAAGCATATAACCCACCACATCAAGCATAATAACCCACCACAGCAGTGGTTATCCATCACAGTACACAAAAACACCACCACAGTACACAAAAAACACCACCACATCAAGCATAGTAACCCACCACTACCACTCGAGCATAATAACCCATCACAGTATTGCTTTTCCACCACAGCACGCCAAATATACCACCAAAGTAGTGCGTATCCACCACAGTTATGCGTATAGATTAGCTAGCGTGTATTTAGTGTTACAATGTCACAGTTAGTTTTGCTTAAGGATTTTAGGTATAGTTTTCGAGTACTTAATTAAAGAATTTTTTCAGATCTTTCAACTTTTAATAGTCAAATTTCATAACAGTGAAGAACCTACTAATGTAGATAATTGATTGTTTTTCTTCCGCCACAATTAATTGCATTTTGTTCTTTTTAGGAATTCTGTACCATTCACTGCCACTCAGATAGAAGCTATTCGATCTGGAATGCAACCTGGTCTTACTATGGTAGGAAGTAGTATTGGTTTGTCCAAAATGTGTTTCTCCTTTTTACATTACTCGGGCTAAATGCCATGTCCCAAAGTGTGTCATTTGTCTCAGAAGTATATTTGCACTTATCAAGGCTTTTTCCAACACCGTGTAAGGCGTGAAAAGTATCGCTTATTATGAAAAGTATTTTGTATCTATCGGGACAACGTTTCACGAAAGCTCTGCCTTCCATCATCAGGCTTCTTCGATATATGTTTTCCTGTCACCTCCCTAATCCTTGATTTTCATTGAAGTTGCTGATTTTAGATCCAATTTTTTATTCCAGGTTGTTGGTCCACCGGGAACAGGAAAAACAGATGTAGCTGTTCAGATCATCTCAAACATTTACCACAATTTTCCAGACCAAAGAACGTTAATAGTCACTCATTCAAATCAGGTATACACAACACAATGCTGTACTACTGTGCTAAGTCTCGTTTCCGGGGTAAACTTTCGTTAGGATATGGCACATACATAGCTTCTTCGCAATAACTTGCGATCCAGTAGAAGCACCACAGGAAGGGCTGGGTAGGATATGTCTTTCCTTTCTATGCCAGAGTCGCTTTTTAATGGGTTTGCTTTGCTTGATAACTTGTAATGAATGCACACCACAAGCAGTAGAAGGCGTTTATTATCATCTCCTCCGGGGGCGGTTACATGACTTATGAATGGATGAGGCTATGACACCCAGAATTTGCAGACCCACCAACTTTCTGTATATTCGTTGTCAATAAAGAAAGAACTTCTCTTTTTCTTTTCTATTGACTGTGGTAAATTGTAGACACAGACCCTACATTTTAGGCAATATCTAAGTCTAAGTACCTTGATCATTGCAGGCTTTGAATCAAATATTTGAGAAGATCATGGCATTGGATATAGATGAAAGGCATTTGCTTCGTCTTGGACATGGGGAAGAAATGCTTGAGACTGAGAAAGATTTTAGCAGGTCAGCATAGTTCCTTTATTGTTTACCTTTCAAGGCACTTCACATTCGCTGTGTCACTAATTGTCACTGTTCCTCGTATCGTTATGGCAAAAAGCTATAGTCAATAATAATTATATTAAGACACTGTTTACACAAGAAAAAAGATACGCGTCCAATGCACAGGAACGAATCGGGAACGGATCCTAATGGATTCGCTTTTTGAATGTGTCCAAAAAGATACGATCCCTTTCCCAAAAGGAACCGATCCATGCTTACCCGTGTAACTGATGCACTTGGACAATTAATAAACCTGTTCTGGTACGTAATGAAGACAGCAAGAATTGATGTTAGAAATGAATGTAATGTATTTTGTTGACTTTTCCATTTTATGCTTTTGGTCAGACAGTTATTTCAGGTGAATTTGGCAATTTAAGTCGAACAGTAAGATAACAATACTTAGAAGGGTCTTTTGTTTATATTACCCCATCGCTCGCCTACCACCACATATGTATAGCCAAGAGAGTTTTTATATTCAATTTTTGGAAGGAAACTAGGGAAAGGGGAGCAAGGTCAGAATTTAGCCTTTTGAGAATGTAGCTAAGTGATGAAAGTTTCTCAATAACTTCTTAAGCTGAGCCAGTTGAAGAGTGATTTCAAATAACTTCATGGAGGCAGTGGTAACATTCCAGAAAACTGAACAACCTCTAGCCTAGTTTCTTCAATTATGTAAAAGGACAAGTTCCAAAGATATCTGACAAGCAATGTTTTGCGACATGGCTAAAGGGTAGGACCATTTGCTTTGCTTGACAAACAAGTCTCTGTTGTTTGACCTGCAATGTTTCATAGTTTAACTTGGGCCTAAGAGTATATCAGCGTGAAGATGCTGTGGCGCCGTGGTGTTATTAAGCTGTTTGGTGGTGTCAGGAAAGCAGTGTCATCAGGGTTCGAGCCCAGCCACGGTAGCGCCACAGCCAGGGTCGAGGCCTCGATTAGTTATCCTACTACTGAGATCCTAACGAATGGTGCT
Organism: Chrysaora quinquecirrha; assembly: GCA_014526335.1. Classification (NCBI taxonomy): domain Eukaryota; kingdom Metazoa; phylum Cnidaria; class Scyphozoa; order Semaeostomeae; family Pelagiidae; genus Chrysaora; species Chrysaora quinquecirrha. The sequence continues at coordinate 9,012,149 of JACTAT010000040.1, forward strand.
AAAACTCCATTTCACCTTCACCTTCATGTCAAATTAAAAAAAGAAAATCGCGTCATTTCAAAATGCTTTGAATTATGCAAAGTAATAAAGTTTGCCTTGAGAAATTTTAACTTTTTCTTCGTTTATTAGTTTATGTATTATATATATTTTGTGCACGTGTTGCTCTTAAATGGGTGATATTTTATTCTTAGGTATGGAAGAGTGAACTATGTTCTAGCAAGACGCCTAGACCTTCTCAAAGAAGTGCAACGTTTACAGGTGAATTATATATCACAAATTACCCAACAGACAGAACAATAAATATAAATTGATATGAATAAAACAATTAATAAATACATATAAAACTCAACAAAAAGTACATATGAATAACAAAAAGTAAATTACTTGACTGATGCCTCTTTGTAATTTTTTATTTGCTTTTTGAAGCATTTTTCATGGATGAAATGGTGTTTTAGCGCCAGTCGCTAGGATCTCAGCAGTAGGTTAACTAATCGAGACCTCGACCCTGGCTGTGGAACTACCATGGCTGGGCTCGAACCCTAACCACACTAAGGTCCTGACACTTCGAGTCAGCTGGATTACACTACGAAGCCACAGTACCTTCATGTCTACATATGTTTCTGATCATTTGGTGTATTTCGATTGCAGGAAAGTTTGGATGTTGGTGGGGATGTATCATACACTTGCGAAACAGCTGGTCATTTTTACCTCTACCAGGTAAGCCTAAACGACTAATTTACTCTAGAAACTCCACTAATTTACTCTAGACAATGTCGACGACGTTTCTTGCTTCACCCCTTTTCAAGTTTTTTATTTATTCAAAGGAAGCACACGGTACCTTCACATTAATGTTAAAAAATGTCACATTTGCATGGCAATTTTGTATTCTGTATGAATTAAAGACTGTAGTGTGGAATGTTTTTATAAACGTGTTTGTGATCCATGGGAACAGAAAATGGGAGAAATTGACTACTGTGAATTGAAAATATTGTATGATAAAGGTCTGGTCTGGTCTGGTCTCGTCTCGTCTCGTCTCGTCTCGTCTGAACAGGTCAGGTTAGGTCAGGTCAGGTCATTTCAAGTCAGGTCAGGTCAGGTCAGGTCAGGTCAGGCCAGGTCTCTCCCTTAGTCTGGGAACCGTTAGAGCCCTTTTTTATTTAAACACAATTTATCGCCACTTTTCTCGATTTTTCGCCTCCCTCACACACTTTCCCATACATCGTGCAATGTTTGCTGCCCTCGTATCATAATATAACAAACTACTCCAGAAGTACGATTTCAGCTCCGCAAACCTCATCTCGCTAAACCAATGTATACTTCTTGCTATATAATCTGCATATTTAACTGCTATGTGTGTTAGAAAATAGCGTGACAATCACATTTTGTGCCTTGCGAAAAGCAAAGAGAAATAGAAAAATTGTCTCCATGAAGCTTGAGCCTTGGATTATTCTTAAAACATTCTTGAATTTAAGTGATTTTGAGCCAAAATATTCTTATACTGTAAACTGTATTCTTACAAAAAACTGCATGTACCATTACGTGCCTCACCGTGTTAGCCAGGGTGTTTGGTACCCTGAACACATGTCATTGGAATTCTCTTCGTCGCGCGAATGATAATTGGGGTTCATAGTTTATGTTACATGAAGGTTCCTAATGACTCTTCTATAACAGCTTACACCACGTTTCGTACGAAATATATTTGCGTGCTCACAGAAAGTTATTTTCCTGAGAGTTGGTTCACAAAAGAATAGCGCATTGTTGTGACAAAGTCTCGTAAAGAAGGCGCTGTAATCCTACTGCTAGCTTTTCACATACGTTTATTTCATATGCAACACCATAATAAATCTTGTTTTTAATGAAACATAAATTTGCGCTAAATTTAGCTGTACACGTGCTCTATCAATAAAACATTTAATATCAGGCCTTAGCTAAACAATCAATTTGTCAAACATTGGAAATTCGTCAAGCAAAATTTTTTACTGTTTAACTACTGTTTATACATTTAGTGCAGCATCTGATTTTTTACTAAAAATCTATGTTGAACATATAGATAATGTTGCACAAAGAGTTTCAATAGCTTGTATATGTCGTGTACCATATGCACTGTAATTGTAAGATTAATTGTACGTGCAACATATATAGAACGCAATCACTGCCTTAGGTGCTAATTTAACCTTGTTATTTGTTGGCCTGGCCTACATTTATGTGATTCTGCTATACGTATGTTTTGGGTATTGGCGACGTGCGGCGCAATTCTATTAGGCCCTCGCCGAACAATCAAACACTGTTTGTAAAACATTAGAAATTCGCTTGTCAAGCAGAATGTTTTACCGTTTAACCATTGTTTTATTAATTAGTATAGGATTTATTGTTTTACTAAAAAAGATGTTGAACATATAGTTAATATGTTGCACAAACAGTTTAAGTAGTCTTCTTTACATGTTGTGTATCATGTAAAGCTATTGCAGCGTAAATTATTACTTTAACATGTATGGAACACGATCACTCCCTAGAATCTTGGGCTTCCAATTAGGAGTTTCTAAGGTTTTTTGGCACTTTTAGCTTTTCTTGAGAAGATTAATCGTTGCAAGCAAGTATAACGGAACAAAAAATGTTGCACTTTTTGTTGCAGCGTCCAAAGCTCATTGACGAGTTGGAGGCCTGTGACTGACTGGAATCATTTACATAATTTATGCTAATTATTCGAAGTCAAAAACTGCCAAATTTTGGCAACTGGTCTCAAGGGTATCTGTTGCGCGCTGAGCTAACGACAACAACAACATATATCCTTGGGAACGAAGTTCGCCCTGCTAGTTCATTCAAGAACAGTTTCTTGATTTTCGCTAAATGGGCTTGTGTAGTTTCTTACAAGACGTTTCTTTTGAGAATGCACCAAGTTTACAACGTGCAACGCGTGCTGCTTGCTATTTAAACGATTTGCGTTATTTTCTTTAGGTCATTTCTAGATGGGAAGAATACCAAAGCAAATTAAAGAAAGGGGTAAATGACATTTCATACTTTGTTTTTGCTAAGGCCTTTTTCTTTTTGAAGGTGCAGAGATTGTGGTGTCGATTTAATGAAGTCTTTTGGTTCGCAATCAAAAGATGGCGCAGCTGAGTCTCGGCAAGGTCACATTCCATAAGTTGACAGTGAACTCTTCTCAAAATCTCCAAGCCAATATAGTTTGTTCCAAACTGTCAACATAGGGGGCCGAAGCTGCAAGCCAAATTCTTGAAGTCGATACAGAAAATCTTTAACATTCACTACATACACGCGAGCAAAATTGTCTAGAATTATCCGGGTTTTGCTACTTTTATCTAACTCATTTGATGCATTCGAAAACATATTCGTAAATGCAGGGCACCATCACTACTATATGACCTACCAGGAGATAAGATATCTCTGACTAACCGGAGGGGAGTGTTTCTCCCAAAACCAGGCATCCCAAAGGAGGACAGTTCTGTTTAATTTGTTTTTACTTTCTAACGAAATGAGCAACAAGTAAAGATTTCCACAACTTGGAACTACTTTACCACCATCACCATGAAAGCCATATTGTACAGTTTTGTTTGCTTCCAACTCCTACGTGAGCATGTTTGTGTGTAAATAGGCTACTGAAGTGTAGAACTTTGAGTTTCCTTTCAACTGATTGCTCAAGAATCGCTTATCTCAGCTTCCAGGAGTGGTTTCTTTTCTTTTTCGTCTTAATTACTAGCATATGCATTTCTTAATTTTTTCTCAATTTTCTTTAAAGGATAAAGAAGTGAATATTATCAGCAAAGAGTTTCCATTCGCGAAATTCTTTGAAAATGCCCCGCAGGTAAGGGAACCATATTTCGGTAATCTTATTGATTCCTTTTTGTTTGAGGATCTTGTATCTGTGTCTGTGTTTTCCCTTCTTGTGAATAGGTTACTCTTTCGACTGCAGAACGTAGGCATTGATTTTTCTCTATTGCTCTCGATGAAAATCGTGTTATTTTCTAATTTATAAATTCAAACGAAAATAACTTTATTTGTAAGATACAATACAAGAATTATATCTTACAAGTATAGTCAAGTCAGTCTAGCGGTTTTATGTAATTCATGTCCATCTCACCAAGCATAATACATCTTTCCTTTACCGTCTGTTCAAAGGGAGAGGGTGGATGGGCAATCCTACTTCTCAACGAAATCGCTATCGACGTGTGAAGGCTGTTGATCACTCACAAGCTTATATACTGTATACTCCCTTGGGTCCATGTCCATCTCACCAAGCATAATACATCTTTCCTTTACCGTCTGTTCAAAGGGAGAGGGTGGATGGGCAATCCTACTTCTCAACGAAATCGCTATCGACGCGTGAAGGCTGTTGATCACTCACAAGCTTATATACTGTATACTCCCTTGGTTCCTAACTTATGCAGTACTGCAATTCTAACTTTCCACAAAATACCTTCCTTTCTAAACAACGTATCACGCTTAAATCCTTTCTCCTGGGGTATGGGATAAGTAAATTCATTTAACCGATACTGCAAACGCTTTTCCTATGTTTTGTCGTAGAGCACTCTGAATAATATTGCTTGTCTATCGTTATCATCTCTTTTAACTGAGGGAAGTCTTCTTTAACATCGTTCGCACAAGTAAACAACACTTGATTTGAATCTCTGTTTTTGCAGCCAATTTTCAAAAAGAGGTCATACGAAGAGGACTTGGAAATAGCTGAAGTAAGGCAATGTTCATTGAATACTGTTCTTATTAAGCTGTAATTTCTTGCAATTCATAGCTGATCAGTTGTTCAACCATTCTTTGAATTGCATATCGCATCATTATACTGCAACATATAAAATATCGCTAGTAACCATTTATCACACATTTATGCAGTAGATACTGAACATTATTGCTTAACACACGCACTTTTTCTAAAAGTGCCTTAGTCCCTGCATGGCATACAAAACTGCAAAAGAGAATACACGTTTTTTTTTATAAAAAAGTTTTTTTTGGGCCAGTATTAAAACTTTCTTAGATATTTCATGTTTTCAGTACCAAAACTTTCTCGTGACTTTCTTAGCAAAAATTTTGAAATACAGTATTTCTAAGAATGCACAGTTCAAGGCACTGTATACATTGCACAAATACCACGTTTTTCAAAGCAAATAATCATTAGACTCGTTTAATAGCAAGATGAGCCACTGAACAGAAGAGCAAAAATAACACACAGAACATTAGGAGTGAAAGTATGAAACAGAACTTTCTTAAGTTTCAAGAATCCAGTATTGAACTTTCTTAAGTTTTTAAGATGTTGAGAACTACTTTCTTATAAAAAAACGTGTAGCGGATACATATCTTTTGACTGACGTATAAACGTCATAAACAGACCGAAACAATTGAATAAGGTGAAAGTTATACCCAGATACGGATCGAAATGCACCAATCAGAAAAGTGAAGCTGAATTTGAATGTCTTAATTTTCGTTGAGCCTCGATATTCTTTAAGACGTTCAATTATCCTATTCGTTGAAACTTCGCTCAGGACTCACGGAAAACAACACTGGTTTCGTATGAGAAACGAGAAAGAAACGAAAAAGGCAATTGATGAACTTAATACTGTGAGAGCAACTCAGATGAATGAAAATACTTTTTGCGAAGCTTGAGCCTCGTTGTTATTCTTAATGTATTCTTAAGTTTTAGAAGTTTTGAGCCTAAATAACAACACCCCAGCCGTAGTTCTTATAGAAAGTGTGTAGACTTTGGGGAGTTAACAGCTAAGAGACGGTGTCTTGAATTTCTTCCCAATGATTTGCGATTGCCATGCAATCCACAGTCTACGCTAAAAACATAATACATTGAATACGCAACCAGCTAATAAACAACTAGGGCTGGGGTTTTATTAAACCTTTCCCTTGAGTTAGCTTTGTTTTTACAGCATATCATTTCAAACCTTCTCAATTACTTTTATAAGTAAGGAAATAATGGGTACCAGGCATTCTGTGAGGACTGAAGTACTTGACATTTTAAGTACTTTTGAGGGCTGGACCAAAAGTCAAGTTGCTTATTTAGAAAAAGTGTACTTCTAGTACCCATATCACTTTGTTCGTGCTTAGCTTATAGAGGTAGAGAAATTATAGTACATAACATAATTATTGTAAGTTGTTTTTGCCTATGAAGCTGGGCTGCCTAATGCATTCTGAGTTCAAACTCCATCTGCCAGTCGTAAGTTGCTTGAAATGCAAGTTTAGAAATAAGCCATTGGAACATTTTTTGATTAAAGCCAAGTTGTGTTTAAAAACTGCTCTGTTGCAGTTTTTTATCGTCAGCTGACACTTGTCACGCGTTCAAACCGGATTATGCATAAATTTTCTACCTTTTTAGGGATGTTTCAGCCATTTGAAGAAGATTTTCACTGAATTAGAGGTGATTAACGTTCAAAGCTGTTGTTTTGATTTTTCCTCGAGTTCTTTGCATTTTATCGTATTTTAACAAAAAGCAAAAATTTGCCTTCTACCTAAACTGATCTTAAGCTCTGTGCTTTCAACCTAGAAAAATTGCGTCTAATCTGTGAAAAATGTTAAATCTAATTTCTTGTTATCTCACGTTAAAACTGTTTGAGCGATCTTGGTTTGGTGATATTCTCGGTTTGAAAATTATTTTAAAATTTATTGAAAACGAGGCCCTTAGTTGAAAAGGTGTATTTCACTTGAAATGCGGCGCTAATGCGGGGCGGCGCTCAAACGAGTAACTACGGTAGCCAAATTATTGCTTAATATTGGTTGTATGAATTCATATTCTCAATTGCTCGGGAGTAGATGAGCGTTGAAAAATTTGCCTACAACAATTTGGAGGTCTTTTCATGGTCAGACCCGAGACAGATTCCTACGTTTGCCCATCCCCCCCTCTGCGAAACTGGCCCACAAATTCCAGGCAACGGACAGTCTGCTTTACAATAATCCACTTACAACTTTTGGTTGTGGGGGTGTCAGCATTTTAGATAGTTAATGTTTTGTGTGTTTTTGGATTATTACTCTTTGCCAAGATTGTAGTTAACTTTTTAATCTAAATTATTAACTTCTTTAATAATTCTCCTTATTTACAGGAATATCGTGCTTTTGAGCTTCTACGAAGTGGTGAGTTTTCCCGGGTTCAGTTTTGTATCATTTCTGAGGTCTTTTTTGATTAAATAGAAAACTCATAGCCTGCCGAAATCTGACTTCCACGAACAGATAAAAAGTGCGACATTTTCAAATTCAAATTCGTGCCTGGGACCTTACAAGTTTGAAAGAAAATTTCTCCACACCTTCCACGTAATCCAGCTGACTCGTGGTGTCAGGCGCTCAGTGTGGTCAGGGCTCGAGGCCAGCCAATGTAGTGTCACGGCCAGGGTCAAAGTCTCGATTAGTTAACCTGGCGCTAAAACACCATTTCACCTTCACCTTCACCTTTGACACAACGAATCCATAGCTACGTACAATTTCCTTCTTATGCTATGTTTAAATGCCTGCATCCATTCTATGCCTAAATCCAATAAATTTGAGTAAGCAGATCAGAATGTGGCCCAAAAATGATCAGTTAACCCTGCCTGTTCTTGTGTATTTTCGACCCACGTACTTTGTTCTTGGGGAGGGCATTGTTCGTTGGATAGGGCGTTGTTCGTTGGGTGGGTTGGGAAATTTTTCGTGGGACTGGGGCATTTTTCGTCCTCCTTATTTTCTCCTAATCTAGAAGAGTTAGTTGTGACAGTCAAACTTGGTACCAAGTAATGTATCCCCTGGTAATGGAAATTTACAATGCAGCCTCTGAAGATTTGTTGCCAGGCAACATGTTTTTGGTTTTTTTGTGAATCAGTGTCTTTTTCGTAAAACCGTGTTAACCAAAAATATAACTAGCAGCTCAAATATTTTTTACATGCTCTACAATTCGTATTTCGTTCCAAGTTTTCTCAATTTGTAATACCCTGGCTTTTATTTTATACAATAAGAGAAAATTTTCCTTCAAATGTGTGAAGTTTGCGAGAATTCTCCATGTTACTCCGGATATTTCATGTTCAAGAAGGCCTGAATTTCTTTTACTGTTCTTTTTAGGCAGAGATCGTTCGAAATATCTATTGATTAAAACAGCAAAGATCATTGCAATGACATGTACACATGCTGCTCTCAGAAGACGAGACCTTGTCGAGCTGAATTTTAAGGTGCATTTATTTTTGTATCTATCTGCTTTCAATTATAATAAACCGTTTCCTGACAAACCAACCTACTTACTATCTATTTAAGCATCGATCTGAAGTAACCAACCAAATAGCTAATTAACAAAGTAAATGACGTTTTGCCTGGCCAGCTACAATCCCTGCCAAAAATATTTGGAACGGGGCAAAATTTCGTAATTACAGCATGAGAAACTATGCTATCTCAATTTCACGGTCCTGTGTCTCCCCTCTTCCCCTTTCCCCCTGTACAATGTTGATTTTTGAAAACAAGACAATGAGCTATGATATTGCAGCCACGTTTTTGCCAACAGCAACAGAGTTTTAGAGAAAATCCACATTGTATCAGGGGGAGGGGTAGTTGGAGCGGAGAAAGTATGGAAAATTAAGGTAGCGTTCCAACTATTTTGGCAAGGATTGTAGCTATCTAAAAATCTATCTTGCTAGTTTGAGAAGACCTAAATAGCCAACCATATAACTAGCTCGCAAGCTCAGTTACTTATAAAGAAACTAGCAAACTATCTTATCATCTAAATACCTAATGAACAGACTTACTAACCAGTTGGTTGTCCAGTTAGCTAAGTAAACTAACAAACTTTTCTCCTGGACAACAACGTCATGCTTTTTTGTGTCTTGGTTTTTTCTCTTGGTGTAGTCTTTAGGCATATTTGTGTCCAGAGGCCCATGAAACCCAGGGCTTTCAATTCCACGTACGGTGTTTGGGTCATTTTTCCCTGCCGAGAATTGAATTAAACTAAGGAAATCTATTAGTCAGTAAGCTACAGACCAGAAACAGGGAGTCAGCTCGCAAAATCAGGGCAATTAAAAAATTGGTTGTAAACGAGGGCACTGTATAATTAAAATGTTTTTAAAAAAATATATTTTCGATTGCCTCCTGATTTTTCAGGTTGCATTTACCATAGTTTCATGACTACAATTTATAGATTTTAGAAGGAAATTGTCTTGATTCTTGATTTAAAATTATATGTCTATTCTTATTTAATTTTTCAGTATGACAATGTCTTGATGGAGGAAGCCGCCCAGATTCTCGAAGTTGAAACTTTTATTCCTCTTATGCTCCAGGTATTCAGTTTAATAATGTTTAATAACTAAGGGCGATTTCTTGTGCAATTTTCCTGGCAATATTGTCCAACTGTCCTTGTTCTCTACCCCATTGAAATCTACAACAAAAGTGCTACGTAATGCTCTGGATAACACCAGTGAGTTACTAGTACAGAGTCATTGTAATTAACTACTGCAAGGATTTCTTGAGAAATTAGTTTATAAGAAGCAAGTTACGGAGAAATATTAACAACTCGCACATTGCCCAATAAACCCAAATTCAAGTTTAAGCTGGTTTGACTCAATTTCGTGACTGCGAAATCCAATCGCTATAGAAGACTCCAATTGACAAATTTAATTATCAGCCAATAAGCTCAACAACATTATTTTCCAACGTTAAGCAAGGTAGCATGCCTTTGTACAAAGAGCAATAATAACTACTGTATCTACAATAGTAAGAGACTTAGGAAGCTCTAGTACAGATTTCAGGAACCGTAGAGAAACTGCTATAACTTCGTTGCTGAAAGTAATTTAACAACACGTGGTATGGCACGGATGTTACTCGTGTGAAGAAGAAAACTCATCTTAATCCTTTGTCGTTTACATAACAGATACCAATTTTAGCTAAAAATGCACAAAAAACCATATTATAACCAAAAAAGGATTGAGAAATCTTTTGCAATGAGTTCTGTCTGAAAGCTATTCTAATGATCGGAATTTCTTAAAGTAAAATCATGTAACCTACATGCGTTGCAAAACTGCCCTAATTGTTTCAAAGGCAATGGTTTTCTTAAGGCATAGGCTACCAATGTTGCCAGTTTGTTTACCTCTCCTGTTTCCCCAATGTTGCCAACCGGCACATCAAATAGCCCTGCTTACACTAGGAAATTTAACTACGTTTCGAAAACGCGTCTACCCAGGTTCGAACCGGGGTAAAGTAACCCACCATAAGACGTGGGTTACTTAAGCCTGGTCTGAACCCAGGTTAGTTCCGTTTACACTACAAAATTTCAGCCCGGGTCAACTTTAACCCGGGTCGAAACCTACTTAGAATTTTGCAATGTAAACAGGGTTTTTAATTTATATCTTCAGGCATAGTAGACTCAGATTGGTTCTATTTCTATATTTTGATTTTCTTAACGATTGATACGTATTTTTCAGAACCCAGAAGATGGGTATAACCGTCTAAAGAGAATAACATTAATAGGAGATCATCACCAGGTTAATCTACGATACTTTCTGCAATTTTTCTTTTGGAATAACTGAAATTTTAAACGAATACAAGAATTAACGGATAAATAATTGCATTTTTCTACACAGTATTCCACTTTCTAATTTCATGCGTTTTGGACTCACTGTTACGTCTCTAGTGAGCCGTTGTATCTACCAGTAACAGGATTTGGATGATGCATGTGTATCCGTGGGACAAGCTGTCCGTCCACTAGACTAGAATTTGCTTTTGTTCATTCTATTGTATGCCTGAATGGACTGCATAAGTCGCAAGTAACGGTTTGTATTCATTAATAAGCTCACACACTGTAATTAACCCCCTCTCTTTCAAGCCCCGTCAAAACCTTGTAAATTAAATACGCCCCACTCTCTAAAATAAGCCTCTCTCTCTTAACCTCACCACTCAAAATGCCTTGTAAATTAGATAAGCCCCCGGCGGCTAAACAGAGCTCTTGTGGGGTAGCTTTCCTGCCGTATTTTTTATTGAATTTCTATCTAGTCAAAAGTGAATGTTTTTTCAATTGGGGGCAGAGGAAAAGAAACATCCACTTAAAGAAAATTGGTCAGTCAGCAGCAGAACAGAACTCAGCAGAAATATAATTGATTATACAACAAAGCGTTTGAACTCTGAGGTCCATTACTGAAGTTTGTGAACAGTGCTGTATGTTTTAGTGTTTTATGGTCTGGTTTCGTTGAAAATTATATATTTGAAAAAAATGATTGCTACAATTTGCAGGATGTAGAAGCAGAGCTCAAAAAATTGTTCAACCTTCCTCCATTGTAGCATGACTTACCCTATTCCGTTGTTCTAATTGACCTTCCTCTGGTCAATGAAAGTCTGACCAGAACTCTTTCTTCACTGTGTAGAAGATCTCCAGTTATAACATGATGTTTACTTTATTTTCCAGCTTCCTCCTGTTATTAAGAACATGGCGTTTCAGAAGTTCTCTAATATGGAACAGTCATTATTTACGAGATTTGTAAGGCTCGGCGTGCCTTATGTTGAATTGGATGCGCAAGGAAGGGCTAGGCCAAGGTTAGTCAGTGTTTTTCTTTGAAAAAGACGAGTGACAGGCTGTTTTCCATTCCCAAAGAGGCTGTGAAACCTCGTCCCAAAGGTTGAATAGAACGCTACCTAATACTTCGCCATCCTAATGTGGCTCTCATATCGGCTAGGTATATTCACAATTTGATTAGCTTCTCAAAGACTAGAGTTGTAATGTCATAGTTTGAGCTCAATATCGCACCATTGAAGGCCCAAAATCATGTAAAAACAAGAAATAAAAACCCAAAAATTAGGCTTCATACACCACAGTATCATTCTTAGCCGTTAGTAAAGAAGATTATTCGCCCGTCCCTACCTAAGACGTTGTAATCCATTTTCAATGCCTAGGCCGAAATTTCCATTATTTTGGCAAATATTTTGGCCGATACCAGTGCCCAAATCGGTTGACGTTTAAAGGTCTGGCTAAACTAGGAGGCATGTCGCACGTGACGTTGACTTCCCCTAGTGTCTCCCAGTTTAGCTACCTCGGAAATTTTGAAGCGCGCGACAAAATTTGTAGCAAGAGACACGCAAATGTTTCTGGGAGACAACAGAAACATGTTTTGTCCCCGCGACATGCAAATGACTCGAAGGACAGGACATGTTGCTCGCTTGTCACTTGCATGTTTAGCCGCCCCGGGAGACACGCCGAATACAGTGTCGCGCGCAACAAGTCTCCTAGTTCAGCCACTGCTTAAGATTCACAGAAAGGCCACTGGAGTCTGGAGACGAGAATACGAATAGTGAGAAATGTAAATCAGCACCTTTTTGTAGAGATACAAAGTAGTGGTTAACACTCGCGCCATTTGGTCTCAAGGTCTGTGGTTCAAGTCCAGGCTAGAGAGAACAAATTTACAAAGTGAAGAAACCACGCTCTCTCAATTTTACACCGCACCAAGGTGTAAAATTGGTACCTTGGTGATGGAGGCGTAAAAAACCCTCGTATCGCCGACTGTGTGGCTGCACGCGATTCTATATATACTCCCCAGGAGTGTAGCAAAAAATGGAAAGCAAAAGAAGGTGGGGTAAAAGAAAAATATGTCCAGTTATAGGGTTGAGACCTTTATCCACTCGTTGGCGGTTAAGGGGGCTAAATAGTTAGAAAGCTCATTGCTGTTGAATTTATTGTGCGTTAAGACTCTATGATGAATACGTTTATTATTTTTACTGTCATTTTTAGGACACTGCTTACCCAGGGAATGGGGGTACTTAATATACTTTGTGTACTGGGGATGTGTCGCCCCAAGGGTATCGTTTTTCTTGATTTTGGTATAAACATGGGTCTTAATTTTCTGAAAATTTTAATAAGAATATCCTAATTTTTGCCGGGGCTCGAACTTTTCCACTGTTATTCTTAAATTTCTATTGTTCTTTGGCAATTTTGAGCCTGGATATTCTTATAGACTGTATTCTTATAAAAAAGTGTGTAGTCAAGTACCCTCCTCGGGACCGTTTACAGTATATGCTTTATACATTGCAGTAAATTTTATATAATACCGTTTTCATTTTCTGTTGCTTATTTCGTAGAATTTAGGTGAAGCAGAATATGTTGTTGCTACGTTCATGTACATGAGACTGTTGGGCTATCCGGCTTCAAAAATCAGTATTCTAACAACATATAATGGTCAAAAACACCTGATCCGAGATGTGATTACGCAAAGATGCGGAGAGAATCCTTTGATCGGACGACCTCATAAGGTAAATTATTTACATAATATTAATATAATCATATAAAAATTTATGAAATATATACCCAGTCAACATAGTCATGAATTTTTTATGATTATGAACAACATGTTTTTAAATTTGAATTTGCTTTTGTGGTCCGCAGTCAACAGGCACTCAGCAGTTCCGAGTGTTCCGTAACCAAGTGCGTAACCAAAATTAAATGAATAGAATTGAACTGTTCGAACAGAAGTGTTGAACTGAATTGGCTGATCGCTTATTCCTTCACCAGTTTTAGTTGAGATCTTGTACACTCTTTTTTTTTATAAGAACAATTTTATAAGAACACGAGCCTGGATTTTGCCCAGATTTTAAGAACAAATTAAGAACAAGCTAAGGCTGGCCTTTTCAAAAGCCCTAAGAATATCAGCTAAATATGTAAGCAAGACAGTCAGACAGAACGTAAAAAGCAAGCAAACAAAAAATAGACAAGAATGCTGCATTTTCACCCGAATCTAGCACCAGCCCAGGCATTCATCGAAAACTATAGGTATCTAAATAACCAAGGAATTAAGAACAGATTAAGAACATTTCAGGCTCAAAAATGGCAAAAATTTAAGAACAGCCAGCTTCAATCAAAGTTTCCTGGTTCTTATATAAAACATAGGGGCCCTATGGGCATGTTCGAAGAACGACTCTGGTTGAATATAGCTATTTCGGTCAAATGATGAAAGATGTTCATCGGTATGCACAACGATGACGATAATGATTTTGATGATAATGGTGGTGGTTATGATGATGATGTTGATGAACACGATGATCATGATGCTGGTTGGTAGGGGTGATTGTGGTTGTATGGTGGGTATGGTGGTGGTGATAGAGGTGGTTGTGGTGCTGAAGGGGTGGTTGTGGTGGTTGTGATAGGGGTGATCGTGGTGATGGTTGTAGGGGTGGTTGTGGTGGTGGTGATAAGGGTGGTCGAGGTGATGGTTGTAGGGCTGGTTGCGGTTGTGGTGATAGGGGTGATCATGATGCTGGTTGGTAGGGGTGATTGTGGTGGTATGGTGGGTGTGGTGGTGGTGGTAGAGGTGGTTGTGGTGCTGAAGGGGTGGTTGTGGTGGTGGTGATAGGGGTGGTCGAGGTGATGGTTGTAGGGTTGGTTGTGGTGGTGGTAGCGTTCCTTTAGATGTTGCACACCGTCAATGGTGGTGATAGTAATCATGATGATGATGATGATGATTATTATCATTATTATTATTATTATGACGATTTTCATCGTGAGGATAATAATAATGATGATTTGTTTTGAAAACTGTTTTGAAATTGCCGCTCGTTGGCAAAACTCTTTGATAAATGTTGAGAATGCCTGAAATGTCATTTACCAAAGCAAGGTGGCAATTTTCCAGTTCCATTTAGTAAACAAGGATGAGTCAATTGTCACATGACCCCAGATTGACTAAAGTGCTTGCAGGCCGAATTGTGAACAACTAACCGCAAATTGCGCATAAATGGCCGATACAATGGCCCTAATGGCATTCTTGACAATGGCCCTATTGTTACACGTTTTCCATTGTTCAAGCGTTGGTTAGTTAGTTAGTTAGTTAGTTAGTTAGTTAGTTAGTTAGTTAGTTAGTGACACGCCACCCCACACCAATGTGTTCGAAGTTCTTCGAACACAAAAAAGAGTGTAGTTTCCTGCAATAAACGTAAAAAAGCTGAGACAGTATACTGGTTTCATGATAAATCGCTTTACATACACAACCTCCTGACTATTCATCATTTATTATGTTATCTGTAGACAAGATTGGAAGTTTGTATGGCTTCTTTTTTGGCGGGGGGCAGTTTCTATTCGAGAAACTTCGGTGTGCTTCAAAATTGCATACATGCGGAATGAAGAAATCCAATTTTAAGAACATGAAATCCTAATGCTTTTGTATAACTTTTTAATTTGTGCCAATAGCAAAGCCCCATTGTAACCTTGAAAACATTTTCGAACAATGTACGTCATTCTTTTGAAATCTTTCATCCAAGGCTGGACTTATTTTCTTCTTGTTTTCACAGAACGGGCCTCTCTGCCTTAAGAGTGTTCTTATAACAGTCTGGTGCGATTCATCGAATATCATCATATCATTGTTCTTTTGTTTGTTTTAGATAACCACTGTGGATCGATACCAAGGACAGCAGAACGACTATATTCTACTTTCGCTTGTTCGTACAAAAGCCGTGGGACATTTAAGGGATGTTCGTCGTTTGGTCGTGGCTATGTCTCGAGCTAGACTTGGGCTTTATATCTTTGCAAGAGTTAGTTTGTTTCAGAACTGCTATGAGCTCTCGCCTGCTTTCGGCCAGGTATGAAATGGCTTTTGATTAAAACAATATGGTACTGCTTGTCTATTTTATTTTATTTCTAACGTCAGGATAAGGATTGTTTGAAATGTTTGGAAAACCCTTGAGCAATTGAGATGACAATGACAGGTCTTGAGCCTGCGAACTTTGGTCTTGTACTGCAAGTACCGTCGAGAGGGAGGGTCCGTCGGGGTAGAGGGGTAGAAGGTTCTGATGCTTCCTACCCAAGACCCTCTAAGGGCAAGGTACGATTAAATTTCGCCGGGGACCGCATTAACTCTCGACGGCTCTTTGTACACCCATCGATGTACCTGGTCAGAAATGGAATCCCTGGTCCACATACATTTCATTTCTATGTCCCTTGTTCAAGTCCCATTGACTCATATTGCTCATCTCTTTCCGCACACAAAATGAACATACCATCATCTGTCAAGGATGTAAACCTTACCGCATCGCGGGAGGCCACGGTCAATGATCGACCAGAGAGGGGCCAATTTCGCACGAAATGCCTTGCTTTTCCTTATTCGAAACCAGTTCAGTTTGTATCATTCTTAAAAGTTTCTCTAAAACGTCTGACCGTTTTCTATTTCTTACTTTCGCTTCCATTGTGTTTTAGAATAATTCATTGTGGTGATTTCAATGAATTTAATATATTTCAGCTCTGTTCAAGACCAATGAAGCTATTTCTCGCTCCTTGGGAACATTTTCCAACAAACAGACCGGTAAGTTCAAGTAATGCTGACTCTTAAGGCCTGGCTAAACTAGGAGACATGTCGCGCACAACATTGCCTTACATGACATGTTCCCTCGATGTCTCCCAGTTTAGCTACCTCGGAAAATTTGTAGCGCACGACAAAATTTGTAGCGAGAGACACGCAAATGTTTCTGAGAGACAACAGAAACATTTCTTGTCTCCGCAACTCAGGGGACATGTTGCTCTCGTGTCCACTCGCATGTTTAGCCACCCTTGGAGAAGCATCAAATACAATATTCAACATGGAACAGCATAACTAGGTGTTTTACTGCACTGCGCCAACATTTCTTGCCAGCTAGGGTGGTCTACTCACGATTTAAATCATAGCTGTATATTTGTGTCAGCCTTATGTCTCCTAAAGGCAGAGAACAGAACCCCCTTTACCTGACATCCATACTTGACTTTCCTTCATCACAATGGGTTACAGTGCTACAGACCGAAAATCCAGCACAGCCATAGTTAACTGGTATATGACCCAAACTGGTGGTGTTGCTTAATTGACGAGGCACTTGGATTCAATTCGTATCTCATGGCTTCTGCTTGCCTGCTTGGCATCGAATTCCATTGTCGTCCGGCTGCAAGGTTTTAGCACGTTTTTTTATGAAGAATGACTTTTTAAGGAAGCTACATATATGATATATCGTATTTTAAGGAACCTACAATCTACCACACTACTAAAGGTAAAATCGCTAAGGAACTTTTCAATTCTAAGTGTTTTAATCAGTGCAACCAATAAATAATGAGAAAGCCGACTCCATAAATTTGCAGTCAAAATTCACATAAATTGAATGTTACGCATGTATCAAATGTTTCCTTTAGTAGTTTCCCGGTTGGCTCCTAACAAATGGCTCGTTATAGTCATGACACTAAGTATGGGGTTTAAATTAAGGTACTATTAAGGAACTTTTCGTACGACGATTGAATCAAAAGAGATCAAAAAATTGTCTCACAGAAACATTTCGACTTCAGATTCGTATTCAGCACCTTCATTTTGGTATTGAGGCCAATTTTTACGCCTCTAGTCATTACAATGCTGATTTTACAGCGATTAAAAGTTTGAAAATTTGTTAGGGATTTGACCGTGAAAAATGACTGAGGGGGTAAAATTTCGATTTTTCACGGTCAAATCCTTTATAGATTTTCAAAAATTTAATCGCTATAAAATCAGAGTCGTAAGGACTAGAGGCGTAAAAATTTCCCTCAACACAAAAATGAAGGTGCTCAATCTAAATCTGGGGTAAAAATTTTTGTACGAACAAATTTTCGTAAATTATACAAACGAGGCTCTTAGTTGAAAAGGTGTTGAAGTAGGATTGCACAATCAAATTAGAGTCAAATTCATTCACACTTTGAGTCAAGGAACATTATAGCGCTATTATCGTGTAAAAAAATGTTCGCCTTAGTTGACGAAGCAACTTGATGGGTTGCTTGACAAAAAAATGACGAGGGAAGAGCAATTTGTTTCGGTTCGTAATTTCTTTGCCAAGTACGAAGCAGAGCGAAAGAAAAGGCCGCGGCTACACGTGCGATTTTTTGCTTGAAATGGCGACGCGAAAAACCTGAAAATGTTCTGTCATGTAAAATCCTGATGTGGCTGCTCGCTGCGACAAGAAGCTGACAATCTTCGGCGATCAACTTGCGTGGTTGCGAAAAGTTCAGCCAAATCAATGTTCTGAAAACCTACTTCCGAAAGGTCGTAGAACATTTTGTTCGAAAATCTATTTTTTACCGGTAGCGGCGACAATTATTTACATGTTCTGTCGCCATTTCAAGCAAAAAGTCGCACTTGTAGCCGCGGCTTACTGTGAAGCTTATTTCTAGACGTTTATACTACCATAGAAAATAACTTAGTTCATCTTGATCGTAGCCCTAACGTAAGATTTCTCGGGCTTATATCATACTGTTTTGTAGTTATGACAATAAATTTGTTTGCCTGAAAAATCCAATAAATACTCTCAAGTTGGTCAGAATATTCAAACGTTTTTAACGCCTTTTGTTTTAGAATGATTCGCCACCCTCCGGACAGCTTTTTTATCTGAAGATATGCCGCATCTTGCAAAATTCGTGTTTGATATGTACAATGATCAAGTCAAAACTCTGGAAGCAAATCAAAAAGTAAGTTGCATATTACGTCATAACCAAGAAAACACACTTTTTGCCTTAACCACACTACAATACACCGCTAACCAAACAAAAAAATAGGGTATCGTTAACCGTGTTTCATTTTCGGAGATAACCGCAAACCGTTATGCCCTAGCTGCCTAGCATCCAAACCTATTACCAATGGACCCCTTTATATTCCACACAAATTCCAATTCTGTTAGGGATGTTAAGTTATTATGTAAGTCCAGAAAATTTGATCGGGCACCGGGCGTCATTCCTCAAACCCAGTGGGGGTCAGAGCTACACGGTTTCAAAGAAAGCGTCTTGTACTGGGCAATGTTCTGATATACTTTGTACAAGATTGTGTATTTAGTTACGTAGATATCTCGAAATTTCTTAATGAAAAATTATAAAATCTTTTCTGTCATTGTTGAATGCCTCCGGGGTCTGTGAAATATTAATGCTTGCAGTACTGTAACATTAAATCGTAGTTCGTTGAACTTTGTTGTTGAAACTCGCGGTCGTAGTTCATGCTGCATAAACTGCAATCTATGTCAACCTTAGCGTTTTGAGATTAAAAAATGCAGAGAATCAACCCAAGATTATTTTTATTTATTTTAAAAACGTGTTCATCGGAATCAGCCCATTTTGAAAAGTTAAAGAAAATAATACATTTCAGCTGCATGGAATTTAATTTTGAATTCGAAGATTAGTTTGTAGATCATTAAGGTTTAAATTTAACTCCTTCTTAGTTACCCAGCATGTACGTTCCGCATGTACATGCAGAAGCAAGCAAATTTTTTGACAATGTTTGATGGTTTGGCAAGGGTGTAACAACAAACTTCTAGAAAACTTCCTGGCAGGTAGAAAATAGGGTAAGAATAAATGAAATAAACAACAGAGAAAACGCTTCATACACCGATAAAGAAAGATGTTGCGACCTTTAATTTAATAAACAAATCAAATTTTGTTTGGACAGGGAAGAATTCATTCAAACACGAAAAATGTTTTGGTTGGTTTCTTAAACGCTATAACAGTTTCTTGTAGAAATGAGCCTATCTGAGGACAGGGTCTTCAGATAGAGTCCCTTTTGCTTTGCCATTGAATGTTGTGTGTATTGTGGGGGCTAAGTTCTTGAAAAACTTCTTGAATACAGTCAGAAGCAGTTTGTATTCTACTATGTATGATGCACGATTTTGTTATAAGGAACACCTTTATCAGGAATATCGAGGCTGAAATGTCTCAAAAAATGAAGGAACTTTGAGGAACCATGGTGGCTCGATTAGAAAACTAAGAATAATTTTTTTCAAGAACAAAACGATTTATATTACTTACTAACGTATATGACAACATCTTTCCCATCGTACTTTCCCAAAAAACTCAACTTATGTTTAAAGTTAGAAAATAGCCATTTAGAATGAATTAGCTGTAAAAATTCAAACATATTTCACGACAAGGAACGATCAAAGGAACTACTCAACCGACAAGAAATGTAGAGACGAAAAGTAAGCGTTGAGTAATAAGAAACAGAGTGATATAAACAAGAGTATAATATTAACAACCAAGTTTACAACTGTATTTGTAGTCCAAGATTTTAAAAGGGCAAATACTTGAACGATATCCCAAAGCATTTATACTTGAAGTTAAAACAAGTACTACACCCTCACATTGATCATTTATAAGTACATGCCCCCTTTCCTCTTCCTTAAGGCCACACCCTCTTTTGAGACTCCATTTTAGGTCTCATACACTCTTCTGCTACCTCCACATCTAAAGACACAAATATCGCGCGCGTTTTTTTTTAGAAAGCCTTAATGATTTTCAAATTGTTCTGCTATCTCCAAACACCGTCTCAGTTACGTTTCACATGATGCAAGTTTCTTTTTTTTTTGTTTTTTTTTTTTAAATTTTATTTTTTTCTTTTTTAAACAAAGAAACAAAATTTATAAATAAAACAAGTCCACTAAACAGTTTAAGCCTATTGTTCGAAAATCAAGTCACAACTAGACATGCAAATGTCAATGTCTGTCTCAGATGTAAGATCGTTCCTTTTTCTAAGGGATCTTGATGCAAGTTTCTTGCGCTTGCTAAAATAAAACAACTGTTAATGAGAATGCACGATATAATTTATTAAACACAAGATGTTTTTGTTTGACTTTTGCCTCTTGAGTTAGGATCTTTATTAAGTAGAAATGAAATATTTTTGAAGCAATTTTTGTTGCTGGAAGTTGGACTTGCGTTGGTACTCTTCGGCAATGATGTTTGATGTTGTGAGGTTACATCACAATTCTCTGGCTCTCTTCTTGTTGTTCGCTCAGTTTCAGTGATCTTGTCCTTTCGTTTTCGCTGCATATCTTTCTTACCAGAGCGAAAAAAAGAAACGATCAATGGTCTGGCATCTCGACTATTGTAGAAGTAGACTAATGGATTCAACACTGCTGATGTCTTGGCAAACAGTCCAGCTATTTGCAATGCCATACTCGGAATTACATCATATCCCAAGAAAACAACGCATAGGGCTACGATTGCATATGGAAGCCAAGCTATGATGAATGAGGAAATCATTATGAAACACAGTTTAATTCCTCTACGTTGTGCTGAACGATACTGGTTCGCTAATACGGAATCCCTTCCTTGTTCCATCACCATTTTACTCGAGAGCTTTTGTTGCAGTTGCAGCTGGATCCGAACAAAACTCACGATTATGATTATTATTGGTAGAATGAAACAGAAGACAAACAGACAGAGCAAATATATTTTGTCTTGCAATTTCTCTGCTGTCTATTTCAAAGTACATTGTTTGTTGCTCTCAGGAATATACTCATTCCAGCCAAAGAGAGACAGTCCGGCCCAGATTAAAGCATAAGTCCAGCCAATAAATGGTAGTAGAAATAGTCTCTTGCCGCCTTCAAGGCGCACTAAAGGACGGCATACATTGATGCAAACATCAACAGCAAGTAAGCTCAGATGACATATCGATGCCAGACCACAAAATGTAACGAAGAAGGCAGAGGCAGTACAAAGTATTTCAAGCTGGTTAACAAGCAGTTTATCTGCAATATCAAGACCGTAGCCAAGTGACGCTTGTATCAAGTCAGAGATGGCCAAGTGAATAAGTAACAGATATCTCATTTTAGCAAGTTTTTTGGATCGATGCAAAGGTCTTAATGTTAACAACATTAAGGTATTTAAAATGAGCGCAGAAAACAGAATAACGCCAACTACAATATTTCGAGAAGGCTGATCCATACCTCTTATATACCAACAGACTTCTGAAGTAATTGCTAGGGATAGTTGTAGTCACTTGCTTCCAAATCACAGACGATTGCATTAAGAAATCGCTTTCAGCGTTACACTTTAAATATAGAGAAGCGGGTTTGGTTCGTAGGCAATCAATTTCCGCCATTGGTTAAAAGCACTCGTGGGAGGAAAGCAAGAGATGGATGTTCGGGTGATAACGACAGTTGTGATTCTGAATAGCACCCCCCAAGAAAAAGGCTCGAAAACAGGTTCAAAAACGGAGGGGAAGAAAAACTGGCTTAGACGATCTGCCGCCGAACAAGCCAACGATATCCGATGCAGCAGAGGACAGCGCGATGGCAGAAACACTGATTATCAACAGCGGAGAAGAAGGGGATAGAGAGTCTGATACGAATGACTGTGCGGTAAAGGACAACTCAAGTGACGAAAGTGAATGGGAAATATTGACTTTATGTCTAACGAGGACTCTTGTGACGAGTGGCTACCTTAGATCACTTTTTATTGCTGAGGTATGTTTTTAGCTACGTACATCGTTTCTATTACGGATCTTAGTGCTACCTGTAGGTAGGGACCATGTGATTCTTGCAACTCAGTGAATGGCCAAACCTGCTAGAGGCAGAATGTTGTGATCTGTATCCTGTCTCGTGTATGCATTATAAAATAGCCGAAGGGTGAGCAGAATATCTCTTTCCGACTCAGTTTTGACTCTTAGGTGCCTAATTGATGGGGGGTCGGAATAGGCGGGGGTTGGAACTACCGTCAGGATCTAATTGGCGGGGGTCGGAATAAACGGGGGTCGGACTTTGTTTGACAAACTTTGTCTGAAACTGCTGAAACGCAAAGCGAGGGGCCCTATAGTGCTTATAGGCTAAGGAAATCCATAGTTCTAACCAACAAATTGAGTGTACAAGTGAAATTTTACACCAAGAACGTCAAAGTAAGTTTAGTAAAAATATCAACATCAATATTAATGCAAACTTAATAAGCTTAATAAAAGGGGGAAGGGGGTCCTAATAAGAGCGGGGGGACGAAAAACAGACCCCTTACAATTAAACCCACCATACCGTGGAAAGCATTTTTTTATTTTCTTTGTAGGTTATTGAAGAGAAATTACCAGTCGAAGCTCCTGTAAAAATGGAGGCAGAAGAAACTAAAAAAGACGATGAAGACGAAGAAATGATTGTCAATGAAATCGAAACTGGTTTTGCATTGAGTTAGCTAGCATTTCACACTGTACCACAGATACATTTTTTATGTTCTGACTCCATGATACGGCTATGAGCAGCAACTGTAGTAATTTTCATACGCTGAATAAACACAGAAGGATGTGACAAAAACATCTAGCCTAGATGATGAGCTTCAACTTATGTATTTGCTATTGTACTGAGTTCACACCAAATAAGCTATTAAAAACAGGCAATAAAATTACTGCAAATACAAAGTTGTATCTACTCTTAAATTCTGAATATATGTGGGACCCATGCATTTTTTTTTGTCAGCCTCCAAACTGTTAAAACCTCCCTGTTTGTTGATCTTATAAATCGGAAAGTTCCCGAATTTTCAATAATAAGGATTTCCAGATTTTCTGTGCAATACTTTTTCTCAGTCTTAATCTTGTTCTATGTTTCCACAAGATACGATTATAACTCAGGAGTGAAAATGCTAGTATTGCAACAAAAAGCTCAATTAGCTAGTTTTTGCAACAATATGATAGCTTTCCTCCAGAGAAATTGGGCACACAGACAATATTAGAACTGATTTTATTCTGTTTTTAAGATAAGTAATCATTTGCATTTTGTAAGAAATTATGATACAACAGACCTTACTCTACTGAAATCTATTTTTGGGCCAAAAATTTCACCTAGCTACATGATAAGAACACACTTCAAAAATTAATTGTCAGGAAAAGTCAAGACATTATGCATCTCAGGAGATCAGATTGCAAAAGCAATAAAAGTTCAGAGCAATTGTTTACAACTGCTTCAAAAATCTGACTCCCATTAAAATTTCATTATCTAGATCGTGAGTTCTTTTCCAAAATGCAACATTTTGTGAGAAAATAACAGCTTGCAAAAGCAAAAAAACCAAACCTTAATCATAGTTCAGTCTTTGATTTGTCTCTGACGTTATTTGGTCCCACGACAGGGAAATTGCTGGTTTTCTATGTCAACTGTAATGCATGTCTTTTGTGTTACAAGATAATCTTTAACATCCCATGCTTTACTTCCATCTTCTAGACTGAAAAGTACTCTGTTCTTTCCAATGACATATCTGTAACACAGAAAGAAACAGAACTAACATTCAATCAATAAAGTCTGAAGGAACATTTACAGTATATTTAATTTCTTTTTTTAAAAGTATTTTAACCCTACCTGAGTGTTCCAGAACATTTTCAACCTGAGGGGGGACATTGCACTTGCACCCCCCTATTTATCTCAGATATCAACAGAGATAACAAAATCAAATTGGTATGAATGTTGCTTAGGCAAAAACAAAACTTCAATTAAAATTTTTTCTACAACGATTCATGTGAGATATGATATCCCATTAAAGAACCATCATGTGATGACTTCATTTCTAACAAGACTTTTAACTCAAAAATTAGGGTTGATTTAGAGTTTGGACATAGACACACTTGTGAAACATCTTGTTATCGCTTATTTCAATGCCTTTTTTAAGCACATGAACTTAGATATTTTGGTAATTGAGAATTTGGGGTTTCAAATTCAAGTGTTGAATGATAAATTGTTTGCTATGGAGACAGAGTTATATATAGAACCATACATTTTTCGATTATTTGGATGGTTAAAGTTAGTAACTCAAACATCATCCATATCAGAGTACTTCTGATTGTATGTGGGATACAGGAATCAAGAGTTAAGTAGGGTGGCCTCCAGGTGAGATAATGTTTAGTTGGAACTCAAATAAACCAACCTTTGCAACTGAATCTGTGCATTGTGCAAACTTTGCTGCCAAAGTGAGGATATATCTTCTGATTCCTTTTCAGTTGGGTTTCCAGCAACTGTAACAAACATCATTAATGGTTTTCCTTTCTTAGCGAGTTTCAGCATGCCCACGGGATCTTGAGACATTTTTTTAGGATCAAACTGCACCTTTGGCTGAGATTTGAAACGTGGATCATCATCGTCTTCTGTAGGATCATACTCGTCATCATTTTCCTGCATGAAATGAAATAAGCATTGTTTTATTTGATGCTGCTCATTAATTCAGAACAAGATTGAACAGTTTTCCTTGTTCAGGGTCTATTCCCCAGATTGCTAAGTTTGTAAAGTGCGCTCCACAGATGATATCGAGAATAATAAAAGTCACATTTGATATTTGTTTTGTGCACTTTTTGCTTATAGTCTTAAGTACTAAAATTGTAGTATTTTATGAAAATTTTGCACTTGAAATTGGCATTGCGCTTCTTGAGTTATTTGATTCAGAGCAAGACTAAATTCAGAGCAAGAGACAAGGTTAGCAGTCTGGTCCAGTCCCAGTCAGCAGAGTATGAGTATATTATGGGGAAGATAAGCAATAAAGCAGAGCAATAGAAAAAAATAGAAATGTCCTTCTCGAAGCAAACTATCTAATCAAGAACTGCCATACTCTGCACACAAGGTCGAGTCTAACAGCATGGAAGTTTTTGCATGGGTCCCAGGTGCAACACCAAAATACCATAACAATAAAATTTCAGGTTGATACGGTACGGTGCAGCTATCCAATATAGGTGAATTTATTATCTTTCAACCCGTTTTTTGAACAATAAGCATTAATTCTAAGCAAATCCGTGTTCTTGAAAGGGACTGTTCACATGGAAGGGGCCACCTAAGAGCCGAGCTCGCGAGTACGATCGTACTAGAACTATAGGCCTATAACGCTTTGCCAGGCCTAAATTCGAAACTAGGCCTAAATTAAATTTACTCACATTCCATTGGTCAAGAAGATGATAAATATCAGACTCTGAATAGTCTTTTACGTCCTTATTAATTTTTTGTGCTTTGATCTTCTTATTTTTGTTATTTTCTTTGTCGGAACAAACGATCCCGAAATGCAAAAGCAATGTTATAAAAAGAAATAATTTCCAGCTACAGCACTGCGAGGCCATGCTTTAATTTCAATCCAAATCCATTTGAAATGAAAGCGCCCAAGCCCAACTCAAACGTGTCTCGTTCTGGCGATTTCCTATATCAATCAATTGATCAATTGCTCTAATTTGCACCGCCCTCTTTTAAGCGCGGCCCTCTAATAAACGCCGCACCTGAGCTCGATTGAGAGAAATAAGCTCCGTCCTAGCAGGGACGGAGCTTATTAGAAGCAATGGTAGAGAGTGGATTTTGAAAAGACTAAATACTGTATTTTCTTTTTTTCTTGAAATGGAAGACTGGAAGTACATGTAATTCAAAAAAGTTATGTTTTTATGTTATAGTTAAATGTTTTTATGTTATATTAAATATTTTTTCTTACTTAGTCAGGGGGCCTGGGGATGATGTATAGGGTTTTGCAATGGGGTTTTCTTCCTTTTGAGAAATTTCCTCGTCTAAACCAAAAAATAACAGATTTCAAGAATTTCAAACCCTAAAATGATTGGGCCCCAATTTTGACCCCAAACTGATCAATATGAAACTTTCAGAAACCAAGTTGGTCATGTATTAGCGGATAATACTAGAATGAAAGCCGAAAACGAACAACTGGTTACGCGAATTAGAAATCTGGAGAAAATCGACAAACAAAGAATGAAAGCCATTGATGATTTGGAACAATATGGCAGACGAAACATGGTTGAGATAAGTGGCATCCCTCGTCAAGCAAGAGAAAATTGTGAAAAAATTGTTCTTGACATCGCCTCCAAAATTAATGTTGATCTAAAGCCTGAAGACATAGAGGCTTGTCACAGAATATCGCCAAAGGAAGATGCCCCAATTATCATGAAGGTTGTTTCAAGAAAAACGATCTCTGGATTGCTATCCAAGGATGCGAAAACCAAGGCGAAAAAGATCTCTATTGCTGATTTAGGTTTTGAAATGCCAACAGAATCAGGAAATACTAATGATGGTAAGATCTTTATAAACGAAAGCCTCACATTAAGAAACAAGAACTTGTTGCGCCTGTCCAAGATAAAGAAAAGAGAGCTTGACTTCAAATTCGTTTGGTCAAGGAATGGTATCATATTTCTGAAAAAAGACGAGAATGCCCAAGTGAAAAAGATTTCATTTCCAGAAGACCTCGAAAAACTTGAATAAGTAATATTTCTTCTTATTATATTTCATATAATGTTTAAAATAATAACCCTCTCCTACCCCTAAATCCCATGCCTGAAGATACGTGTCCTAAATGTGAAAAAACTGTAGGAGAAAACCAAAATTCTATTTTTTGTGATGCATGCAATACTTGGTTGCATCTAAAATGTTCTGGTCTCAATAAAATTGAATTCGATATTCTATCTGAAAGCCCTGATACTGACTGGTTTTGTAAACATTGTTTTAAGAATATTTTTCCTTTTCAAAATCTTGATGATAAAAAATTTCGGAAGCTAATTGAAACAGGAAATGCAAAATCCTTGAATAGATGGAAGTCAATAACAAACAAAACAACAGGATATGACAAAGCTTGTTCTGTTTGTTCAGAGACTATTCGTGTTGCCAAAACCTCAATACCATGCGGTAATTGCAAACACCTCATTCACAAAAAATGTGCTAAGCTTAACAACTTCTCTATTAACAATATAAACAGTCATTTGACTGAATGGGAATGTGAAAGTTGCACAACTAAACTTTTCTCAGCCCTACCCTTTATTGAAATTGAACAACATGAACTTATCGATCTAGCTTTCAATTCTAATTTTTCTTGTAAATGCAATTCTACGGCCACATCTCTTATTAAATATAACAATCTGGAAAAGCTAAATACCTGTAAAATTTCCCTAAAAGAACATGACATTCTCTATAATAATGACCTAGACAGTAACCTAACTGACTTTTCTAACTTTAATTATTATGATAATCACGAATTTCATAAACTTTGCAATAAATCCTCTTTTAAGGTTGAACATAAAACAGGAATCATACACACTAATATCTGCTCAATTTCTAAGAATATTGAAACTCTTCAAACGTTATTAAGTAATTTAGACCATAATTTTGATATCGTAGCACTTAGTGAAACTTGGCACACAAAAAATAATGATAGCGATGTTAAGAAACTTAAGCTTGAAGGATACCATGATTATATTGGTTTAACAGGTTCTAGTATGAAAGGCGGGTGTGGTTTTTTTCTTAGTGATAATTTATCGTTTCATCCAAGGGATGATATTACAATAACTTTAAATGAAACTAACTGTGAGTTCGAAGCTCTATGGCTTGAAATTGAGAATACAACCGGGAAAAATATCTTAATTGGAGTAACATATAATCACCCTCGAAGAGACTCTACCCCTTTCTTAGAGTACATCCAGTCTGTTTTTAACAAGATACATCATGAAAATAAACTTGTTATTTTAACTGGTGATTTTAACTTAAACTTGTTAAAACACGATAAATCTCCCAATGTGGAAGCTTTTATAAATCTAATGCTAGCTAATTTTTACAAACCTCTTATAACCCAACCTACACGGATTCATCCTAACTCTTGCCCTAGCTTAATTGATAACATTTTTATAAACTCATTAGAATATCAAACAGAAAGTGGAAATCTTGTAGACAGTATCTCCGATCATTTACCAAATTTTGCTTTCTTTGCCAATGGGAAATTTTTGAAAGGCAAAGACCGCAACCTTGTAAGAGACTACCGCTTTTTTAATTCAGAAAAATATATTGAAGATTTCAACAACTTAGGTTTAGACTCAATGAATGACGCCAATACACTTGATAAAAATTATGAGGAATTTCAATCAAAAGTACTAAGCATTATCAATAAGCATGCACCCCTTAAATTTAGAACAAGGCGCCAAAGTAAACAGCAATTGAAGCCATGGATAACGAACAGTATCTTAAAGTCGATATCTTCAAAGAACAAATTGTATAAAAAATATCTTAAAACTAAAGACGACTTTTGGTATCAACGGTACAAAAAATACAGAAATATGTTAAACCAAGTTATAAGATTAAGTAAAAAACAATATCATCTATCCTACTTTGAAACGTATAAGCACGATTCAAAAAAAGTTTGGTTAGGAATAAGCAACCTTCTAAGCCGGAAAAAGTCAAAAAAGTTTCAAGATCTAAAACTTAATATAAACGGTAGAATAATTTCAGATCCCAAACCAGTAGCAAATGCTTTTAATGACTTCTTCACTAATGTTGCCCAAAATCTTGTTAACAAACTTGGACCAACAAATAAACATTTTAAAGATTATCTGATTAACCCTAACAATCAGTCCTTTTTTGTAACACCAGTGACCCCTTCAGAAGTAAACAGGCAATTACTTAATCTAAACGAAGGGAAAGCTCCAGATGCGTACAATATTCCAGTGAAACTGATTAAATGCGTAAGCGATGCTTTAACCATTCCCCTTACCAATATAATAAACGAATCTTTTAAATCTGGCTCCTACCCTTCCTTGCTTAAATTTGCTAAAGTGGTCCCTATTCATAAAGCAAAAGCGACTGAAGAAGTGTCTAACTATCGCCCAATTTCACTACTGCCCATTTTTAATAAAATTTTCGAAAAACTTATGCATGCTAGGCTAACAAGTTTCATCGAAAAACATAATATTCTCTTTGAGCATCAATTTGGCTTCCAAAAGAACAAGTCAACTTCTCTTGCAATTTTGGATCTTTATAATCAACTTATTAATGCTATAGAAGATAAAAAAATATCATGCTGTATCTTTCTGGACTTAGCTAAAGCTTTTGATACTGTTGATCACTCTATCTTACTAGACAAACTTGATTACTATGGTATACGAGGCACTGCCCTAGATTGGTTCAAATCTTATTTAACTGGAAGAACCCAAAAAGTTTCTATAAATGGTCAACTATCAAATTCCCGCATAGTAAATAGTGGAGTACCACAAGGCAGTGTTCTTGGACCACTGCTCTTTCTTCTTTACATAAATGATATGCCTTCTATCTCGAAGTTGCTTAAATTTCACCTGTTTGCTGATGACACGAGTATCTTTTTCTCAGATAAAAATTTACAAAGTCTCGAAAATACTATTAATGCCGAACTAATTAAAGTCTCAGACTGGCTCACTGCCAATAAACTTACTTTAAATGTTGAAAAGTCAAACTTTTTGATAGTTTCTTCTCAACAAAAAAAGTTTTCGTATAAAGTTGATCTAAAAATTAACAATAAATCAATAAAACAAAAAGATTACATTAAATATCTTGGAGTTATACTTGATGAAAACTTAAATTGGAAACATCACATTCAGCACGTTAATATGAAGATCTCGAAAGGAATTGGTATACTGGCAAAGATGAGACATTTTGTCCCTGCTCAAATTTTGCGTAATCTTTATTACGCATTCATTGCCCCTCATGTAAATTATGGAATCATAAACTGGGGCTGCGCAGCCCAAACAGTTACTAAATCTATACAAATCAATTTAAATAAAGCTTTGAGAATAATGAATTTTGAAAAGTATACTACCAGTGCCAAACCACTCTTTAATCAATTAAGTATTTTAGATTTTCAGAAAAGTTTCCATTTTGAATGCGCTAAACTAATATATGACATAAGCAATGGCCACCAAAGTGCTATTTTTGATGATTTTTTTGAAGAAACAACTTCTAGACATAACTATCAAACTCGTCAATCTGCTGGAAAAAAATTTGCATATCCAGCTATAAGAACTAACTATAAAAAACGGTTCTTTACATATAACGGCATAAAAATCTGGAATAACATACCTCTCCACATAAGAGAACAAAAGAGCAAAAATCTGTTTTGTAAATACATGAAAAACTGGTACAATTCAGATGAATGCTCTTGAAAATTTAATGATGATTAGAAAGAATAACAAACAAAAGCCCCCTTCCATGTCTCCCTCCCCTCTTAATTTTTATTTTTTTTCTTTTCCTTTTTTTATTTTATTTTTATCTTATCTTTATTTTTCTTCTTATTTCTTATTATCAAAATCTTCAAATTCAATATTAGATTACAATTTGAAAAATATTATAATCAAAAATTTTTTCGCAAATATATTTTACACAAACTGTAATTAGACTTATTCTGTTCTTGTTATATTTGAACTGAAATAGGGCGCTGAGCTCGAAAACCGTTTCGGTTCTCTTAGCGTCCTAAGCAACCTATGTTTTGTTAATTATTTCATCTTTGTTAAATAATTAGAAAGTCTTTAATTTGAGTAGCAGTATATAACCTGTAATTTGTTGCTGAATTAAATGAA
This sequence comes from Chrysaora quinquecirrha, assembly GCA_014526335.1. Classification (NCBI taxonomy): domain Eukaryota; kingdom Metazoa; phylum Cnidaria; class Scyphozoa; order Semaeostomeae; family Pelagiidae; genus Chrysaora; species Chrysaora quinquecirrha. The sequence continues at coordinate 9,043,135 of JACTAT010000040.1, forward strand.
TTTGAATTTGAATTTGAATTTGAATTACCCTGGGTTCTTCAAACCCAAATAAATAACATGCGCCACCTGTCAAGATTTTCTTGCAAGTACCCCAAAGGGACTTGGTCAGATTTTATTAAACTTTGTATATTTTAGACAAATTCTGTGTTTATAGCTACTGTATTTTCCACCTCTGTCCATCGCCCACGATAAGCCCTTTCTGAGACTTCTGTCAAAAAATCATGACTCATTATTGCCATGGGAGATGAATCAAACAATTGTTTTTTTGAATCCACCAATCAAATTGCGCGATCATCTGTCTCTTTTCAGTGTTTGAAGCGTCTTTTTCGAAAATGGAGGTTGGTTCTGAAGAAAAAAGAAGCAGCTTGCAACTCAAAAACTTTGAAAATATCAGTAAATTGTACAGATATTCCTTTCTATAACTAATGTATTGTGCCCGAAAACATTTACAGCTGAGAATTCTTCTAAAGATAAGGTTTAACTGGGTAAGGTGATAAGTTGCTTCACAACAGAAGCGTGTTGACAGAAGCCAGACGCTTTTGTTGCTTGGCCTAAAAACGGCCTAAATTGTTATTTACACAAGAAGAAACTCTATTATATCCTCGCTATTTCGACAGTGGAATGTGCTTCTTAGATGACAAGACGGTGCAAAGATATGACGTTATTACTTTTGGTTAATAATTTGCACACTTTGGAGAAAATATAAGAAATTTATTCAATATATTCAATGGAAATTGTGAAAGGCAAATTTCAAAAGATTTGTGTAACTTAATGTTAAAGGGTAAAGAATGGAAAGCTCAATTATTCAAGCACTTGTTGTGATTATTATAACTTTATTTTCACAATATAATCAAGCCAAAGCTGCACTTCAAGGTTTATATCCTCCAGTTAGCGAGTTTTCAAACTTTAAACCTGTTAAGGCATCATCAACATGTGGCTTGCAAAACAAAGCAATGACATACTGCATGTCATCAATAAACAATGCTTCTATAACAAGCTGTACGCAGCTATCATGTTTGCTGGATTGTTGCTCTACTTGTGGTAAATCACGTCCTGCAAGTTTAGATGTTCTCACTGGAACTGAAGTTTCCATCGTGCAAAGTAATGATATCAGGCCAGGCAGTGCTGCAAATGTGCATTCAAAGTCGTTTACTGCTGGTTCAAGTATTACTTATTCAAATCTGCCTGCAGCAAATATTCCACAGCTTGGTTTGTCGTTTTGTGTTTGGATCAAGATGCAAGCAGGAAGTACTGGGTAAGAAAACTTACTTTGTTGCCACCCAGTTTTGTGGCAGGTTTTCAAGATGCTACCATAATATTTCTAAGGTCGAGTGTGCTATTTTCAGCCAAGTGCACCTTAAAAATGTCAGAAAATAAGGTCAAGTGCCCTTCCATTAGTGAATTTCATCATAAATGATGTGTTTTTTTTTAATACAACTGCTTCCACCAAAAATATCTGAAGATATTCTGTTTGGTGCAGGACTTCCGAGCAATTAAGACTTGCACCAAACACTGTCTTTTAGCTCTATGATGGAAGATCTTTGCTTTGCCACCCCACCCTGGCTGCATTCCATGCTTTCTACACCTAAGATGATCTTTGACCTCATTTGCACTTTAGAACATTTCAACCATTATGGAAGATTTGTATTAAGCAGCCAAAATTAGGTCCAGGTGCTAAGTTTGACTAACTTAGCACTTGTATTATTGATTCTATAAGTGTAAACAACAACAGTTGAAAATATAAGATTTCAATACAATGGTTTTGTTAATGTCTCAGTTCAAGACCCTGTTTGCATCATATCTTATCATATCTTTCCTTTTTTGTCCAAGTTCATGGAATTAAAAATAAGCTTTTAACAAGAAAAGAATGATCATGTACTGGTTTTTATTGCTGTTCATATGAGAGCAAATTGAAATACAAGCTACAAATTAAGTCACAAAACTTCTCATGTGAAAGCAACCCCTGAGCATACCCCTTTATGGAACAGAAAAACTCGGAATGGTATGCAGTCCTTTCTGTGTGAACAGGACATAAATGAGTTCTGATACAGTTTTTCTTCCTGTTACAAACCCCTCTACATACACCCACAATTATTTATCAAATATTTGCCATATTTACAAACATTGAGCAAAACAAGTAGTTGTTTAAATAATACAGGCACATTTGCTTATGTTTTAATGTAACATTGTATTAATATGCTTTCTTATTTTTTTCAAAGGTCATTGATATCAAAGGGGAGCTCTTATACTTTAACTATAAAGCAATTTGACATTGAATTCTCTTATACTACAAAAGATGCACCCACTGTTAGCAAAAAGCTGGATATAAAGAATGTCAATATTGTACAAGGGCAGTGGCAACATATAGCATTCACTGTTTACAGCAGGCATCTTTCTATCTTTACCAATGGTCAGATTCAAAGAACGGTAGTGCTTGATGGTCTATTAAATGACATTTCTTCAGACTGTCGAATTGGTCAGCAGTTTAGTGGTAAGTACTTATCTATGTCAAGAAGGAGCTGTGACATCCAGGTCTAATCCAGCTTGCTCGGTGTCAAAACAGGTTGAGGCTTGAGCTCAAGCCACTGTTGCAGCTAAGTAAGTGTCAAGGTCTTGTTAGTCAATCTACTCATGAGACCTAGTGGCTTGTGCTAGAAACACCACTTCCACCTTCAAAAAATATAAACAGTCTTTTACTCTGTACAGTGTACAACAGATGCCCCATGTTAAATTTAACATTTGCTGTCCTTTTGAAGCCCTTTGAGTACATAAGTCCACCAACCAGGGACAGACAAAGGGGAACTGCCCTGACACCTAGTAGTAGGATTAAATTTTAAATATGAGCAATGAGTACATCTGAGGATACATGGAGAGCTGTTACCTGATAGTTCAGTTGGTAGAGTCTTGACATACAAAGCCAATGCAGAGATCCTTCTTGGTCATATCTGAGAAGTAAATTTGAAAAGTCTCACTTATATTGTACTGCATAACCAATGACAATTCTTGAATTTTTCAGGTGGAAGTCAGTTTATTGGTCTTATGCAAGAAGCAAAGTATTACAGCAAAGGTCTTACAAACAGGTAAGATTTTTAAAGGTTTTTTCTCTTCATCCTATACCATACTAAGAACTTAGAACCATTTTTTGTTCTATTATCACTTACACTTTGCCATATAAAGGCATCTGCAGTTGTGTACTTATAGAATGGTGAAACCTTAGAGAGTTAGAGATTTTAGAAACTCACTTTCAAAATTTATGACAATTTCTTCACATGATAAATTCAAACTTGCGAAAAACAATGGAAAAAACTGGAAATCCTTAAAATCATTTTTTGTCTGACACTCCTCAGAGAAAATAAAGCAAAACGTCAAAACAAAGTTTTGTCAAAGTACCCGAACAGTGCAGAAAAGTACAGTGAGATTTTTTTCAAATAATTGGCAAAGCAAGATATTTGTTCTATTCATGAATCTTAGAATCTATCTTATCAAAACCAAAAGGCCGGTTCTGTGTAGACAGAAAGAGTTCGTCTTCTCACATGGACCCTTCATTAATTGTTTTCTTCTTCATGCTTCATCTTGCTTCATGCTTCATCTTGGTGTTTAAGACACAAAATCTTTCTGATTTTCACTTTTCTGATTGGCGCATTTTGATCCGAATATGAATATAAATTCAGCTTTAATCAATTATTTCAGTCTGTTTCTGACATGTATACTCTAAGGAGAGTCAGACGAAAAATTCTTTAAATAGGTCAAAAGATTTTTCCGCTATTTCTTGCAATTTTGTAGTTTTGTACAACTCAAAGCCTGTGTACAGTTTACCATAGATGCAAAACCAGTCCATAGCCTATCATTTATAAAGAAACTCCTTCATTTAGCTTTATAATTGTTCATTTCCAAATTTTCCTAGCATTCAATAAGTAGGTTAAACATCCCAGAAGAAAAACGACAACTTTTAAGCAGCAAAACATGTTTCGAACATTCTATATTCATCAATATAGAATGCAACTGATGACGAAATAGAATGTTCGAAACATGTTTTGCCTCTTAAAATTTGTCGTTTTTCTTCTGAAATTTCTTCTAAATTGTTCATTTCATTTCAAGGGAAGTGATTGAAGCTATGAGTGGAACTTTGCCTGCAGTGTATGGTTACAGTTATTGCCGCTGTCCTCCTTCGCATCCACGTATTTCATTGACAAATTCGTTTTATTGTATTGAGAATGGTGCTGCTTCAGCATCTCAAGAGCCAGTGCTCAGACTGAGTAGTAGCTCTCATCCACCTGAGTTCCTTGTTGATGGGGCTGTTACCAATTTTTGGGTATCGGAAATGGTTGAAAACGCCACAGTTGAAGTTGACCTTGTCTATCAAAATCTACAGGTTTGAACACTAGAATATTTGAACCTACCTTTTCTTTGATGATTTTTTGGTAAAATTTTGAATTTAATTGATAAACTAGAATGTATTTGTTATTAACGGTGAACACTAGGATAGATTTGTCCACATGTCGCATACCATGATAGATAGGATTCGAGCCTTGACTGCCTGACCAGAGAGCTATGGACGTTATGCCACTGAGCTACACGTTTTTTATAAGGAACCTTTGGTCTGAGTTGAGGCTGGAGTTCCTTAATTTTTCAACAAAACTTGTCGTGAGATATGTTTGAATATTAATTTTTACAGCAAATTCATATGAACTTGCTTTGTCTAACTTTATTTATAAATGCGGTCTTTTGGGGGAGAAGGCTGGGAAATATATTGTTATTCTGTTATTAAGTTGTACAAACCGTCTTGTTCTTGAAATGAGTGATTCTTGTTTTCATTCGAGCCTCGAAAATGTGTTCTTTTATAAAAAAACGTGTATAGAACTCTATGAAATCGCCAAGTAACGCTCCATGGGAAGATTCTTTTATCATGTAATTTAACTTTTTAGCACTTCAACTACAGGAAGAAATTTCAACTGATTTGTTCAATATACCAGAAAAATTGTCTTTGTGTAAAATTTCATTTACGAAATTTTCTTACAAATTCACATTTTCTTTTAGGTTTTTCAAGTGCAAATAATGTTTTACAGCCCTCCTGCTAGAGGGATCAAGATCGAAAGATCACGTGATGGTGGCAAAACTTATACTCCTTGGCAGTATTATGCTGAAGATTGTCAGAGAATGTTTGGTATGGCAAATAACGGACCACTCACTCAGCCGGATTCAGTAAACTGTTTGCAAATAATCAGGTTAGTTGCTATCACTTATGGGAATTTTCATACAGCGGAACCTCAACCAGCGGACACCTCTATACCACGGACACCTGTATAAAAAGCACACCTCTATACAACAGACACCTGTATACAACGGACACCTCTATACAACGGACACCTCTATACAACGGAAACCTCTATACAACGGACACCTACAAACAACGAACAAACATTTCGTCCTGAAATTTTTACGTGGTCATGTCTTTTGTTAAAGCGACTTCTATTCAACGGACGCCTCTCAAAAACGGGCAGCATTCCTGGCCAAAAAGATGCATTTTTGTAAAGAAAAACATCTTTATAATGGTCAATTTTTTTTTAATTTAGTTAAATCGTCAATTTTTTTAAAATTTGAATCGCATTGTCTTAATTTTTATTTTGAGGTAGAATATGTTTCTTCCACTTCCAGTGTGGAAGAAAATTTGCTTTCTCTATGATACTCCAACTTTTGTTTGTATTCTTGAAAGCATTCTCAAAAAGTGTCCATTTCTGTACCAAGATTATAAGCTTTCCCACAATATCTAAAGACTGTTCTTATAGTTCATATCATAGCTTTGCTCAGTCAACACAATGTTATTGTTATTAGAGTTTCATAAGACAACAATTTTTCTTGCAGTCCTGTTAGATCTGACTTTGAAACATTTTCGTTCCAAACGCAAGAACCTGGTCCACAGAACAAGCCGCAAAGACCTATTGGTGAAACTGGGTGTTCCGATTTTCATTGCTCTCCAAAGCTGCTAGAATTTGTCAAAGCGACTAATGTACGGATTAGCTTTTATCAGCACATGCTGGTCACTAATGCTCTTCATAAGTACTTTGGTGTACGAAGAATCCTTGTCAGTGGAACGTAAGTTTTTTAACAAAACAGCTACGTTTTCCCCTTTTGTTAACTTAGCCTTGAGATTTGAATAAAGGGTTTTCCTAAAACACTGATACTGAAGCCTCCACAACTGTTTTTGTACCGATAAAAGAATTTCCCGGGGAAGGGAGATGTTTCCATTTACTTTTGTAGTATTGACTTGAGCTCGGGACTCAATGTATACAGAATGTAGCAATCGAAAAAGTTCTGTTATGTTGATATCCAAGCTCGTTTGTTGAGTTGATCTAAATAGAATACTGTATCTTCCAGAAATTTGACCCTTAGTTTCAATCGTTTTCATAACGACCTCAATTTGTATTTACCTTGACTAAGAATAGAAAAGTCAAGATTAAAAAGTATCTCTATGGTTAAATGTAGGACCCTCTTATATTAAGTGGGATGTTGAAAAAAGGACTTAAGTCAGAGAAACCCCGCTGAGGCCTAATTGTTTTTTTTTCAAAACAATCTAAATAGCTAATGTCTCGTATGTAATTTGTCTGTCTTGTAGAAGTCAAGCCTTGTTGAATTTTATTTTAGTTTTTTCAGATTGTTTGCCTTTATTCTTAATTTGATCTCAGAAAATCAAATCAAATTTAGTCAGTAATTCTGATTGTTCATCAATGTTGTCAATACCGTTTAAATAAAAATTGGATTTATAACTCATTGTTAACACATGTTTCTATATGATATTTTTTTCCTGCTATCTACAGATGCGACTGTTATGGACATTCAAACGTGCCTTGCACAATGTATAATTCCAACAGCACTCATAATGCCTCGTACACCTGCACTTGTGATGCAAGAACATTCACTGAAGGACCTCAGGTATCAATATTCAAAATTATTTTTCATATGAAATTTTTGGGCACTTTGACGTCTCAAAATGTAATATCATTAAGTTTGGGCCAAAGTGCTATGAAGGTGCTGTTTCGTCGTGGTGCGTGGGTCTAACCCAGCTGGCTTGTGGCTTCAGAAGCTCAACGAGGTCGGGCTTAGAGCCCCAGCTACAGTAACGTCACAGCTTAGGTCAGAGTCTCGATTAGTTAGCCTATAACCGAGATCCTAGCGACTGGCGCTAAATACACCATTTCACCTTCACCTTCACAGTGTCTTTAAAAACACAGCCTGGGAGCTTAGATAGCTTACAGGGACTTCCTTTCGTTCTTTGCAATAGAATTGCTTGTCTCTCTGTAAATGCATTAATTCTTGTAAGAAACTCTTTCAGAGAAACTCTGACTTTCAAGTCAATTTTACAAAAACAAATTTAGCAACTGCAGAGCTGGAAAAGTTTCGTCAATTGAAACTTTTTCATTTGGTTTAAGAATACCAATTATATCAGTTCCGATCGTCAGGTTTAAAGCGTCATTAAGATTCAAGGAGGATTTAAACAGCTTTGAACGAACTCCCAAATTTTTAAACTTTACAAAACTTCCGGTCACTCGTGCATTGGCCGATTTCTACTCATTTGTACAACAATAAATGTGTGTCCAGTTCAATTTTGAAAGCACTTTTTGAAAATTCAAATGTAAAGTTTAGAATGAAAGATGCTTACAATTTTTTGTCCTTATTTCTGAATTTTAAATTCCTGTATCTTAAGATCCTTTTCGGATGCGTTAGCTCTTGGAAAATGTATTACTTTCTGCAATTGATAAAGGTCTTAATGATTTATTTTATGTTTTAACTGACTAAATATCAGCTCAAATCGTTTTCCAGTGTGAAAGATGTAAGCCGCTTTATCGAGACAAACCATTCAGACGAGGTATGGTCCTAGATGCATACCCTTGCAAGAAATGCAACTGCAATGATCACGCAACAAGTTGCACATACCAAAGCTCACTGGATTCTGATCCCAATAATCGCAATACTCTTGGTGGTGGTGTTTGTGATAATTGCATGCATAATACAGCAGGTAGATTCTGTGAAACTTGCAAGTCTATGTATTATAGACCTACTGGAAAATCATTAAACGCTGTTGATGTATGTTCTCCATGTAACTGTGTTGGTTCTGGTGTTGTCACACAAAACTCTGATTGCCAAAGAGTAAGTACAAAAGCGTTTCTTTTTTTATAAATTATCTAGAATGACAAGAAAAAATCCACGGAGGTTATGTGTCCCTCTCATAACATAGCCTCTTCCCTGAGCTACTGTAGATATAACCCAAAGAATAGGCTGATTTTTCTGAAGAATAATGTGTTACTATTCAGTGTTATGTCTAATCAGTTAATCTTAGGAATTTTAAGCTTTATGTAATTTTGTTTTTTACTGATGCAGCAACTTGACAAATGTCTTAAATTGACCTATTTATCAACATATGCAAATTTCACCGCCATATTTGAATTGAGGAGCTAAAAGTTAGGTTTTGATGCAAGTTCAGACGTCCTATGCCCTAGCTGAAACTTAATGCATTTTGTGACCGTTTCGAGTTTGATATTTGCATTTAAAAGAAAAATATGCATGCAATCCAAACAAATAAAGTGAACTGCAAAATGAATAATTATTTAAACTGAGTTTTAGACGCTGAATTTGAATATTAGTGCGAAAACATCTTTTCTTGAAAATTTGAAATTGTCGATTTTTCTAAAGCTTTCTCACATACCAACCTTGTCCCCAGGGTGAATAGGCCTCTACGTGAAACTCCGCTGTCCATATTCGACCCTGGTCTTGGCCTTGTCTATTCGCAATTTGATTGGCTGTTCAAACAATAGAAATTAAGTGACGTCACAGTTTCTTTAAAATTTCACACCAAAATTGGCCGAAAACTATGTAAAAAGCATCTATAAAAACCAAAAAATGATGCTACATGAGATACTGTATCTTGCCTTACAGTTATCAATGAAATTCTTTGCATTTCCTTTCTAATAACATCTGCTTTCGGAATCTACATCTTGCTTTTACATTTGTTTTTATGTCTAGGCCAAAATTGCCAGTATTTTGGCAGATTTTGTGGCCGGTACCAGGGCCAGAATCGATTTAACAGTTGAGATTCGAGGAAATTTGATTTTGGACCTGGGGACGAGTTTGCTCACATACAATCCACATCTGATTCTGTTTTCGTTTAATTTTGTTTATAACGTTTTGTAAAGAATGTCGTAAGGAAAATCTATCAATATTGTGTATTGCGTTATCTAACAATAACGTCAATAAAAAAAGGAATGTGTCAGTAATTTTTGGTGCGCATTTTTTCTGGCAACATTACTCCGACATTAAACACCGTCTAAATGCTTGAAGGTTGAATTATACAAGAAGATATACCCTTTTAAAGGTTACACCAGAAGTGCTAATACATTTGTCATTTTTGGTCTCTTTCTTTACCCAGGATGATTCTAACTCTAGCATCATTGCTGGCCAATGTCCTTGTAAGAAATATGCATCAGGACGACAATGCACAAAATGCAAGGACGGCTACTATTACCTAACAGCTAGCAACCCAGAAGGCTGCATTGCTTGTGAATGCAATTCCCTTGGTACAAAAAGTGGGAACATCTCGTGTCACATTACAACTGGTCAGTGCACATGCAAAGTTAATGTTTATGGATTGAAATGCGGACGTTGTAGGCCTGGCTTTTATGGGCTTTCAAGTGCAAATCCCGAGGGGTGTTCTGCATGTAACTGTGATCCTTGGGGATCGGCTGCAACCACATGTGATGTTAACAGTGGTCAATGTTCGTGCAAATCATCGACTGAAGGAAGACGCTGTCATACTTGTAAGAATGGATATTTTGGATTGACTCAAAATGGCTGTCAGCAGTGCAGATGCAATGTTAATGGAACTGACCCAGGTAAACTATCCTTTGTAACCTAAAGACGTGGTTGTCTATCCCAGTTAACCTACAAAGGTGGTGTGACCAAGTGGTCAAATCTTTCGGCACACGAATGGCATGTTTAGGGTTCGATTCTCGTCCGGACTATTTTTGATAAACCTACAGTCGATAGTCAACTAAGCTGTCCATCCTTTCGAAGTTGGTAAATGAGCACCCAATGTATCCGTTCTAGAATATCAGTCTAGGGGCACAAGCTGCATGTCCACACAAGAATAATGGAGAATCTAAAGCAGATATACGTAGGGCAGTTTACATAGAGCGTAAAATAAACTAATTTCATAACTTAGCAGGATATCGCAATTTCTGTTTTGTTTTTATGTCATCCCTGGCATCAGAAATATTCCTTTTAATAGAGAATATCTTTGATCATATCGATCAGAGAGCTGTCTTACTTTTTATCGCGAAATCTTTTAGTTGCCTTATTTACACGGAAATTAATGGCAACCTTTTCGCACAGCCTAAGTGCATATTAGACACATTAGTTTAAAAAGGTAGCAATAACGACAATCGTTTTTTATTATTTTAACATGAAAATAATCCCTTCTTCGTTTTATAGCACGCTTAAACCTATGTGATAAAACAACGGGAAGCTGCAGCTGCCGCCTGTACGTTGAAGGACATTATTGCGACCGTTGTAAAGTTGGTTATTACAGCCTTTCAAGTACCCATGCAACTGGATGCCTTGCTTGCAATTGTGACAGCAAAGGGACCGTCGGAAACACAGGACAGTGTAATCAAGTAAATGGTTCTTGTGTATGTAAATCGCTTGTTACTGGAAGACAGTGTAACCTATGTACAACTGGTACATTCAACCTCTCTGTTTCCAATCCTGAGGGGTGTACGCGATGCAACTGTAATCCTAAAGGGACTGTTGGTGGTGGGACAACAGCACAAGGTTTGTCAAATACTTTTTGATTGCTTTTCTTTTGTAGGCTAGAGCTAGAGCCCTGTTATTTGACAAAACTGTCTTCGGCTTTAGCGATGACTCCTGTGAAAAGTATCCTAGCAAGGAAGGTACATTTTATTCTATATTTAAGTCGCAACTTGATTTCATCACAATAGCATCTGTAGAAAAATCCCGTCCTTGTTATAGTAAGTCGAGGCTTTTTCAAATTCAAGTGTTTGGTCTGGTCCAAAGGGTCTTAAGGCCAAAAGATTTTTCCTAAGATTTTAAGTAGAATAACATTTAACGGTGGTGTAGGAAGAAAAAAATTTTCGGTGGAGGGGGCTAAGAAAACAGGAACAATAGAAAAGCATCAAATTATACCAAAAAACAGTGGACTTGCAAACATTAGGGGGTAGCCCCCCACACGTCATAGGCTTCTACGGCCTTGTTTTAAAGAGGGTAAGCCATCACGAAATTTTTACGATATTCTTTCTCATCTTCTGCCAATATCCCAAACTGAATGGGCACATTTTCATTTCATTTCCATTTATTTTAATTCGAGAAAATACTATAGCTTTCTAAAACAGAATGCTAATCTAGCTCGAAAATAAATTTAAATAAATACATAATTATTTTTTTTTTCTAATTTTTTAATTTTTTTCAATATTTAATGCATTATAAATAAAAGCGGAGGGGTTGTTTACACTTGGTTTCTAATGGACAAAGAGTAAAAAGGGAGCTAGAAAAGCTACTACTGAAAATAAGCGACCGTAACATTATTTTCAATTACCTGTTTGCTTTGATGGTTTCATTGAGTCATTTCGAACCTTATTTCCTTTAATAAAGTTTTTCTTTCGATGATTTTTAAAATCAAGATAAAGTTTCAAGATATTAATTTCTATACTGACCCTTTCAGCTCTCCTTCCCTGTTTCAATAATGGCCAATGCAACTGTTTGACGAACGTTAATGGTCTTCGATGTGAAAGCTGCATAAGCAGATATTACTGGAATCCGAGTGGACTTGGCTGCATACCTTGCAACTGTAATCTCCAGGGATCCGCCAGTGCAGCATGCAACAGTACGGGATATTGCAGCTGCCGGCCAGGAACTGGTGTTGGAGGAAGGCTCTGTGATCAATGCCTGCCTGGATATTATGGCTTTAACAGCGGAAGGTAACTACAGTGATTGTAAATTTTATTTCAAAACAGAATTATTATCCTTAGAAACCATATTTGAGAGAACGATTTAGATATATGTTGACGTTAGTACGTAACAATACCTACTAAAAGGGCTTTTAGTCGAGTCTGCATTATAATTTTCGTTTAAGGTCACTCTCGAAGTTGCGGAATTGAAAGCCCTACTACAAAACATTTGCCCCATTTATGTTTTTTAACCTTCAATGGCTCCAAAGCCGGACCTCCGCAATTTGAATTCGTAGTACTTCAATCGTAGTATTGCAAGAAACAGCGGAAGCATTTTTCGACATACTTAAAAGCTTTTTTTTGTCTGACACTTCGCAGAGTATAGACGTCAGAAAAATACCGAAACAATTCGATAAAGGCGGAATTTATGCCCAGATGCGGATCGAAATGCATCAATCAGAAAATGAAGCCAAATTTGGCATTGTGTTTTAAACACCAATCACCTGGTCGGATACATCGGGAAGATCAATAGAAATAATTGAAGAGCCCCAACAGCAATTAACTCTTTCATTGATTGTTTCCTCTTTGTCCTCTAGATGCACTTCATGTGGTTGCTCCTCTGCTGGTAGTTCCCAACCTACGTGTGATTCAACGGGAAAATGCACAAGTTGCAAACCAAATGTACAGGGTAACAAATGCGATCAGTGTAAGCCAGGAACGTCAAACCTTCAAGCAAGTAACCCATATGGATGTAGTGGTCGTAAGTACTTAAAGGCTTTTGTTGTAGTAGTTTATTGACGTTGTACATTCTCTATTTAACGATCGCGGCGTTAATAAAACCCTTCGGATGAAGGACATAAAATAGATGGGTGTTTAAAAACGAGGGAGCGTTAATTTTCTTCTTATCTTGCAAATATTTGTATGTTGTTCTATCCTCTTGTAAAGTAAAATGAATCCTTAAGTTCTAATTAACGCCGCTAAATCCCCAGTGGGTTAACGGGGAAGTTATTAAGAGGGCATTACAAAGAACAAGACGTACTTTTACCAATTTACCGAAGGTCTGCAAGCATTTTAAAGCCCTGGCCAACATTTTTGGTCAAAGATTTGCAATTAACTTGTCAAGCAAAATGTTTGACCATTTGGCCATATCGCAAAACATTGCTTGTTAAACATTTTTGATTGTTTTGAACTATTTAAAGAAAGTTGTACAATAAATGTAGCCTATTTTTGCTTGTTGAGCAATGTTTTGTGAGGTGGCCAAGCTGTCAAACATTGCTTGAAAACTTCAATGTTTGATCAACAATGTTTGGTCGTTTGGTCATGACCTTAACCTGTAAACTGGCTTTTTGCTATTTATTTCCATTGATATTGATATCGCTTTGAATTTTATCATTTTCATTTCTAGCACCATCCGAGCAAGGCCCACCAACAATTACCAACATCGCCTCAAGATCAATGCTTTTGTCTTGGTTCCCGCCAGACAGTCCGAATGGCCTCATTCTACGATATGAACTCTACAGAAACAATTCATTAGTCTATAACGGCTCAAGTCAAGGTTACAACGATACCGGCCTGATTCCTTACACTTTGTACACGTACTATATTTTGGTTTACACTGCGGGAGGATCAGCTCGTAGTGTTGACAGTAATAAAGTTTATCGTACCTTAGCGGATAAACCTGAAGGCGTTAGGCCGCCTCAGATGTCGAATATTCTTGCGAGATCCATGCTTGCTACGTGGCTACCTCCTGTCTCTCCTAATGATGCAGTCGTGTTATATAAACTTTCATCCACCAATAGCAGGTCTTCAGGTGTAACTGAACATTACAATGGTAACATGCTGTCATTTCAAGTAACATCGTTGACACCCTTCACCGTGTATAACTTCACGATAACAGCTTGCACAACAGTTGGGTGTGCCACTAGCCCAATAACCACAGAATCGACTCGCTCAGCTCGCCCCGATAGCCAACCAGCTCCATATGTAACACCATTGACGGGTGGACAATCTGTTTTCGTTTACTGGGATGCTCCTGCGCAGCCAAATGGTGTGATATTGTTCTATGATCTATTCATGAGGCAATCGCCTTTCACGGGTAGTGGAACGACACAAGCGTTGAAACTGAATCCACTGCATAGGAATTATACAGTTACTGGATTGACGCCGTATACATCATATGAATTCAGGGTTGTTTCATACACGGCGCAAGTCAGTGGTGATACATCAAGTAGCTGGACCCGTGTGAGAACCCAAGAAAATAGTAAGTATACCACTATTATTACCTGATTATTACAGTAAGTCCCCGCTTTTAAGAAACAACAACCTTTGGACACAGCCTATTGTTTGAAAACAATTAACCATTGTTTTACCTATTTTTTCGTAGGATTTTCTAGGCTGCAGTTTCTTATATGTCTGTTTTTTATAAGCGTGACTTTACCGTATTGTTATCATAGTTAACAAAGTTTTGTTGGTGTGTAACCAAAAGGCTGCCTCACAAGAACGCCCAAAAAGGAAATTTTTTTCTTGAAATGTAAACAGACTAGACTCACTGCAAAGTCTTCGACTCGCTCCTTGCCTCCCACGCAACGCAGCCCGCGCATTCAGCGTAGTTTGAGTTGCCACCATTAATAACAACAACTATTTTTTGATTTTACAATTTTTTGAGCCAATTGAATTAAGATGAAGGCACTCTAGAAAGTCGTAGAAAACTACGACTCATGCCATAAGGCTAGAAAAATAACTAAACGTATTACATTGATCATACCATTCGCAAACAGTTAGACAGCATCAATCGCATTTAAACAACCACAGCAACCTGGTTGCTTTTTCTCCAGAGTACATTCCGAGGAAACAGTAAAGGTTATTGGTTATTGTTGTTGTTTAGTTGTTACAGGTTGCTGTTGCTGCTTCCTAGGAGTGGGTTGAACTGTAACTTGTGGAAAGTTACAAATTCAATTCATCAACAAAGTCAGCAACGTTTTGTTCTTTTAATAATCATATCCTTATACATTTGCTTCACAAAATTTTACCGAGCAGATCTGACTCTGCATAATATTTTTAAATTTATCGCTGAAAAAAATTCAGGGTGCAAGGTAATTTTCTTCCAACATTTGACAAGTAATGTTGTTGGAAGGGTTGGCATTTGAACTCATGGTTTGAGCTCAAAACCAGGCAAAATTCATTTCGAAAAATGGTATAACTGTGTAGAGTTCAAAAACATTTCCTGCATCTCAAACGGAAAAATGTTTCAAGCCAATGTTTGTGAGCGTGGCCGAACGCCCAATGATTTTGATAAACAAGACTGAATTCCAAACCAAATATTCTTTGTTTTTCTTGCCAGGGCCTCTATATGTTCACTAAATTCGTTCTTCACAAAAATCAAATTTTTCGTTCTTTTGTAGTTCCAAGTGGTGCAGAATACATCAGTCCAAGATCCTTTGCAGTATCAAGCTCCTCCGTAAACGTCTCGTGGAGTCCTCCACGGTTTCCAAATGGCATAATAACACGATATGAGATATACAGATACGAGCCCACTGATCTTGCAACACCGATACTTTCAGCATCTGCAAGTGGTTCGAGACTGTCTTCTTTAGCCATGGGTCTCAGTCCTTATACAAGTTACCAGATTTCTGTCAAAGCTTGTAACTCAAAGGGATGTACTGGTTTTAGCTCAAGGACAACAGTAAATACACTACCGGATGGTAAATATCGTTTTAGTTATAGCTTTTTTAGGAAATTTCTTGTGGCCCTGTGCAGTGGCATAGCCGTAGAGGGGTATGGGGGGTAGTCACTCCTATAATCATCGCCAAGATAGCTTTTTTGGACGAATGATAGTTGAATGTGCTTGAAGTTCATTTCACCTTCATTTGCGGCATTGCGCTAATTCCTTTTTCTGTTGTACAGCAAGCTTAGGCCTCGCGTTGATCAGCGATAGCTTTATGCAAATGCGTTTGCTTCAAGGACCCAACATAGCCCAGTGGCTTCCACTTAAACGTTTTATAACAAAAGCTTTCTTTTCAGAATACTACGTTTTCATTTTCTATCTTTAAATATTTCTTTATTACAATTCAAGCTCCACCCAAAATATTTTTTGTTCAGTGTCTCATTTTTTATTGAGTATCTAATAAACCTTTCTGAAATCTAAATACTGACGTCCTGTGAAATCTGACGTCCTCTGAAATCTGACGTCTGAAGTCTGAAATCTTGCGTCTGAAGTCTGAGATCTTACGTCTGAAGTCTGAAATCTGACGTCTGGAGTCTAAAATCAAATGTGTGAAATCTGACGTCTGAAGTCTGAAATCTTACGTCCAAAGTCTGAAATCTGGCGTCTGAAATCTGACGTCTGAAGTTTGAAATCTGACGTCTGAAGTCTAAAATCTTACGTCTAAAGTCTAAAATCTTACGTCTGAAATCTGACGTTCTCTGAAATCTGACGTCCTGTAATTTGCGTAGCGCACGAGATATTTATTAATAGTTTCCATTTCTCTTTACACCATAGTGCCAAGTGGACAAGGTGCCCCGAACATCACTGCTTTGAACAGTTCTTCGACATATCTTTCTTGGTCACAGCCAACGATTCTGAACGGTCCTCTACCGGTCGGTTACGAAGTTGAACGGACGTTCGCTGCTCTTGGTAATCCACCACCGCAAGTAGAAGCCGGCGTACGGTTTTCATCTTTTGGGTATTATCAGCTTCCGTCCTCAGTTATTCCGGATAGCGTGGAGACCCGACTGGAATTCAGTGTCAGGACGAGTTATTCAGACGGACTTGTTTTCTACGCGGCGTCTGTATTGCAAGAGGACATGTTTGCTGTTGAAATAAGATCCGGCAAACCTTGGTTTATTTTCGATACCGAAACCGGTCCAGCTGCCTTTACCTATACAAGTGCACAAAGAATAGACAACGGAATGTGGCATAAGGTACTTGTGACAAGAACAAGAAGGTCCGGAACAATCACAGTTGATGGCGTATATTCCGGAAGTGGTAATGGCGGTGGAACTGCGAATGTCATTGGTCAGATTTCTACTATCTATGTGGGAGGGCTTCCTAGTAGTTTTCCTATTTTGAGATCCGATACTGGAAATGTAGCTCTGAAGCGGTCATTTTCATTGGTTGTTTACGAGACATGAAGTACAAAAATTCTGCAATTGACTTTAATTCTGCGGTACAGAAAGTCAAAGTTGAGTCCCTTTATGGTCATTGTCCGGCTACAGTGTCCTCCGGATTCCATTTCAAAGGTGGCGGTTATCTCTCTTTGAAAAGCGGTTTATTTAAAGGAACAAGTCTGTTTTTCGTGCAGTTCCGTTTGAGGACGACATACAAATCCGGATTGATCTTGTTCGCTCACGGCACCGGCACTACGTCTATTGCCATTATGCTGAAAATGGGAATCTTCAGTTATTATTCCGATCACCAACAAGTACTGGTTCGGACACGAAATCCGTGACGAACGCTTGTGATGGAAACTGGCATATCTTCATGTTGACCGGTTTCGGATCAACCGTCTCTTTATCTATTGATGGTACTGTGCATTCACTTAGAGGAGTACCCAGTGATGCAAGAGTGAACTCTAATGTTTATATGGGTGGAGTTCCCAAAGGCTCTCAATCTGAAACTCTACTGCGAAGTTTGACAAATGGCAATACAACATCGTTTGGTGGATGTATGCGGGATATTAAGTTTTCAGATACTGTCAATGTGCACAGGGATATCACTGACAGTCATAATGTTGCACTTGATGGTTGTCCTGCAATCTCCAACTCTTCAATTGGGACTACAACATGCAGTAATCCCGTATATACGACCGTGCAAAGATCCTCACTAACAACTGCTACGGATCATGGCCTTCAAGCTTTCACAGGTAATGCAAACAAGCTTTCTTATAATTTGTATAATTTATCTCAATACCACCAGTAGACTTGTCTTAAGTCTTTTTCTCAGTGTCCTTCCTCTATGGTCCTCCATTCAATGAGAGAACACCGAAGGGTAGCAACAGTCGCTGTAGTGTTCTCTCACGGAATGGTGGACCTGAGGAGAAGGAAATTGAAATATGGTGCCTGTTTTGCGTAGTTAATTAAAGATTTGTTTGTCGATTTGTCTACAGAATACCTTTACCGGGTCAAGAGTTACAGAAATGGCATTGCTGGGTATGCAGAAAGTGCTTGGGTTGTAAGCAGGACTAAAGAAGGAGGTATGGGTATTTGCTAATTCTAGCTTTGAGAGGAAATATGAGCAAATACAAGCAGCGAGGTCATCGTGTAGAGGACATTTGTTCGAGTTTATCCTTTTTCCTGGGTTTTGTTTCATCGTTGACCATTAAGGGGTTTCTTAATTTTCCATGCAATAACCAAGAAGCCGATTATATGTTTAGTCAGAAACAGTTTTTTTTTACTTGGACTCTTCAATTACTTCTATTTGTTACCGTATCCTGCTGTATCCCACGAGCTGTTTCATATTTAAACCCAATACCGTTTCAGCTTCACAGTTCTGTATTATGGGATATTAGACTTATTACATTCGTCATAGTCTACGCTCCTCCACATTCAACCGCCCCGCTCCAACAACTTTAAGGCAATAACATGTTTGGATTAGGGCTGTTCTGCATTCTGATTAGATATGCCAGAAAGCTGGCATATCAATACGACTTTCTGACTAAAAGATTATAATTCCCATTCTGATGAAACATCAATTATGTTGTTGTAGACTATTGGAGCTGTTTCCAAAAGAGTGGGAGGAATGTAATACGTCTAATGGGATATATCGATTTACTGTAGAACCTTGCTGGTTTAGCATAGACTTATTACACGAGTCCCTCTCTTCGCAACAACAACAACAACAACAACAACTACCAAACAGCTGTTTGCTAGTTTGAGCGGTTTTGAGTTCGGTCGTTAGCCGTTAGCGTAACTAGGACTCGTGTAATAAGTCTAGGTTTAGCACCTTAATACTTCCAACATCTTAGAGCCCTGCTTCGATATTCTAGATCGGAATATTCGTGGTTTGTTGTATATGTGTTTATTTGATTTATAAAGAGGACTACTCTGTTTCTCTATTACCCTTGCAGCGCCTGGAGGACTCCTGCCACCAATCATTAGCAATATCATGGCAAAAGTGTGACAGCATCATGGTCAAGACCAAGAATCAGTGGTGGGTTGATCACCAAATATCAGATTAAAGCTATTGATACCAAAAATACACAGAATGCAGCTATTGTTAAAGAGATCAGCAATGTTAATGTGAATAGTACGAATATTGAAAGCCTGCTTCCATATTCAATGTATAATATTAGTGTTATTGCCTTTACGGCTGGTGGAAGTACGGAGAGTAATGCAGCGCAAGTCACAACGCTTGAAGCTGGTAAGTGCTAAGTTTTTTATATTGAATGGCTGCATTTTTGTTTGAATATGTTTGTCATGATATGAATGGTGATCTCTAGGATAGATTTTTCTACAAGTGGCATACCACAATAAATCGTATTCGAACTTGGGCTGCATGACTAGAGAGCCGTTGACGTATCTACTGAGCTATACGTTCGTTCTTGTTTGAATATCGTTATTTCCCGTGTCATCTTTAAAGGCGGGTTTCTACTTATGTGAATTTGGTCGTGCGACCCGTGCGATCGCTCGAACGCAGTCGCGCGAACGATTTCAACTTCTGTGAATCTGATCGTGCGACTGACAAATAAAGCAGTTTGTTTGGTTCTGCTTTGACTGGTCGCAAAATGTAGAAGCCACTCCACTTCCAAAATCAGTCGCCCGAATGCAGATATAAGGGAATCTTCGTCACTGCAAAAACTACGCATGTCCAGAGAACTTGTCGCGCGATTGCATGGCTATATTCGCAGAAGCTTTACATGGCAATTTAAATAATAGAGCACTCCCTATAGATTCAGTATTATCCTATTAGTAAGTGAGTAGTTTTTGAGTAGTGCAAAACTTTAAAATTGCGATAAACAGCGGAAACATTTTCGGGCATAATTAAAAGGTTTTTTCGTCTGACACTCCTCAGAGTATGAACGTCAAAAACAGACCAAAACAATGAAATAAGGCGGAATTTATAATGCACCAATACGTCTCATAGGAAACGTCTCATTGCGATTCTAAAATCAAATTAAAAAGGCCATTACTAAGTGCTTCGCTGCTGCCAACCCTCGGTTAGTTTTTAGCACTCGGAAAGTTCTTCAATCCATTCAAATTTTTTCATTGTTTCGATCTGTTTCTAACATTCATACTCTGAGAGTGTCAGACGAAAAAAGCTTTTAAGTATACCCGAAAATGTTTCCGCTGTTTATCGCAATTTTATTATCTCATTATAGTTTGCTTAGGTCCACGTCATTTATATGTCAAAAAGCTTGCTGTCTTCAAACTCTCCGTTTTTGTATATGAGCAAAAAGTCTTTAATTTTTTAAAAGTTGTGTATTACAGTGAGCAGTTTCCTTTCACTTTGCAATTTTGAGGGAGAAATAACAAAAGTTACTATAGCGGACGAAATTCTAAGCGATGTTTAGGGAATTCAATAATGTAGATTTCTCGTTTCTTTTATAGCTCCAGAACTGTTACAGCCAGCCACAGCTATTTCATTCCCTCGATACCTTGTGATATCTTGGGAGCCGCCAGTGAGACCGAATGGCCAAATCCTTCTCTATCAGCTCCACGTAAATGGCGACACAAAGTATGCAGGCACTGGACTTACTTTCAATGTTACTGGCTTATCTGTCTATACAAGTTATACAGTGAAGATAACAGCGTGTAACAAAATTAACTGTATCTCTGCTACTACTTCAATATACACTGGACAGCTCCCTCCTTCTGGCATTCATGCTCCGCAGCTACGAGTTCTTGGTAGCCGAAGAATCGATGTGACGTGGCAGAGGCCTGATGTTTTGAATGGAGTCATTTCAAAATATGAAGTCCAAGTTTCTATCGGAAATCTGCCAAGTTATACCCCTGTATTTACCACCGGTCCAAATACATTTCATACAATCCTAGCGAATATGACTCCCGGTACGGAACATTTCATCCGGATAGCCGCTTTTACCGCAGGTGGTGGTGCGGTTGGTAATGCATCCATTGCAAAAACACTGGAAAGCGCACCGGAAGATATACCAAAGCCTATTGTCATTCCGGTGTCGTCCTCAGCCTTAAACGTAACCATTCAAAGACCGCTGAAGCCTAATGGAGTTATTATTTACTATGTTCTGCTTGAAGATGATAAGGTCGTGATGAATGGTAGCGGATTACATTATCAAGGCACTGGTTTTTGCCATATTCTCAGCATACCTTCCGGGCAAGAGCATGTACTGCTAAGGGATGTGGAGAGAGTGACTTGGTTGTGGCGTATACATTAGATGCTCAGCCTGTTGGTAGCGTTGTGTTAACAGCCAGTCCAATAGACTCAAGATCATTCAATGCAAGCTGGACACCTGTGCAAACGCCTAATGGTATTATAAGGTATGAGTATGCTACTTGAATCTTAGATCTGATATTTGTTTTATTAATCGAAACACTATCACATGTTCACTGTAATGTAATAATACAGTAAAGATTTGCGTAGATTATATACAATATATTGTGGCCATAAAAACTAGCGTCCTTTAGGAAAAGAAAAGATAAATGCCAACCTGTTCACATTACCTTTTTTATGACTGACCTTTAAAGAGGCACGAGGCTTAGTTATGGGTTTAATTTTTCTCTTTTCTCAGAAATTAATTGGCTTAAACACAAACTTAGTCTGCAGAGGTGAAGTCCTTGCCCGGAAAACCCACTTTAAAATGTTTTTGAGAAGTGTAGGGAATGAAATAAATAGGAAATAAACAGGCAGGCTTAATGCTTATATAAAAGGCGTTTAATCGATAATTGTGTTTTTGAGCATTCTGCTGATAATTATTCTGTGAATGATTAAGTGCTGTCCTGGCAGATAGGAAATCAATGGCCTGAAAAATGTTAATTCGTCCTTTAAGCAGAATGTGTATTATCATCAAAAAAATCCTAGCTAAGTCTTTATGCTTGGAGGACCTTTTCATCTTTTCGAAGCAGCAGTGTCATATGTTAACAGGACAAGCTGGTCTACTACAAAGTCGACCCATGATGTGTTAGACTTGATAATGGACCTACTTGACAGTGGGCCGACTTGTCTAGAAAGCGTTTCATGTTCCGCGTTTCGCAGTGTATCATCTAAACAGCAAGAATGTAAAGGACATTTTTGTGAAAGATAAGAGAAAAATAGCTTGATACTTTCCTTATAGTTATATCAGACCTATTACGTATTTTATATATATTTGATACATCATTGTTCTGTTATTTTTCATTCCTTCTATTGCAGATATGCATTGATGGTTTTGGGAGAGTTCTATACCAACACAGACATTAATGGCAATCCAATAACTTATGAAACAAGGAATGTAACGAAGATGGTCTACAATGGCAGTTTAACTAATAGCAGCTTTACTTACGTGGGACTTCTACCATTCAGCTATTATAAAGTACATGTTAATGCTTCAAATCGTGCTGGATATCTTCTGAGTAACACTGTAGCATTCCCAACTACAGCTGCTGGTAAGAAATTTTTATTTGATTTCATAAATAGGATCAAGAACTCATATGTCACAAATATATTTAAATGTGGATATTTTGATAAGGAGTTCTGTCTAATTCAAAATTGTTTGTCCCTAATCAATGTATCATTTCGCCTGCAAAGACATAACTTTAGATCGAAAAAATTTCTTCCTGAAAAATTGATCGAGTGAAGTATTTTCCTTAGAGGGTCCCTTCAGTCAAAAATATTTAATCTTTGAATAGATGCAATTCAACCTACTGATTTCAAATCTGCAATTATTTTCTTCATATCTTGTACCGTTTTGCTGTTATTAACGATTTACCGACATGACGTAGAGCGGGACTATTGTGTCGTCACGCGGGGTTATTGTTACAGCAGCGAGGGTCAGGTTTCGTTCTTCGCAATTCAACTGAACCTTTTGACGTACAAATGCTTATAATAGCAAAACGATACAAAGAAGAAAATATTGCAGATTCGGAATCAGCAGGTTGACATCCATTTATTCCAAGAATAAAAATTTTTGACTGGAGAGGCCCTTTATAAGATGTCCTACGTCGAAGAAGCTAGAAGAAAATAAGTACTTGAATCATAAATCAGGTTTTCTTTGTCTGCCACTAAGGTTTGGAATGTGATCCCAGTCAATATAAGAACAAGTATTTCTCTAACTGGCTTTCAGCTGGGTCTCAAAACTTCCTTCTGAGCAGATACTAGTGCCCAAACGCGACCCTTTGGAAGAGCAGCACTACTTTTAGGTTTGATAGGTCTTTCAGGGAGCAGACTTATCATGTGCTTTGGAACTCAAAGGGCCGTATTAGCTACTACTTCATTAATGTAGAATGTATTAGCTACTTGATTAATTAAGTAATTGTTGAAAGGTATTGTGTCTTAAGATTGATTAAAACTTTTTTAAATCTAAAATTTTATATAACAAGCTTCGTTCCATGCCTTGTTTTGCTTTTTCACCATATTTTCGTAGTATTTCCATATTTCTTTTTATTTGTACTTCAGCCCCTGATGGTGTAAGAGGACCTATCTCCAATTCTATAAACTCCACAGCCTTGAATATAACCTGGAATGCACCTGGCAGAGCCAATGGGATCATCATATCCTATCAGCTTATTGGAATCTACCCTGCTAATTTAGGCTCTCATCGTCAATTAGCCTTTCAAGTAGGAATGCATCGATACGAAATTGTGTCTAATCTGGAACCATATACGAGATACAGGTTTAAACTGGTTGTTACTGGTTCTGGTGGAAAGACTGAGAGTGGATGGACGAATGTTACTACTCCGGAGGATAGTAAGTGTTTGTCTGGTTTGATTTATGTACTATAATAAATGATACTTCAATTCAGACGCCCATACTCTGCGAACAGAAGAATGGGTCAATTTTTATCCAATCCAGATTTTGTTTGCATAGGAACATTCTAACGTATTAGCCTCATTACACACCCTTTCGACGGACTGCCGCAGTATGGAAGCTGTTCAAAATTTCAAGATATCGAGTTTTCGATGCTTATGGATTAAATCGTATGAAGCGTCAAAAACTTAGTCTACTTGTTTCTTGAACCCTAGCTACAAGATGTTTCAGTATTACTCCCTGCACCAGAGGTAACAGCAAGATAGACCGATGGTCTAACTAAATCTTGTCAATTTAAATCCTTTTAAAGTAATTGTTGATAAAGCTTTGCAGCAGTATTCTATACCAAAAAGACTGTCTAACTAAATCGTCTATATGTTGTTGACTGTTTTAATCCATACATTTCATCACTACATAAAAACTGAGTCAAATTTATGGTACCCAGTAGGTAAGACTTTTCAGCAGACATAAGTAACACTGACCACAGGTTTGCCCTCGTGCGCACCGGGGTTGTGTTAGCAAACTACTGTCGATTTATAAAAAATGGCTTTTAAGCTTGTGAATACTTGCTTATTATATACAGCATCTTAATCCCTTCGAATTATTCTCAGCTAGCTGTTCCTGTATAATCCCACGTTGTTTTTGTTTTTCGTAGTTCCTGAGCACATTGACCAACCAAAGATTATCAATATTGAATCTCGAAGTGTCCTAGTTGAGATATCTGCACCTTCAAAGCCAAATGGAATTATAATCCATTATATTCTGTATATCAATGGAACCGAGAGAAACCGAACACTCCTTACGAGATTTGAAGTTTTCCAGCTTCAGCCATTTTCATTCTACGTTGCCCGGATCGAAGCCTGCACTGTGATTGGCTGTAGAAGCAGTGTAACAACAAAAGCCTTTCAAACGTTACAAGATGGTAGGTTTGGAAGTTTATCACTCGTTTTTATTAAGCTATCCTTTTCCCTGTTTTTAATGAATTAGAAACTTAACGCTGCTTACAAGTTTCTTGAGCTCTAAAAAGGCCAGCTGTGGATACGTTACTGTTCAAAAGACTAGACGCGCTGTCCAGGTTTTCAAAATCCGCCCAGTTCTACCGATAATTTCCGTTACTCGTGTAGACCCATGTATAGAAAAACAAAGAAAGTTCTGACCCATATGTACCAGTATCTCAACTTTGAGGATCCAATTTAACACCTGAGGCAACTCTAAATGTGGCGACAAGGCCTTGTTGCTGAAAAATAACAAGCATTTAACCGATTTCCGCCATAAAATCGACTCTAAATGCAAACCATTTCATAGAAATGCACTTTCTAGAACTATGTATCCACATGATTGCCGCAAAAAGGAACTCGTTGCCAGAGCGCTTGTGTTGAAAGGTCAGTTGTGATAAATTAGTTCCGAAAAATCGCCGATTAGCAGTCGGCAACTAGTTTTGTCTTTGGCTGTGGCATTGTCGAGATAAGCCTGGCTTTATGTGCAAATACAAAATAACCAGGTTATATTGTAGTATGTTATATAAAGTTAAAAGGAAATATAACTTTTAAGATACTATAAAATCCTATGATTGTAGAATGCAACGTAACTTTTTACTTATATCTTAAAAGAATTTATCTTGAATTCTAGTTCCCAAAGGCCAACCTGCCCCAATACTGAATGCAAATGGTTCGCGATCTGTGGTTATATCATGGTCCAAACCTTCTGTTACCAACGGAATCATCTTGTCGTATCAAATACAAAGAAAAATTCTTGGTCAGCTTAGTCCTGTTCTCATTGCTGTTGTTAATGCATCTATATCTGCAAATATTTACACGGACACAACTGTTAAGCCATGGACGACGTATGAGTATAGAGTCATTGCTCGTACTGTTGCTGGTGGGACGCCTGGTCCGTATAGCTCAGTGAAAACACCTCAAGGAGGTTTGTGTTTTGTTTTTAACTACTCTATGCAGCAAAACGCCATTTTATATAAAACCATTTTGCCTATCGCTGTTGAGGTTTACAAGTTTTTACTTCCCAGATATCAGGAGATAGGATTTAACAGCATACCGCAGCTACATTCATCAACGCAATTTTCGACAAAGAGAGCAACAACCTCACAATTCGAACCAACAACCCACCCCCCTTAGCATTATTGTGGCATAGGTCAACATCTATTGCATCGCCCTGGTTGTGCTGAAAATTACATTGAGAACCTATTGATAATTTTTGACAGAGCAAGATCATTAATTTACTCCGGCGTTTTGGAATCTGTCCACGTCAACAATAATTCATCTTCACTTTTCTGACTGGTGCATTTCGATTCGCATCTGGGTATAAATTCCGCCTTGTAAAGTATAGTAAATGTTTCGGTCTGTTTCGGGCGGCAGGACTGCATCACATTCTCATATACTGCAATTGCCTCTATAAGCTCTCATTGCCGATGCTTCCCAAAATATTTGGTCAAAGTTGAAAGTAGCTAAGACGCTAGCTGTCCTTTGGGTAGCATTTCTTACATTGCCGTTCAAAAACATTGGCATTTATTTGACTGTAGCTATGATATACGCCAAATATTCCAACCAAATGTTCCAAACCTTAAATAGTAAATGTAAAGCTTTTTTAGAACAGCTTGTCTTATGAAATGCTCCATTTATGTATTTGGATCTTTAATCGAAGTTCAAATTCATTTTTTATTTCTATTTAACCATTAAGCTTTCTATACATAAATTTTGTCTAATTTTGTCATATGCCTTACTTTATAAATGCTAATTCTTTCCTCATTTTTTCTTAATTTTGTTTTAGACCCTGAAGGAATACCCGCACCAAGTGTAACTGCATTGAGCTCATCATCATTGTTAGTACAATGGAGTCCACCAACTATTCCTAATGGCCACGTTACCCACTACTACATCAAAACAACAGGACGCAATGAATTAGTCAATCGCACGACTTCCCTCTCCTTTACCTTAAATGGTCTTGGTTCTTTCATCGAGTATGCTGTGGTAGTCAGTGCTTGTACCATAGGCGGCTGCGGTAATAGCCCAGCCACAAGGGCCCGAACCTTGACATCCCTTCCCAGTGGACAGCAACCACCAACTGCTGAAGCAACATCATCCACAAGTCTTCGAGTACGCTGGAATCTGCCAATCCACCCAAATGGGCCTATTGTTTCTTTCATTCTTTGGAGAAGGACCGTTGAAAGCATTGTATCTGAAAATATATCAGCAAATGTTGTTTACCCAACATCTTGGATTCAAATATACAGCGGAGCCAATCAATTTTTCGATGATACTGGTCTTGGCATATATTCGTTGCAGAGTTACAAGGTATCAAATCATTTCCTTGTCGTAAGGCCTTTTCACACTATTTTGCTAGCCTAGGCCTGGTCTAGTTTTGTGAAAACCTGGGCTTGTGAAACCTGTGAACATGTAAAACATTGGCTTGGTTCTAAGATAACTTAGCCGTGGTTTGGAGATGCGCTTGGCCAAAGTTAATAAAACAAACAGCGTTCACACTAGCCTGGTCCAAGTGGTCCGTGACAGGTCTAGGTTATCGTAAAAGTTGGCCAAGTCTCGGCTCCTTTTCTTAGTGTGAAGAGGGCGACAGACTCTTTATTTACTAAGTCCTCTTTTTGTTGCTGTATCGCAAACTTGGCGGATTGTATCTTTTACGCTAGGAATACTTGTTGGTTATTAGTTATTGATTACTGTCTATTGAATATACGTCTCCAAAAATAAATAAAAAATCCTCCAAAACATGTTTGTTGCAGTCGTGTAGCAAATCTTCATTTGATGTCAACGTCAAATGCAGAGGATGTCAACGTCGATAAATCGTGACTCAAGATGAAAAATTACTAGCAACCAGGAAAAGAAAGGGAAGGATAGGGGAAGGATAGGAGACGCATTTTTTCAAGTTTTTGGCAAGAATTGTGTATTTCTACGTTCCTCGTCAATAAAAAGCGCGCTTTTCCGGATTTCTATTGATATTAAGGAAGGTCGACTTTTGACCGACGTCGATAGCATGTTTGATTATGATGTCACAATGACGTCATAATAGAAGTGAGAGACGCCCAATTTACCAACAGTACTCCTAATACATTGGCCAATACCTGTGCCAAGTTTGATTGCTCTAGCTCTACTGAACAGCAATTTATGGAGGGGGGCTACGATATTAATGATTGCTGCTATAGCAATAGTTACTTACAGTAACAGTACAGTAACAACTATCAATCTATTGATCATATAAAGCTCTAATGAATTTCACAATTTTAGGTAACCATAAACCTAGTCCTTTAAATTTCAACCTTTTCTTTGAAATTTAAGTAATGCCAGAAACGTCTTGCAAGTTGTTCCCAAAAGCTTTAAAAGTAATGTCAGTTATGTCAGTAATGTAGAAGGTGCTGTGGCGTGGTCGTGTAATCCAGCTGACTCGTGGTGTCAGAAGCTCAATGTGGTCAGGTTTCGAGCCCAGCCACGGTAGCGTCACGGCCAGGGTCGAGGTCTCGATTAACTTACTACTGAGATCCTAGCGACTGGTGCTAAAACACCATTTTACCTTCACCAATGTCATTTATTAAAATTATAGAATATTCTAATTGATCATTGACAAGGCTACAGGTTAAAAAAGTTAAAGATCCTGAGTTTTCTATTTTATCTACTCAAAAAGAATATAATTTGCTCTCACTCATGCAAAGACTTTTTGAACATATTTCATGGTGTTAAGTCAATGAATCTGAGATGCTCAAATCTGATGGTGAAAGTTATTTTTTGCATTCTGTTTCCAGGTAATGGCCATCACGACAGTTGGTAACACAACCAGCAATAGCTCAACTGCGTTTAGAACGTCAGCTGCGCCACCGTTAGAGAGTGTGAACCTCACAGCTTCTGCCATTGATCATTCAAGAATTCAACTGATATGGACGCTACCACCTCTTCGTACATTGAGAGGTCCTGCCGTGCGATTTGATATTTCTTATGAAATTGTCAATGGACCGGTGTTTGTCTCTCAATCTCTTCAAGGAAATGTGACGCAAACCGTCATTGGGAATCTCATTCCAAGTACAAGATACGCATTCAAGGTAACTTATAATGATAATTTCTCTTAAAATAAATTTAGGGAAATGATTTCAAAAATTTTTCTTCCGATTTGTAATTTAAAAAGTTGTTTCTTGTGTTAGATCACAGATTTCCTCAATACGATATGTGCAGTAGCAGTATTGTATGCATGCATTTACTGCTTAATGCTTTTTGATGTGTAATGTATTCAATGAAAATATTCTTTGCATTGGAAGTAGATTGTAATTGAAATTCCCAGTGATAGTCGGAGTAGTCTCAGATTGGTTATTAGAGAAAGCCTCTCTCTTTCTCCAGGCTTTTTCTATACTTTATCCAGATTATGTTTGATTTCTGTATTCCCTTGATAGGTTTCACTATTCAATGGTGCTGGGTCGAAAGATAGTTCTAAAGCTTTTGTCAAAACACTTGATGGCTGTAAGTTTACTAGTTAAATATTGATAATACACTACTGTACTAAAGAATGATAATATTCTATGTAACTGATTGTCTGAGTAAGAGAAGTATTTCCAAATGTACTGAGAAGTACTGAAAATAGCAAAGAAAATGCCATTTAGAACTGCATAATATAAACAAAGGATCTTTGCTAAAGCGGCTTTCGTTTGAACGAATATTTTTTCAACAAACAGTTGATCTTAGCTTTTGCAAAAGATATATTGTAACACACCTTAATGCAATTTCTTTTAGACCCAAACGATATTAGACATTGCCTTTTTGTTTCCATCTGAAGCTTGTAAACAGCTAAAAGGCGGACGCATGTTTGCAGGTTTTGCTATAGGTGTTGTCCAAGCAAACAACATGTTGTTAACGAAAAAAAATCATGGCCCACGTTTCTTATCATGTTTGAAAATGTTGGGAAAATGTTGGCCAACATTTTAACCGATTTGAGTACAATTAAAAACTGAAGATGCTGGCACATATGAAAAAGCTGACACCCTCAGCTATTAAAATTCCCTTTGTTGTGTGTTTTCAAGTTTGATGAATTTTCGTTTCTATGTAATTCATTGTTATTTTATATTCGATTAGCTCCTGAAGGATTCAATAATCCAACAGTATATGTTCTATCGGCCACAGAAATAAGAATCACTTGGACTGCACCTCGTGTTCCAAACGGTGCCATATTCAACTACACAATATACGGGTAGGTTTGCTCTTCTATTTAATTTGTGAATCATTCACTTGACCTCTGTCTTGTTGCATCAAAATTGCTTGTATGCAGCAAGACATCGATTGTATGTTTACTTCTGTTATATCTTTCACATCAACATATATATTTTGACTTGCATACTGGAGTTTGATTGTTTGACTTGTTTTGTTGCTTGTAGTACTCAATTGAGCCCTCGAATTGCTTTAATGCTCAGATCAGCCCAGTCCTGGTTGCTTATTGAGCAATTGCTTATTGAAAAGTGTAGTTCTTCAGTAAAACCCAATACACATTTAACCTCAAGCCTGATCTGTTAATTTTCTTCCTTTTATATATATTGTACAAATGAATCTTAGCTATGCACAGTAAAAAACAAACTCATTGAATGCTTTTAACAGCTTTGTTCCGATGATCAAGATTCGGTTTATCGAAATCAGGATTATCAAAGATAAAGTTTGTTTAAAAAGTTTCCCCCTTTCCCGAGAGTAATTCTCTTTTTCAGGCTTTATTTGACACGTTCTTTCAACCTTCAATCGTTGTTACCATTTCTTTGTTCACTTGTTAGGAATTCCCAGCAGTTTGATACCGTATCAGCCACAACCTTTACTCATACTCAGCAAGGCTTTAAACCTTTTACAGTTTATGCAATTCAGGTAATGAAATAATCCTTATATTCCTATATTGTCATCTCCGTCAATTGATGCTAGTTTAAACAAGGACAGTGGGAAATCAGTTCTTTTCAATGGAGAAACATAAGTGCGTATTATGTAGTTTATAGTCGACGGACTAAACCTTTTCTCTTTCCTTTGTTGAAAGAAAACGTCTTTTGATGTAATTTAAAATTTAGGGACAAAAATTTTCAAATTGTAATTGTAATTTTAATATGTTTTAATGTTAGTGTTTACAATAGTGGTTTGGCACTAATTTAGACTAACATAAAGCAAACTTCAAAGATTGCATTACGTTTCGTATTCTACTTCTGATTGCAGAATGAACATGTACATATGTTAACCTAGCCTTGACTAGTCTTGACATGAAATGTCAACTAATTTCAAGCACATCTTATAAACAATGAACATCGTTGCCATTAAATGAAAGTCGTTATCATATGAATACGAGCTGAAAATCTCACTTCATATGAACAGGTCGTTCAATGTATCCTTTAATAGTGGTCTCTAGTTTGTTCATCATTACTCAAAATTCATCTTTTTGTTTTGGCAGGTCAGAGTGTGTACTCGATATGCTTGCACATTCAGTGGCAGTGTTCAGGCAAGGACACTCTCAGCAGGTAATTTCATATTTTTTTCATACTTCTTGCATTTAGATAAATGCCGCATGCCTTAGATACCTTCAAAGGTAAGATATATCTGGCTATTAAATCTTACTAAACTATGCTCAGTGGGGTTGTCATTAGCTCTCTGGTCATGAAGTCTAGGTTCGAATTCCATAAGTTGTGGTATGCAACTTGTGGAAAATCTATCCTAGTGTTTGCCATTCGTGAGATACCAAGTACTTTACCAATAATACTCAAGTTTCAACGATATTTGGAATGCCATAGAGGTTAGAATCGTAAAAATCGAAGGCAAATGAATGTTTGTTTGCAATGCAAAGTCCTGTTATTGGTCAAAACGTCTCGTGATGGGTGTTCAAATGACAGAAAAAGTCGGTTATTGTGATATTGTTCGAGGTTCAGTTTGAAGCATGAATGAAAAGTTTGCTGCTTATACCTGAAACCTTGAAAATTTCTCCGTTCCCATTTCGGTAAAATTTGCATGGGCTTAATGCCAAAAATTAATCTGGAACAGACATCTTATCACCTCTACTGCAACTATATTTTAACTTTGATAACTAAAGCCTACAAAACATAAAACTAGCTACGTTTTGCAGGGAGATTACCATTTACTGACTGTATAGACTCAGTTAATTACCAAAATTTTGTCTTCTGAAGCTTTTTAAACTGCTCGTTTTGTTTTAGCCCCTGGACTGATCAAGCCTCCTACATTGCAGCCCATCTCGTCTACTTCGATTCGTGTACAGTGGGGTAAGTTTTGTTTTCCATGAAACATTCTTTTCTTGTGCAGGCCTTATTTAGCGCTCTTTATTCCGCACATATATATTACTAAGTTAACCAGCTTTCATTACAAACCTCTGGTTAATGTTGCAAACTTCTAATGGTGGTTCTTTTTCTGGGTTATGACAGGAAATCTCTCTGCATGTGAAACATTTATCTTTACTGTTGTCTTCATTTTGTCTTCAAAGAGAAAGCAGTTTCTAAACCTGTTTTATGGCTAGATCTCTGGGCATCCTATCTGTGTATTTAAACTGATTTTGTCTCCTTGTGTTTCGGTTGTGTCTTTGGCTTTTCTTTTTCTTTTTCAGAATTAAACAATATAGGAAAGTATTTTCAGTTAAAATTTTTGGATCTATGATATTCATCAGGAGCTTCATTTTGCAATAATTTGGAATCTACTATATACCTAGATTGCAATTGGGGTAACAAAAAATAACAACTAAAAAGACTGTCTACACACGATATGATAAATAGGACATAAGTAAGGGAGAGCCATAGACGAAAAGACGTTAAAACGAGAACGACAAAATAACATTTTTAATTAAAATTATCATTATGGTAAAAAAAATACTAAATAGTATTTATTAAAAATTTTGTTCTTCTCTTTGTGATCGTTATCTGATAAATTTTTTTATCCTCCTTATCAAAGATATTCCAGTTGAGCCAAATGGAATCATTACTGGTTTTAGATTATTCAGAAGACATGTATATAACTGCCCAACAAGGTAAGCGTTGTACATGTTATAAAAACGTAAATTCTGTAGGAAAGTCTATACCTTGGCTTAGCAAGAGCCATATATGGATACATAGGGACATAGCATTGAATTTGACAGATTGAAGAAAAAGGTAGTCGACCTTTCAATAACACAGCCAAATTTATTGCAAGACCCGAAACGTTTCAAAATGGACTTGTCGAATTAAATTGCAAATGATTTAATAATTAAACATGGATTTGTCTTGAATATGTAATATGAACAACTCGAATTTTTCGTCGTATACTTCTTCATTCTCAAATTTATTGCCATATTGATTCATGATTTTAATCAACCTCTTGCGATGGCAGTTGATTTATATAAAGTTAACATCGACTAGATGTTAATCAATTCGATTTGCTTATCGGTCTGAACCTCTTCTATCTCATCTCAAAAAGAAATTATCTTTATAAGGATATTTGTTCTAGAATTTCAGTCTGGTGACATAAACTGCAGGTCCACATCAGCTGTATAGCTGCTAGAAATCGTGACCTGAATTAACAAATATAATAGTGCCTGCTTTTTTTTGCTTGCTTCATTTCAAAGAATCTGCCAGTGAATCACTAAATTGGCCGCTTGAGGTCTCCCTATTTCTTCCCTCAGCTTACTTTTTCTTTTTGTCTTGCTTGAATCTCACGTATTCTTAACCATGTTCTCGTATGTTCTTTTCAAGGCCTACACCAGTGACAAAATGCACATACATAGAATGTTCCGTTACCGAAGAAGTATGCGGTGGCAAATGCTATAATCCTATTTCTCAGGTAACAAATTTTGGATATTTTTTAATACTTTACTTAACCATTCGTTCTTTCCAAGATATAAAGTTGCATTACAAATCAAATTAGAATATAGGGGATAAGAAAAACATTCGTAGAGGCAAACCTGACAACGACAAGCCAATTTTTCAAGTGGTGAAACTGGAATCTCATTCTCCTACTTATAAATCCTTTTCCGTTATTTTCGTGATGTACGTTGAACAAAAAGTCGACAAAAGTTTAACTTTGTTTTTCTTAAATGAAACTTCCTAAGAAACTTTGGGCCTTTAAAAGAAACCGACTGCTTAGAGACCCTATCTGTGAGTGTTCTATCAAAGTGAGTTGCAAAGCTCAATTGTTAGGGAAGGCTTGCACGGTTAGACAAATAAATATAACTCCAAGCCAAAGTTAATTAAAAGATTCGCATACCTCAACTTTTATTTCATTTGTAAAGGGGTTTTACTTGCACATAATCGTAATCTTAAATCTATCGCCTGAAAGCGAAGAAAAGGAAAGTAATAGCTGAGAATAGCTGTCAAAACGTTTTACCGGAAAGAAGCTACTAAATCCCATCTTGTTTTCATCACCTTTATTCAGTATCTAACTTTGATATTAATGAGAATAACGAAATAGTAAAGGGGATTTTTAATCTACGTATAAAATTGTTGGGATACATAACACTTTGATATTTTTGCAAATTATGGCCAATGTTTTCCAAGAATGGTTTGCAACCATCAAAGTCATAATTACTCTATTCAACGTTTCTGTTTCAGAAATGCTGCAATGGGACTCTCCATAATCTAGATGCAACTAAGTATTGCTGTGGAACTAATTACTTGCGTAAAAACACAAACAATGATGTATGTTGTGGAGGAAGATTCTTCGTGAAGCAAAACAGCTACCAGTGTTGTAATGGCCATTACACTCGCGTTCCATCAGGGCAAGTTTGCTGCAAAGGTCAAAATGGTGTTGTTGTTGGCATTGGCAACAGTTGTTGTGGAGATGTCCCATATGACAGCAACGGTGATAAATCATGTATTTGTGGAGCACTTTATAACAGGTTTGTAGCATTATTTCATTGACTGATAGAAAAAGGACCCCTGGTTAACGATTCCATCTTGGAGTCACTCTTATTGGCTGGTCTACGAGCAGCTATGATGTTTTGCCATTCTGACAACCGGGCTGCACCAAATGCTTAAGGGTGTCTAAGCATGGGGGGAGTTCTTATTTAAAAATGGTTGATGATATTTTTGCCAAGATGAAAGACTGCTGTTGTAAGTATTCAGATTGAAATGCTATACTGAAACCAAGGAAACGTATCCCTTCTGTAAGCGATGCCTCTTTTGTTCCTGTTATCTGTTGCTATCTTTTTAAATTTAAAATTGCTCAGTTCAGGCCTTTTCTTTTTAAAGGTAGCGGTTGACAAAACTGAAGTCCCAACTATCGCACCCAAGGATTCACGAATTCGTACTTATTAAGGCTCTCTCTAAGACCGTATAAGCCTTGATAATCACCGCTTATCACGACAAGCCTTTGATATTCATCAGGGCTAATCTCTGTAGGCCTTGAAGCAATCATTTCATTCTTCGTAAATCTTAGTTCTCAAACTTACTCATGTAGAGTCTTGTTTTGGAGGTTTCCTCTATCTGCGTTGGCGATTTTATACTCACTGTATTTTGGCCCAGTCAATCAAACTGTGTTTCACTATATACGAACCTTATTATACTTATTCTTATTTCTTCCAGGTATCCTGCGATTCGAAAGTGTTGTGGAGGTAGAGTTGTATCAATTGCACAACACTGTTGTGGTAATGATACAGTTGGAGTTGCTCATGATTTTGATGCTAGCAAATCTTGCTGCGGTACCTCATATGTCAATACTAATTCAACATTGTGTTGCAAGAACAGCATTGGCCAATTCAAGGTAAGGATAATTTATTGTTGTGTTTTTCTCTGCCACTGTCCATTTTTAACCTTTATATCTCAAAAGTAGCTGAAAATTAGTTTGTTTCTACTCTATCAATACTGGTGCAGAATTATGTTCTGTTTTTACTATAATGTTTGATATTCACAATCCTTTCGACTTGACAAGAGTTTGGAAATTCTGTGTTAAGAGCTCAACGTAAATTATCCTATGCCAATTTGACCCTTCCACACCCTCAGTAAATTCCAACCAGGAACCATTTAAAGAACATTTGAAGAACAGTTGACAAATGAAAACGTTTTCAGCGGTGCCGCTTTTTATCGCTGGATAATTCGTATCGTACAGAGGAGAAGCGTAAAATGTAACAAATTGCCTCAACGCTAAAATTGAGATGCTGAATTGAATCTAAAGTCAAAATATTTCTGTGAAGAAGTTTCCATTTTTTGAAAGTAAGGCTCTTAGTTGAAGAGATGCATCCATCTAACCCGGCATCTGCTTCTCTTTGTAGCAAAGTGGATTTTGTTGATATCTACTTCACTTGCGTAGATGCCGCAGAGTATACCCATTTCTATCTTCATATAGGTTCATACTCACTCAAATGCAGTCCAGAAGTCTCAGATGAAATGCTGCGGAACCAATCAAATCGTACGCACAAGTAGTTGCTGTAACAAC
Source organism: Chrysaora quinquecirrha (assembly GCA_014526335.1). Taxonomy (NCBI): domain Eukaryota; kingdom Metazoa; phylum Cnidaria; class Scyphozoa; order Semaeostomeae; family Pelagiidae; genus Chrysaora; species Chrysaora quinquecirrha. The sequence goes on from JACTAT010000040.1 coordinate 9,079,374, forward strand.
CAAAGCTATGACAACGCAACTCAGATCTGTTCTGATAGATCGTCTTTCAGTCAAACTGACTGTGGAAGTGGTGTTACTTGTCCCAAGAGCCAAGCATCAAGAGCTTACTGCAACCGCTGCGATTTCAACCCTTCTAGTAACATATGCGGCAGTGTTTCTGGCTTCTTTGATGCTGTTGCTAGCAACCAGACCAATGCTGTCAAACTCTGCTTCTCAGAATTCATAGAGATCTTGAAAAATCCGACTGATCCTGCTGTAAGAACGTTTCTCGACACAGGCCTACTTCCTCATAATCTTTATGATTATTATGTAACTGCATTCAACACAGAGGGAAACTCAAGCAGTCAAATGAACAGAACTCGAACTTTGATGTCCAGCCCGGAAGGACTTTCTGCTCCGCAAGCTACTGTCTTATCAGCCAGCAGTATTGCTGTAACATGGTCTGCACCAACTAATCCAAATGGGGTAATTGTTGCATATAGACTCTATCGTATCAAATGGGAGACAAAAGAGGAGATAATGGTTTTTTCTGGAATTTCATTTGCTCATACTGACTCTCGAGGGTTAGATGCGAATACAGGTTACATGTATAAATTGAGTGTGTGTACTGTGTTATGTTCCAATATCTCAGCCGCTCAGCTGGTATATACACAGCAATCTGCACCTGAGAATGTCTATCCTCCTGCACTGACGGCAATTAGTGCAACATCTATACGGGTTAATTGGTCTTTACCTGGTAAACCAAATGGTAATATGATCAGATACAATGTGAGCAGACTGATTAATGGCAGCTATATATCTATATTGCCGGTAAACGACTTAGGCCTTGCAAGGACACAGCTTGTTCTTGGATTGAAACCATACACATCTTATACTTTTAGAGTAACTGCATGCACTGTAGTCGGGTGTTCAATAGGTCCAGCTGCTTCTCTCCTTACACTACAAGCGCCTCCTCAAGGAGTCAGACAACCATCGTTAACAATCATAAACCCAACTACTGTAGAAGCAGAATGGCAACCGCCACTTGTTATGAATGGAGTATTATTACGCTACGTTTTATACAGAAACTCGACACCCGTTTACACTGGAAAATTGCTTCTGTTTAGAGACACTGGACTAACTCCTAATACAAATTACACCTATCAAGTTGAAGCTGTGACAGGTGGTGGTGGAACCAGAAGTACTCCTACTTATATAAAAACACCCGAAAGTTCCCCTGAAGGCATTTCTGCTCCAAGTATTACGCCAATCAGCTCATCTGAACTTCTCGTTTCGTGGCTTGCTCCAACTCGACCGAATGGAATCATCATAAGATATGCGCTGATTTATAATGAACCTAGTAAGGATCTCTTCACAGTTCAAGCACAGTTACTAACTAGTTATACAATCCGCGGACTAAAACCGTATACTCAATATGAGGTTCGCATACAAGCATGCACTTCAAAAGGATGTGGAACCGGGAATCGTAGCATCAACCGGACTCTTGAAGCTGCACCGGTCGGACAGCCACCTCCGGTAGCCTCTGCCAAATCAGACTCGATTATAGAATTAAAATGGACGCCACCTACCTCACCAAATGGAGTTGTCATTCGATACGAGCTTACAAGGCGCGAAAACAACGCTGCAATGACATACGTCATCTACGTTGGGCCTGCGTTTGAATATATTGATACAGGTTTAAAGCCATATACAATTTATCAATATAAAATAAGATCTCGTAATGGTGCTGGTACAGCAGAAAGTTCCTGGGTTTCACAGAGAACTAAATCAGGAGTTCCACAAGGATTAATTGCTCCTTTGATTGTTGTCCTTAGTGGTGTGTCTGTGCAAGCTTCATGGCCGCAGCCTACAAATCCAAATGGATTGATAACACAATACGAGATCAGAGCGAGAGAATTCAACAAACTGGGTAATGAAAGTGTTGTCCTTTGCTGTATACAGCCAACTGTTTTAAATGTAACTGTAGTAGGTCTAAAGCCAGCAACAACATATGAGTTCAGAGTGGCTGCGAGGTCAGATGGTGGCATCGGTTATAGTGACTGGACTACAGCCAGGACTAAAGAAGCTCCTCCGTTTGGTATCAGCATGCTTCGTTCGAATACAAATCCAGATGGGCTTGGTGATGGCAAGAGTTTGCAGGTATTATGGAATCCACCGAGCAGACCTAATGGTGCAATTACCAATTACATCCTCTATTTGGATACGTATGTTGTTTATCAAGGTTTATTACTTCAAACAGTGATTCGTAGACTACAGCCATATACGAATTACAGTTTTCAGCTTGAAGTTTGCAATTCAGCTGGATGCACGAAAGGAAATCGCCAAAATCTGATCACTGGTGAGGTGTCACCAAAGGGCCAAATACCACCAACATTCGGAAATATTACCGCATCTTCAGTTACTCTTAACTGGAAGCAACCACTATCTCCAAATGGACAAATCATCAGATATGACATAATTCGCAGAGTTAGTGTAAATGCTAGAAGAAGACGACAGTCTGTTGAAACCGTCATCTATTCAACTAATGATACCAATCAAGCTTCCTTTTCTTATACTGACTCTGGATTGTTACCTTTCTCGACATACCAATACAAAATAAGAGCAGTAAACTCAAAAGGGGTTGTTGACAGTGACTGGGCAACAGTGAAGACAGCTGCTGCTGCTCCTACTGGCTTTGCACGTCCAAATGCAACAGCTTTAGGGGGCTACAGCATTCGAGTTCAGTGGAGTATGCCGCGATCACCCAACGGTGATGTACGATACTATGAGGTTTTCCGCAATAAAACCAAAGTACAGACATTGTCAGCTTTGACATACACAGATACTAGCCTCAATCCAGTCACGTTGTATCTGTATTCAGTTCGTGTTTGCACAACCGGTGGCTGTACTATGAGTGCGGAAACAGCTGCAAGAACTCATCAAGCCACTCCAGGTGAAATGAGGCCTCCGGTTCTCGTTGCTTTAGATGCTTTCAGGATCCACGCGACATGGAGTCCACCAACCATCTCCAATGGCCAGATTCAGAAATACCAACTTCGATTGTCCAATAATGCTCAACCAGTATTTGAAGGACTGGCTTTTCAATACATAATATCAGGACTGAAGCCATATACATCGTATTCTGTTACCATCACTGCTTGTACATCATCTGGATGTGGAACCCAAAGCACCGCATCCTCTTCTCGTACACTGGAGGCGATACCCCAAGACCTTTCCCCGCCTTCATTATTCATTCTAGGCTCAACTATAATCGATGCTACATGGTCGCCACCTAAGACCCCTAATGGCATCATCCGCTACTACACGTTGCGACGCGGTAGCATTGTTGTATACAATGGCACTGCTTTGAGATTTATTGATACTAACGTATCTCCAGGCACGCGTTATACATATACCATCAGCTGCACTAATGGTGCTGGAACCGTTACAAGTCAACCGCAGCAAAGCTCAACCACACATCCAAGTGCTCCTCAGAATGTATCTACTCCTAGCCTACGTGCTTTGAGTCGATCATCTATAGAAGTAACATGGCAACCACCACAGAACCCAAATGGAGTTATAACTGGATATTATGTTTTGTATGATCGAAAGGAAATAAGTACAGGAACCAACAGATACTTCATGGCTCAGAACCTAAATTATTTCACAGTTTATGAATTCAGAATCAGTGCGTGTACATCTGCTGGGTGTACAAGCGGTTTACCAGCGTCGATACGCACATTAGAATCAGCACCTACCAATCAAAGTGCGCCTACATTCAGCAGTGCAAACATAGGTGCTCGATATGTTGTTGTCGAATGGATCCCTCCTCAAAAACCCAATGGCATCATCACTCATTATGAACTACGGCGTCGCCAGAGTAATTCAATTGCTAAGCTTATCTACACAGGACCAAGACTTGCATTCAATGACTCAAGTTCAGATGTGCTGCCCAATGTAAGATATGAGTACCAAGTTATGTCTTTTAATGGTGCTGGAAGTGCCCAGAGTTCTTGGGTACCTGTGACAACGAACATTGCCAAACCAGAGCAAGTCAAACCAGTTGTTGTTTTGAAAGAAGATATAAAATCAACCAGCTTTGTGTTTTCAGTTGAAGAACCATTACGACCCAATGGCAGAATAACGAAGTACGTTATCGAATTGCTTGGAATAAAGAACATTACTATATCTTCTGTAATGCGAGGTGTTGCAGATGGTTTGTTGCCGTACACTGCATACTCTGTCAAAGTACATGCTTGTAATACTGCTGGATGCTCGAGTAGCATTATCAAAGTCATTACTACGGCTCCTGCATCACCAGCAGGATTCAATGTGATGCCTATTGTTGTATCAAAGACATCGAGATCTGTTAAATTGCGATGGGAACCTCCCTCAAGTCCTAATGGTCCTTCACTTTGGTGAGTTTGAATTTTTAATACTCAATTCTCAATTAATACTCGTAAACTCAGGATCTTTTCATTTAATAACCCTGTGAGGTTATGTAATATGGTGAAACTCTTATGTGAGGGCCTTCACCTGAAAATTAACGAAAAGGAGCTTCCGTTTTAAACAGAAGTGAGTGCTAACTTTTTCAAGCCCTCAATAAGCTCCACAGAAGGTTATTACTCTCGTCTCTGGAAACGAAAAGCTGGCTAGAATAGTTACTGTAGGGTGAATAGGTTGGATAAACACGGTTGACGGTTAATTTAGGTAGATATTAGTAATCTGGTTAGGCAGATTGAGGTGCTCCCGCTTATTGACTATGGTATTGCATTAATTTCCTAGAGCTATAAAGCCCTACACATTTATTAATAAAATACATTTGTTTTGCGTGATTTTATTGCTTCTGAGACAGGCGTCTCTAAAGACAGGTGAGAGGAAAAACGGGGTGAGTGGTGGCTGGGTATGTCTTGAGTGGGTCTTTTCTTTTGGAAGGTTAAATATGGAGCCCTGAATGTCGGGACGTTAATTCATAAGAAATATTTTCTTGTCGTTTATCGTCGTTTTGCAGCGTTTTTACTTCACTGTTTAATTTTCTACTCTTCACCGCAAGAATCCAAAGATCTGACGAGACAGAGTGTAATCGTGACCTTTTCTATCATATCTTCAATTTTTCTTCTATCCTGGGCTCAAGACTACAATATAACATCGTTCAAAATGTGCATATTTATTTAACTGTCTATCTATTCTTTCTATCCCTTAATGTTACAGTGATAATCATTTGTGTTTCTTTCTGCCAGGTATGAAGTCAATCAACGATACACTTGTCCGCAATTATCGATACATCCACCTTTGTGCATCGCAAGAGAAAACAAATTCAATGCCAGTCAATTCAGGGAATACAATGCCACAGGCCTACTTCCTTTTATCACGTATCGATACAAAATTACAGTATACAATAGTGCAGGATCTGCAGTCTCCCCAGAAGTAACTGTTACTACTATTGCTGAAAGTAAGTACCTGTAGCGTGAATGGATAAGTATGGTTGATTGGTCAAGGCGTTAGGCTCACGATCGTAAGGTCGAATCTCGTCGGGTCGGGACCACTTTCCACAAGCCTACATTCTACTCAGCCGTGCATTCTTCTGACGTCGGCGAATGAGTACCCAGGGTATCAGTTAAAGATTTTCAGTCTCGGGGACAAGCTGCAGGTCCACATCAGCTGGATAGCTGCAAGGACCCCTCCGTTAATTATTCAGATTGCTTTCTTACTTGCTTGCTTTCTTGTTTGCTTGTTTGCTTCCCTGCTGGCATGCATGCTTGCTTGCTTGCTTGCTTGCTTGCAGCGATTAAACGCCGGGCGTTAGAATGTGGTTTGGTATTATGTAAACTGGGCCTGAAACTAAGTGGACTACCTTTACTTTAAATCCTATATTCTACTTTGCTATCAACATCTTTTTTGTCTTATTACAGACCCCAAAAATTCACAGTAAATAATCTCTTTTTTGTTCTGTCATGACCTTATTTGGCTCCTCAGAAATTGGCGTTGACGTGATTGTTTCTCAAAAGTTTCGTAACTTTTTTCATCTCATAAATTCTTATCTGTTTACAGATCCTGTGGTCCTTAGTGCTCCAAATGTAACTGTCAAAGGCAATGATGTCACTATAGATTGGACTAGATCATTCGATCTCAGAAGTTCTTTGGAAGAATACACATTGGAAGAAAATAATTTGCCAGCTTATTCAGGCAATAAATTATCAGTTACAAGAACGAACAGAGAAGTTGGAGGTATAATTTCTAATTCGTTTATTCAGTTGTTAGTCCACATGAGAGACTGAGGGGGACGTAGGCCGAAATTTTAATAAAAATTTGACATGAAATTGTTGTTATATACTCAATGACGTCATTTTTCGTATATTTGAAGCTGGGGGCAAGCTATGGCCGCCCTTGTGTTTAAGGCTTTTTACACGTTTCTAAAGCGTGTTTCTAGGGTCGTTAGAGTCGTCGAGAAAGACCAAAAAGATCAAACGATCAAATGTTCACAATAGGTCTTTTTAGTCATTGGTCTTTTAACAAGACCAAAACAACTCAGTCTTCGAGTACTCTCAGCCAAGGGTGCATGATAATGATATGGATCGATATGGTATTAGGGTCTTTCTGTTGTCCGTTGAGCGATTCACACTTGGCAAAGTTTCTCAAGCTTTGGTCTTATGAGTTTTTTTCCTATAATCTCCACGACTGGGTTGTTTAGGGTTGTTAGGGTCGTTGCAGATGGTGTTCTTGTTCAATCCTTCGAGTCTTGTGGGTCTTTCTGGACGGCCCAGACGACCCGTGTGTGAACCATGCTTGTTAATAATCTCGAAAGTGTTTAAACCTAATAAGTCTTCTTGGTTGAAGTCTTAAAAGTTCTTTAATAGTTAAAAACTTACTTGCAATAAAAACGTTCTCGTGGTATAAAGATGGGTTTTGTTAAGATTTTATTTTCTTACTATCATTAGCTGTTGCTTAAGTTTGAATTCAACTTTTTATCCTTCAGTTTATGCATACATCGTTCGGTTGAAAACGTTAGTTAATGGAAACCTGGTTACAATAGCAGCACCAATGGTCAAAGTCAATGTTGGTGATGTTCCAGGAACCGGTAAGTGCGCACTGTATTCTTAGAAGTTTTCAAACTCATTCTGTTCAGCAATTCTCTTTTGTTTGTCTTCTGGGCAGGGAACAGAGGCTTTGGTTGCTAGCTTTGCTCTTTTAGGCCACAGTAAATAAAGTGTTACTTTTTAATTTCTATAGCCCCCCTTTCTTAGTCTTTAGGTTTTAAATAAGTATTAAACTCGGTCGACTGTACTCTGAGGCGATTCGAAGGCTCCTCTTTCAATAGCTGCTACCCGTAAAGTAGGGGTGTAAGCCACTCCTATCCCTGGTCCGAAAATCATTTACCCTCATTCCCACCCGTTCATACTGAGTGCTAAGCAAAGAGGCAACGAATACCATTTTTAAAGTCATTGTTATGGCTCGGCCTTGGCTTTAGCTTTTTATCATTTCAATAAACCAAGAATTCACCTTTTAGTAATCCTTTAATTTTCTAGCTCCTGTTGCTGCTGCTAAGGTTTGGTATAAAGAAGTATGGTTCTTGGCATTGATGGTGTTAGCTGGTGTGTTATTATTATTGCTCTGTGTTGCACTTCTAATGCGCAAGATAACAGGAGAGAGGAATGTGTACGTCAGAGAACGAGATCCACTGCCTTTGAGGCCTAAGAGCAAGATGGGCTCCAGATCTGGATCGCGAAGCACTCTTGATGCAACAAGTGAAAAAGGCTTTCCTTATCTTGGCACGCCGAGTCCAAACAGGAAACAGCAGTACCCGTTGACACCTAATCTGTACAGCAGTAGAAAGGAACTTTTAGGCAGCTCACAAGGGTTAAATCAGACACCGATTGATGAGAAGCTGTCCTATCTTGGTCCGGATGATCCGTCCTGGGATAATTTCCTGAAAAGTTATAATGGAAATGGAAAAGACCGTGACTCAGGACTGGTATGCTTCTTTATGGTTTTCCTTTAATGATATTCCGTTCCGCCTTGTTTGGTTTTCATTTGGCAAACTTTAGCTTTCTTTATCCTTAAATCCTGTTTATTTTGTTACCTTTGTTTTACTTTGTTTAACTTTGTTTTACTTTGTTTATTTTGTTTCACTTGTTTTACTTTGTTTTGCTTGTTTTACTTTGTTTAACTTTGTTTAACTTTGTTTTACTTTGTTTACTTTGTTTCACTTGTTTTACTTTGTTTTACTTTGTTTTACTCTCTTTACTTTGTTTACTTTGTTTACTTTGTTTTACTTTGTTTACTTTGTTTACTTTGTTTACTTTGTTTACTTTGTTTTCTTTGTTTACTTTGTTTACTTTGTTTACTTTGTTTACTTTGTTTACTTTGTTTACTTTGTTTACTTTGTTTACTTTGTTTACTTTGTTTACTTTGTTTACTTTGTTTACTTTGTTTACTTTGTTTACTTTGTTTACTTTGTTTACTTTGTTTTTTGTTTTTACTTTGTTTACTTTGTTTTACTTTATTTCTTCTATTTTACAGTTTGAAGAAAACAATTTATCGCCAATATTGAACGACGACGATGAGCCATTGTCGCTTCAAAGTTTCCAGAAAGGAAGAATTGTGTTTCCTGATACGCATTTGTGAAAAAGAACTTACGAATTTTAGACGCAAGTACTCGTATTTTTCATTATATTAACTAGAGAGCAGGCCCTTCAATGAACACTGGTCGATTGCATGGGTTCGGGAAAGCTTTGGCTATCTGGTACTTAGAAACATGAATTCAGTTGCCCCAAACCATAGAAGAATCATGGGGATTTCTATGTCAGGCAAAACGCTATTCTGGAAAATCTGAAAATCATTACAATTTTGAGTCAACTATGCTAAGGATTTGGGCCCATTCAAACAGAAGACTTTTTACCATTTCGCAACTGCCTCTATGATTAAGGTTTCATCTCCATATTGCGAAATGAATAAGGTATTAATGAATTAGGTCTAAGGTCTTAATGAATTATGTCTTCGCATTATGGGGTTTTGGAAGTCAGGTTTAGGGTACCCCAAATGGAAAAGTATAGGTATTAGGTATCTCAAAATCTAATGACACAAAAAAATTAATGCATCTGCATGTGAAAAATGTATATGGAGGCATATTGAACACCGAACAATTCAATTCAATTCAATTCATTTTTATTTGTAGAAATACAATTTACAATAATAAAATGTACTCTACACGGCCCAAGAAAAGCAGAGCTTATCTTGCTTGGGCCGCTACAAAGCTAACAAAACTAACAACTACTAAATCCTAAAAACATTGGTTACAGTGATGAAAAAAGGGCTGCGGATAACAACAATACCAATTGACATCATAGTTTCTTACTTGCTTTAAGTATAACCGACTAACATTAAGGGATAACTTAAAATAATAAATTTTTCTAATATTCTGAAAATGAGAATAAGGTTTTCTCATCTCTGTTCGCTGGTCATTTTTTTGTTCGGGATATTAATAGCTTTCAAAAGTTAGGTTCTTAAATTTTTTGCTAAAAGCCTTTCCATTAGATATTAGTTTTAGGGACTCCGGGAGGTTATTCCAAAGTCGAGCACCCATATTTCTTACCATTTTATTTCCCCGAACAAGAGCTATAACACATATTAAGCATAGAAAACGGAGGTATCTGGCATCCAGGTACCCTTCTATAGGAACCTAATGAACAGTTCTAAGTAATCGGCCAGGAATCGACCAGTACTTAATTTTGAAGATAAAGCTATGTGGGTAACTCCATAGATACTCTAGGTGTAGAAAGAACATTTTTGTACGCTTTAAAGTTGTTTATATTCCTTAGAAAAGCAGTTAACTAATAGTTGTATTTATAATAAAGCTTGTAGTCCATTACAATTTATAATGCTGTCGACGTTACTTTTAACATTATTTAATTTCATCAGCCTTTAATAAACCCTTGAATAAGGGTTTTGTAATATTCACCTCTCGTGGGTTTTTTAGTTTATTTACTTTTAAAGCAAATTTGCTTCTAATTGGTTGGAAATTTTGCGAATCGCATTCGAATGAGAACCATCCTCTCTTTTTTGTAATCATACATTTGGAAACTTTTTCCTTGTGATTAATGACTTGACAATGCCCAACAAATTCAGACACACGTGAGCTTACCAAGCCCCATTTCGTTTATATAATGTTTCGGTTCTTAAATACAGAGACCAAATTTCTCTATTTATTTCTTCTTATAGATGCTTATGTTTGATTCCTATAATTTCAAACTAGTGAAACTGGGTTCTTGTGTTGCTTAAAGAATAACTTTTTTATATCTTAATTATATTTAAAACAATAATTAATGTGTAAGTTGTAATTAAAGAGGCTATCGCAACTGTCTTTAATTTTATATGGCCCTCGACCTCCCTCTTTTTCCAAGACTGATAGACTTGATTTCTTTTTTTTATTAAATTAATTTGTATTTCGTATTATTATAACTTTGTGATTAGAAAATGTTGTAAATATTAGCTGATTTTAAATATTTGTAGTTTGTCTTGATATTTTAATAAGAGTATATTTTAATTAAGATGAAGATTAGAAAAAATAAGATGTGATATTTCTGAATCGAAGAAGTCTGTTTTTGCCTAAAACTTTCCTCACTTCCCATTTCCTGTTCTCATTTGCAGCAGGACAAGAGCTCCAAACAAAGCAAAATGTTTAAAGGGCCACCAAACCGAATACTATGATTTCCACAAATTTGACCATTTAGCAACGCTTTGGACTTTGGTACGATTTGGAACCCTGTCCTCTCAATCTCTATCAGATATGAAGAATAAAGGCTCTATTTAATTTGTTCATGCTTATTTACCTCTTTATTTACCTTATTTACCCCCTAGAGGCTATTATGGACATATTTGGAAGGATTTACGAAATATTTCTGAAGAATAAAGGGAGTTTTTCAAAGACCCTGATATTGGCCGATTTTTGGCCATTTGGCCACTTGCCTTTTTCGTGATTTTTTGGGTAAATTTCTTTCACTCAAATTGGACCCAATTTGATAGAAAAATACCATATTTACCACCTAGAGGCTATTCAGGGGGTATTTCAAGGATTTTCTATATATTTCAGAATAAAAAAGGGCAATTTCAAAACCCCAGATTTTGTCCAACTTCTTGCCATTTGGAAGGGCAATAGACTTGCTTTTTGGCGATTTTTGGTGTACATTTTTTTTTACACAAATTGCACCCAATTTGATGGGAAAACACCTTATTTACCCCCTAGAGGCTATTCAGGGGGTATTTCGAGGGAATTACTCAATATTTATGAAGAAAAAGGGGACTTTTAAAAACCCCTGATTTTAGCCAATTTTCGGCTATTTGGCAAGGCTATACACTTGCCCTTTTTGGTGATTTTTTGGGTGAATTCCTTTGACCCAAATTGGACCCAACTTGATAGAAAAACACCATATCTACCACCTAGAGGCTGTTCAGGGGGTATTTCGAAAGATTTACTAGATATTTCTGAAGGAAAAAGGGACTTTTAAAGAACCCTGATTTTGGCCGATTGTCGGCCATTTGGCAAGGTTTATACACTTGCCTTTTGGAGATTTTGGGGTACATTTTTTACACAAATTGCAACCAATTTGATAGAAAAACACCATATCTACCACCTAGAGGCTGTTCAGGGGGTATTTCGAAAGATTTACTAGATATTTCTGAAGGAAAAAGGGACTTTTAAAGAACCCTGATTTTGGCCGATTGTCGGCCATTTGGCAAGGTTTATACACTTGCCTTTCTGGAGATTTTTGGGGTACATTTTTTTTAAACAAATTGCAACCAATTTGATAGAAGAACACCATATCTACCACCTAGAGGCTGTTCAGGGGGTATTTCGAAAGATTTACTAGATATTTGTGAAGGAAAAAGGGACTTTTAAAGAACCCTGATTTTGGCCGATTGTCGGCCAATTGGCAAGGCTATACACTTGCCTTTTTGGAGATTTTTGGGGTACATTTTTTTTTACACAAATTGCACCCAATTTGATGGAAAAACACCTCATTTACCCCGTAGAGGCTATTCAGGGGGTATTTGGAAGGATTTACTAAATATCTATGAACGAAAAAGGGACTTTTAAAAACACCTGATTTTGGCCGATTTTTGGCCATTTGGCAAGGCTATACACTTGCCTTTTTGGCGATTTCTTGGGTACATTTTTTTTAAACAAATTGGACCCAAATTGATGGAAAAACACCTTATTTACCCCCCAGAGGCTATTCAGGGGGTATTTCGAAGGAATTACTAAATATTTATGAAGAAAAAAGGGACTTTTAAAAACCCCTGATTTTAGCCGATTTTCGGCTATTTGGCAAGGCTATACACTTGCCTTTTTGGTGATTTTTTGGGTGAATTTCTTTGACCCAATTTAAACCCAACTTGATGGAAAAACACCATATTTGCCTGCTAGAGGCTGTTCAGGGGGTATTTCGAAGGATTTACTAGATATTTCTGAAGGAAGAAGGGACATTTACAAACCCTTGATTTTGGCCGATTTTCGGCCATTTGGCAAGGCACATATATACACTTGCCTTTTTGGAGATTTTTGGGGTACATTATTTTTACACAAATTGCACCCAATTTGATGGAAAAACACCATATTTACCTGCTAGAGGCTGTTTAGGGGTATTTCGAAGGATTTACTAGATATTTGTGAAGGAAAAGGACTTTTAAAACCCTGATTTTAGCCGATTTTCGGCTATTTGGCAAGGCTATACACTTGCCTTTTTGGTGATATTTTGGGTGAATTTCTTTGACCCAAATTAGACCCAAATTGAAGGAAAAACACCATATTTACCTGCTAGAGGCTGTTCAGGGGGTATTTCGAAGGACTTACTAGATATTTCTGATGGAAAAAGAGACTTTTAAATACCCCTGATTTTGGCCGATTTTCGGCCATTTGGCAAGGCTATACACTTGCATTTTTGGCGATTTTTGGGTAAATTTTTTGGACCCAAATTGGACCCATTTTGATAGAAAAATACCATATCTACCACCTAGAGGCTGTTCAGGGGATATTTCGAAAGATTTACTAGATATTTCTGAAGGAAAAAGGGACTTTTAAAGAACCCTGATTTTGGCCGATCGTCGGCCATTTGGCAAGGCTATACACTTGCCTTTCTGGAGATTTTTGGGGTGCATTTGTTTTTACACAAATTCCACCCAATTTGATGGAAAAACACCTTATTTACCCCGTAGAGGCTATTCAGGGGGTATTTCGAGGGAATTACTCGATATTTATGAAGAAAAAGGGGACTTTTAAAAACCCCTGATTTTAGCCGATTTTCGGCTATTTGGCAAGGCTATACACTTGCCCTTTTTGGTGATTTTTTGGGTGAACTCCTTTGACCCAAATTGGACCCAATTTGATAGAAAAACACCATATCTACCACCTAGAGGCTGTTCAGGGGGTATTTCGAAAGATTTACTAGATATTTCTGAAGGAAAAAGGGACTTTCAAAGAACCCTGATTTTGGCCGATTGTCAGCCAATTGGCAAGGCTATACACTTGCCTTTTTGGAGATTTTTGGGGTACATTTTTTTTTACACAAATTGCACCCAATTTGATGGAAAAACACCTTATTTACCCCGTAGAGGCTATTCAGGGGGTATTTGGAAGAATTTACTAAATATCTATAAACGAAAAACGGACTTTTAAAAACCCCTAGTTTTGGCCGATCTTCGGCCACTTGGCAAGGCTATACACTTGCCTTTTTGGCGATTTATTGAGTACATTTTTTTTAAACAAATTGGACCCAAATTGATGGAAGAACACCATATTTACCTGCTAGAGGCTGTTCAGGGGGTACTTCGAAGGATTTACTAGACATTTCTGATGGTAAAAGAGACTTTAAAATACCCCTGATTTTGGCCGATTTTCGGCCACTTGGCAAGGCTATACACTTGCATTTTTGGCGATTTTTTGGGTACATTTTTTGGACCCAAATTGGACCCAATTTGATAGAAAAACACCATATCTACCACCTAGAGGCTGTTCAGGGGGTATTTCGAAAGATTTACTAGATATTTCTGAAGGAAAAAGGGACTTTTAAAGAACCCTGATTTTGGCCGATCGTCGGCCAATTGGCAAGGCTATACACTTGCCTTTCTGGAGATTTTGGGGTACATTTTTTTACACAAATTGCACCCAATTTGATGGAAAAACACCTTATTTACCCTCTAGAGGCTATTCAGGGGTATTTCGAAGGAATTACTCAATATTTATGAAGAAAAAGGACTTTTAAAACCCTGATTTTGGCCGATTTTCGGCTATTTGGCAAGGCTATACACTTGGCCTTTTGGTGATTTTTGGGTGAATTCCTTTGACCCAGATTGGACTCAACTTGATAGAAAACACCATATCTACCACCTAGAGGCTGTTCAGGGGTATTTCGAAAGATTTACTAGATATTTCTGAAGGAAAAAGGGACTTTTAAAGAACCCTGATTTTGGCCGATTGTCGGCCATTTGGCAAGGCTATACACTTGCCTTTTTGGAGATTTTTGGGGTACATTTTTTTACACAAATTGCAACCAATTTGATAGAAAAACACCATATCTACCACCTAGAGGCTGTTCAGGGGGTATCTCGAAAGATTTACTAGATATTTGTGAAGGAAAAAGGGACTTTTAAAACCCTGATTTTGACCAATGGTCGACCAATTGGCAAGGCTATACACTTGCCTTTTTGGAGACTTTTGGGGTACATTTTTTTTTTACACAAATTGCACCCAATTTGACGGAAAAACACCTTATTTACCCCGTAGAGGCTATTCAGGGGGTATTTGGATGGATTTACTAAATATCTATGAACGAAAAAGGGACTTTTAAAAACCCCTAATTTTGGCCGATTTTCGGCCACTTGGCAAGGCTATACACTTGCCTTTTTGGCGATTTCTTGGGTACACTTTTTTTAAACAAATTGGACCCAAATTGATGGAAAAACACCTTGTTTACCCCCTAGAGGCTATTCAGGGGGTATTTCTAAGGAATTACTAAATATTTATGAAGAAAAAAGGGACTTTTAAAAACCCCTGATTTTAGCCGATTTTCGGCTATTTGGCAAGGCTATACACTTGCCTTTTGGTGATTTTTGGGTGAATTTCTTTGACCCAAATTAGACCCAAATTGATGGAAAAACACCATACTTACCTGCTAGAGGCTGTTCAGGGGGTATTTCGAAGGATTTACTAGATATTTCTGATGGAAAAAGAGACTTTTAAATACCCCTGATTTTGGCCGATTTTCGGCTATTTGGCAAGGCTATACACTTGCCTTTTTGGTGATTTTTTGGGTGAATTTCTTTGACCCAAATTAGACCCAAATTGATGGAAAAACACCATACTTACCTGCTAGAGGCTGTTCAGGGGGTATTTCGAAGGATTTACTAGATATTTCTAATGGAAAAGAGACTTTTAAAGACCCTGATTTTGGCCGATTTTCGGCTATTTGGCAAGGCTATACACTTGCCTTTTGGTGATTTTTGGGTGAATTTCTTTGACCCAAATTAGACCCAAATTGATGGAAAAACACCATACTTACCTGCTAGAGGCTGTTCAGGGGTATTTCGAAGGATTTACTAGATACTTCTGATGGAAAAAGAGACTTTAAATACCCTGATTTTGGCCGATTTTCGGCTATTTGGCAAGGCTATACACTTGCCTTTTTGGTGATTTTTTGGGTGAATTTCTTTGACCCAAATTAGACCCAAATTGATGGAAAAACACCATACTTACCTGCTAGAGGCTGTTCAGGGGGTATTTCGAAGGATTTACTAGATATTTCTGATGGAAAAAGAGACTTTTAAAAACCCCTGATTTTAGCCGATTTTCGGCTATTTGGCAAGGCTATACACTTGCCTTTTGGTGATTTTTGGGTGAATTTCTTTGACCCAAATTAGACCCAAATTGATGGAAAAACACCATACTTACCTGCTAGAGGCTGTTCAGGGGTATTTCGAAGGATTTACTAGATATTTCTGATGGCAAAGAGACTTTTAAATACCCTGATTTTGGCCGATTTTCGGCCATTTGGCAAGGCTATACACTTGCGTTTTTGGTTATTTTTTGGGTAAATTTCTTTGACCCAAATTAGACCCAAATTGATGGAAAAACACCATACTTACCTGCTAGAGGCTGTTCAGGGGGTATTTCGAAGGATTTACTAGATATTTCTGATGGAAAAAGAGACTTTTAAAAACCCCTGATTTTAGCCGATTTTCGGCTATTTGGCAAGGCTATACACATGCCTTTTTGGTGATTTTTTGGGTGAATTTCTTTGACCCAAATTAGACCCAAATTGATGGAAAAACACCATACTTACCTGCTAGAGGCTGTTCAGGGGGTATTTCGAAGGATTTACTAGATATTTCTGATGGCAAAAGAGACTTTTAAATACCCCTGATTTTGGCCGATTTTCGGCCATTTGGCAAGGCTATACACTTGCGTTTTTGGTTATTTTTTGGGTAAATTTCTTTGACCCAAATTAGACCCAAATTGATGGAAAAACACCATACTTACCTGCTAGAGGCTGTTCAGGGGGTATTTCGAAGGATTTACTAGATATTTCTGATGGAAAAGAGACTTTTAAAGACCCTGATTTTGGCCGATTTTCGGCTATTTGGCAAGGCTATACACTTGCCTTTTGGTGATTTTTGGGTGAATTTCTTTGACCCAAATTAGACCCAAATTGATGGAAAAACACCATACTTACCTGCTAGAGGCTGTTCAGGGGTATTTCGAAGGATTTACTAGATATTTCTGATGGAAAAGAGACTTTTAAAGACCCCTGATTTTGGCCGATTTTCGGCTATTTGGCAAGGCTATACAATTGCCTTTTTGGTGATTTTTTGGGTGAATTTCTTTGACCCAAATTAGACCCAAATTGATGGAAAAACACCATACTTACCTGCTAGAGGCTGTTCAGGGGGTATTTCGAAGGATTTACTAGATATTTCTGATGGCAAAAGAGACTTTTAAATACCCCTGACTTTGGCCGATTTTACCTGCTAGAGGCTGTTCAGGGGGTATTTCGAAGGATTTACTAGATATTTCTGATGGAAAAAGAGACTTTTAAAGACCCCTGATTTTGGCCGATTTTCGGCTATTTGGCAAGGCTATACACTTGCATTTTTGGCGATTTTTTTGGGTAAATTTTTTGGACCCAAATTGGACCCAATTTGATAGAAAAACACCATATCTACTTCCTAGAGGCTGTTCAGGGGGTATTTCGAAAGATTTACTAGATATTTCTGAAGGAAAAGGGGACTTTTAAAGAACCCTGATTTTGGCCTATTGTCGGCCAACTGGCAAGGCTATACACTTGCCTTTTGGAGATTTTGGGGTACATTTTTTCTACACAAATTGCACCCAATTTGATGAAAAACACCTTATTTACCCGTAGAGGCTATTCAGGGGTATTTGGAAGGATTTACTAAATATCTATGAACGAAAAGGACTTTTAAAACCCCTAATTTTGGCCGATTTTCGGCCACTTGGCAAGGCTATACACTTGCCTTTTTGGCGATTTCTTGGGGACACTTTTTTAAACAAATTGGACCCAAATTGATGGAAAAACACCTTATTTACCCCCTAGAGGCTATTCAGGGGGTATTTCGAAGGAATTACTAAATATTTATGAAGAAAAAAGGGACTTTTAAAAACCCCTGATTTTAGCCGATTCTCGGCTATTTGGCAAGGCTATACACTTGCCTTTTTGGTGATTTTTTGGGCAAATTTCTTTGACCCAAAATTAGACCCAATTTTTATAGAAAAAAAACCATATTTACCACCTAGAGGCTGTTCAGGGGGTATTTCGAAGGATTTACTAGATATTTCTGAAGAATAAAGGGACTTTTAAATACCCCAGATTTTGGCCGATTTTGGCCATTTGGCAAGGCTATAGACGTGCCTTTTTAGTGATTTTTTTTTGGTAAATTTCTTTGACCCAAATTGGACCCAATTTGATAGAAAAACACCTTATTTACCACCTAGAGGCTGTTCAGGGGGTATTTGGAAGCATTTACTAGATGTTTCTGAAGGAAAAAGGGACTTTTAAAAACCCCTGATTTTAGCCGATTTCCGGCCATTTGGCAAGGCTATAGACTTGCCTTTTTGGTGATTTTTTAGGAAAATTTCTTTGACCCAAATTGGACCCAATTTGATAGAAAACACCTTATTTACCACCTAGAGGCTGTTCAGGGGTATTTCGAAGGATTTACTAGATATTTCTGAAGAAAAGGGACTTTTAAAGAACCCTGATTTTGGCCGATTGTCGGCCATTTGGCAAGGTTTATACACTTGCCTTTTTGGAGATTTTTGGGGTAAATTTTTTTTTTCACAAATTGCACCCAATTTGATGGAAAAACACCTTATTTACCCCGTAGAGGCTATTCAGGGGGTATTTGGATGGATTTACTAAATATCTATGAACGAAAAAGGGACTTTTAAAAACCCCTAATTTTGGCCGATTTTCGGCCACTTGGCAAGGCTATACACTTGCCTTTTGGCATTCTTGGGTACACTTTTTTTAAACAAATTGGACCCAAATTGATGGAAAAACACCTTGTTTACCCCCTAGAGGCTATTCAGGGGGTATTTCGAAGGAATAATTAGATATTTCTGATGGAAAAAGAGACTTTTAAAGACCCCTGATTTTGGCCGATTTTCGGCTATTTGGCAAGGCTATACACTTGCCTTTTTGGTGATTTTTTGGGTACACTTTTTTTAAACAAATTGGACCCAAATTGATGGAAAAACACCATATCTACCACCTAGAGGCTGTTCAGGGGGTATCTCGAAAGATTTACTAGATATTTGTGAAGGAAAAAGGGACTTTTAAAGAACCCTGATTTTCGCCGATTGTCGACCAATTGGCAAGGCTATACACTTGCCTTTTGGAGATTTTTGGGGTACATTTTTTTACACAAATTGCACCCAATTTGATGGAAAAACACCTTATTTACCCCGTAGAGGCTATTCAGGGGGTATTTGGATGGATTTACTAAATATCTATGAACGAAAAAGGGACTTTTAAAAACCCCTAATTTTGGCCGATTTTCGGCCACTTGGCAAGGCTATACACTTGCCTTTTTGGCGATTTCTTGGGTACACTTTTTTTAAACAAATTGGACCCAAATTGATGGAAAAACACCTTGTTTACCCCCTAGAGGCTATTCAGGGGGTATTTCGAAGGAATTACTAAATATTTATGAAGAAAAAAGGGACTTTTAAAAACCCCTGATTTTAGCCGATTTTCGGCTATTTGGCCAAACTATACACTTGCCTTTTTGGTGATTTTTTGGGTGAATTTCTTTGACCCAAATTAGACCCAAATTGATGGAAAAACACCATACTTACCTGCTAGAGGCTGTTCAGGGGGTATTTCGAAGGATTTACTAGATATTTCTGATGGAAAAAGAGACTTTTAAAGACCCCTGATTTTGGCCGATTTTCGGCTATTTGGCAAGGCTATACACTTGCCTTTTTGGTGATTTTTTGGGTGAATTTCTTTGACCCAAATTAGACCCAAATTGATGAAAAAACACCATACTTACCTGCTAGAGGCTGTTCAGGGGGTATTTCGAAGGATTTACTAGATATTTCTGATGGAAAAAGAGACTTTTAAAGACCCCTGATTTTGGCCGATTTTCGGCTATTTGGCAAGGCTATACACTTGCCTTTTTGGTGATTTTTTGGGTGAATTTCTTTGACCCAAATTAGACCCAAATTGATGGAAAAACACCATACTTACCTGCTAGAGGCTGTTCAGGGGGTATTTCGAAGCATTTACTAAATATTTCTGATGGCAAAAGAGACTTTTAAATACCCCTGATTTTGGCCGATTTTCGGCCATTTGGCAAGGCTATACACTTGCGTTTTTGGTTATTTTTTGGGTAAATTTCTTTGACCCAAATTAGACCCAAATTGATGGAAAAACACCATACTTACCTGCTAGAGGCTGTTCAGGGGGTATTTCGAAGGATTTACTAGATATTTCTGATGGAAAAAGAGACTTTTAAAGACCCCTGATTTTGGCCGATTTTCGGCTATTTGGCAAGGCTATACACTTGCCTTTTTGGTGATTTTTTGGGTGAATTTCTTTGACCCAAATTAGAACCAAATTGATGGAAAAACACCATACTTACCTGCTAGAGGCTGTTCAGGGGGTATTTCGAAGCATTTACTAAATATTTCTGATGGAAGAAGGGACTTTTAAATACCCCTGATTTTGGCCGATTTTCGGCCATTTGGCAAGGCCATACACTTGCATTTTTGGCGATTTTTTTGGGTAAATTTTTTGGACCCAAATTGGACCCAATTTGATAGAAAAACACCATATCTACTTCCTAGAGGCTGTTCAGGGGGTATTTCGAAAGATTTACTAGATATTTCTGAAGGAAAAGGGGACTTTTAAAGAACCCTGATTTTGGCCTATTGTCGGCCAACTGGCAAGGCTATACACTTGCCTTTTTGGAGATTTTTGGGGTACATTTTTTTCTACACAAGTTGCACCCAATTTGATGAAAAAACACCTTATTTACCCCGTAGAGGCTATTCAGGGGGTATTTGGATGGATTTACTAAATATCTATGAACGAAAAAGGGACTTTTAAAAACCCCTAATTTTGGCCGATTTTCGGCCACTTGGCAAGGCTATACACTTGCCTTTTGGCGATTTCTTGGGTACACTTTTTTAAACAAATTGGACCCAAATTGATGGAAAAACACCTTGTTTACCCCTAGAGGCTATTCAGGGGTATTTCGAAGAATTACTAAATATTTATGAAGAAAAAGGACTTTTAAAACCCTGATTTTAGCCGATTTTCGGCTATTTGGCAAACTATACACTTGCCTTTTGGTGATTTTTGGGTGAATTTCTTTGACCCAAATTAGACCCAAATTGATGGAAAAACACCATACTTACCTGCTAGAGGCTGTTCAGGGGTATTTCGAAGGATTTACTAGATATTTCTGATGGAAAAAGAGACTTTTAAAGACCCTGATTTTGGCCGATTTTCGGCTATTTGGCAAGGCTATACACTTGCCTTTTGGTGATTTTTGGGTACACTTTTTAAACAAATTGGACCCAAATTGATGGAAAAACACCATATCTACCACCTAGAGGCTGTTCAGGGGTATCTCGAAAGATTTACTAGATATTTGTGAAGGAAAAAGGACTTTTAAAGAACCCTGATTTTGGCCGATTGTCGACCAATTGGCAAGGCTATACACTTGCCTTTTGGAGATTTTTGGGGTACATTTTTTTACAAAATTGCACCCAATTCGATGGAAAAACACCTTATTTACCCCGTAGAGGCTATTCAGGGGTATTTGGATGGATTTACTAAATATCTATGAACGAAAAGGGACTTTTAAAACCCTAATTTTGGCCGATTTTCGGCCACTTGGCAAACTATACACTTGCCTTTTGGCGATTTCTTGGGTGAATTTCTTTGACCCAAATTAGACCCAAATTGATGGAAAAACACCATACTTACCTGCTAGAGGCTGTTCAGGGGTATTTCGAAGGATTTACTAGATATTTCTGATGGAAAAAGAGACTTTTAAAGACCCTGATTTTGGCCGATTTTCGGCTATTTGGCAAGGCTATACACTTGCCTTTTGGTGATTTTTGGGTGAATTTCTTTGACCCAAATTAGACCCAAATTGATGAAAAACACCATACTTACCTGCTAGAGGCTGTTCAGGGGTATTTCGTAGGATTTACTAGATATTTCTGATGGAAAAGAGACTTTTAAAGACCCTGATTTTGGCCGATTTTCGGCTATTTGGCAAGGCTATACACTTGCCTTTTGGTGATTTTTTGGGTGAATTTCTTTGACCCAAATTAGACCCAAATTGATGGAAAAACACCATACTTACCTGCTAGAGGCTGTTCAGGGGGTATTTCGAAGGATTTACTAGATATTTCTGATGGAAAAAGAGACTTTTAAAGACCCCTGATTTTGGCCGATTTTCGGCTATTTGGCAAGGCTATACACTTGCGTTTTTGGTTATTTTTTGGGTAAATTTCTTTGACCCAAATTAGACCCAATTTAATAGAAAAACACCATATTTACCACATAGAGGCTGTTCAGGGGGTATTTTGAAGGATTTACGAAATATTTCTGAAAGAAAAAGGGACTTTTAAATACCCCTGATTTTGGCCGATTCTCGGCCATTTGGCAAGGCTATACACTTGCCTTTTTGGCGATTTTTTGGAAAAATTTCTTTGACCCAAATTGGACCCAATTTGATAGAAAAACACCTTATTTACCACCTAATGGCTGTTCAGGGGGTATTTGGAAGCATTTACTAGATACTTCTGAAGGAAAAAGGTACTTTTAAAACCCTGATTTTAGCCGATTTCCGGCCATTTGGCAAGGCTATAGACTTGCCTTTTTGGTGATTTTTTAGGAAAATTTCTTTGACCCAAATTGGACCCAATTTGATAGAAAAACACCTTATTTACCACCTAGAGGCTGTTCAGGGGGTATTTCGAAGTATTTACTAGATATTTCTGAAGAATAAACCGACTTTTTAAATACCCCAGATTTTAGCCGGTTTTGGCCATTTGGCAAGGCTATAGACTTGCCTTTTGGTGGTTTTTTGGTAAATTTCTTTGACCCAAATTTGACCCAGTTTGATAGAAAAACACCATATTTAACACCTAGAGGCTGTTCAGGGGGGTATTTGGAAGCATTTACTAGATATTTCTGAAGGAAAAAGGGACTTTTAAAAACCCCTTATTTTGGCTGATTTTCGGCCATTAGGAAAGGCCATACACTTGCCTTTTAGGCGATTTTTGGGGTAAATTTTTCTGACCCAGATTGTACCCAATTTGATAGAAAACACCTTATTTACCCCTTAGAGGCTATTCCGGGGTATTTTGAAGGATTTACTAAATATTTATGAGTGAAAAAGGACTTTTAAAACCTTTTATTTTGGCCGATTTTCGGCCATTTGGCAAACTATACACTTGCCTTTTGGTGATTTTAGGGTAAATTTTTCTGACCCAGATTGGACACAATTTGATAGAAAAACACCTTATTTACCCATTAGAGGCTATTCAGGGGGTATTTTGAAGGATTTACTAAATATTTATGAGAGAAAAAGGGACTTTTAAAAACCCCTTTATTTTGGCCGATTTTGGGCCATTTAGCAAGGCTATAGACTTGCCTTTTTGGCTATTTTTGGTGTACATTTTTTTACACACGTTGGACCCAATTTCATGGAAAAAAACCTTATTTACCCCCTAAAAGCTATTCAGGGGGTATTTCGAAGGATTTAAAAAATATTTATGAAGAAAAAGGGACTTTTAAAAACCCCTATTTTTGGCCGATTTTCGGCCTTTTGGCAAGGCTATAGACTTGCCTTTTGGCGATTTTTGGTGTACATTTTTTACACAAATTGGACTCAATTTGATGGAAAAAACCTATTTTACCCCATAGAGGCTATTCAGGGGTTATTTTGAAGGATTTTCTAAACATTTATGAAGAAAAAGGGACTTCTAAAAACCCCTGATATTGGCTGATTTTCGGCCATTTGGCAAGGCTATACACTTGCCGATTTTTGGGGTAAATTTGTCTTACCCAGATTGGACCCAATTTGATAGAAAAACACCTTATTTATCCCTTAGAGGCTATTCAGGGGGTATTTTGAAGGATTTACTAAATATTTATGAGTGAAAAAGGGACTTTTAAAAACCTTTTATTTTGGCCGATTTTCGGCCATTTGGCAAGGCTATACACTTGCCTTTTTGGCGATTTTTGGGGTAAATTTTTCTGACCCAGATTAGACCCAATTTGATAGAAAAACACCTTATTTACCCCTTACAGGCTATTCAGGGGTTATTTGGAAGGATTTACTAAATATTTATGAAGAAAAAGAGTTTTCTAAAAACCCCTTATTTTGGCTGTTTTCGGCCATTTGCCAAGGCTATACACTTGCCTTTTTGGCGATTTTTGGGGTAAATTTTTCTGACCCAGATTGGACCCAATTTGATAGAAAAACAACTTATTTACTCTTTACAGGCTATTCAGGGGGTATTTTGAAGGATTTACTAAATATTTATAAGTAAAAAATGGACTTTTAAAAACCCCTTATTTTGGCCGATTTTCGGCCATTTGGCAAGGCTATACACTTACCTTTTTGGCGAATTTTGGGGTAAATTTTTCTGACCCAGATTGGACCCAATTTGCTAGAAAAACGCCTTTTTTACCCCTTACAGGCTATTCAGGGTTTATTTGGAAGGATTTACTAAATATTTACGAAGAAAAAGAGACTTTTAAAAACCCCTTATTTTGGCTGATTTTCGGCCATTTGACAAGGCTATACACTTGCCTTTTTGGCGATATTTGGGGTAAATTTTTCTGACCCAGATTGGACCCAATTTGATAGAAGAACACCTTATTTACCCCTTAGAGGCTATTTAGGGGGTATTTTGAAGGATTTACTAAATATGTCTGAAGGAAAAAGGGACTTTTAAAACCCCTTATTTTGGCCGATTTTCGGCCATTTGGCAAGGCTATACACTTGCCTTTTTGACGATTTTTGAGGTAAATTTTTCTGACCCAGATTGGACCAAATTTGATAGAAAAACACCTTATTTACCCCTTAGAGGCTATTCACGTGGTATTTTGAAGCATTTACTAAATATTTATGAAGGATAAAGGGACTTTTAAAAGCCCTTTATTTTGACCGATTTTCCGCCATTTGGCAAGGCTATACACTTGCCTTTTTGACTATTTTTGAGGTAAATTTTTCTGACCCAGATTGGACCAAATTTGATAGAAAACACCTTATTTACTCCTTACAGGCTATTCAGGGGGTATTTTGAAGGATTTACTAAATATTTATGAGAGAAAAGGGGACTTTTAAAAACCCCTTTATTTTGACCGATTTTGGGCCATTTAGCAAGCCTATACACTTGCCTTTTTGGCTATTTTTGGTGTACATTTTTTTTACACAAATTGGACCCAATTTGATGGAAAAAACCTTATTTACCCCCTAGTAGCTATTCAGGGGGTATTTTGAAGGATTTACTAAATATTTATGAGGGAAAAAGGACTTTTAGAAACCCCTTATTTTGGCCGATTTTTGCAACTTGGCAGCGCTATACACTTGCCTTTTGGGTGATTTTTGGGTAAATTTTTCTGACCCAAAATGGACTCAATTTGATAGAGAAACACCTTATTTACCATATATATCAGAGGAAAAAAGGGCAATTTCAAAACCCCTGATTTTGTCCGATTTTTTGCCATTTGGCAAGGCTACTGACTTGCCTTTTTGGCGATTTTTGGTGTACATTTTTTTTACACAAATTGGACCCAATTTGAAAAAAAAACACCCTATTTACCCACTAGAGACTATTCAGGGGGTATTTGGAAGGATTTACTAAATATTTGTGAAGAAAAAGGGACTTTTAAAAACCCCTTATTTTGGCCGATTTTTTGCAGCTTGGCAGCGCTATACACTTGCCTTTTGGGTGATTTTTTGGGTAAATTTTTCTGACCCAAAATGGACTCAATTTGATAGAGAAACACCTTATTTACCATATATATCAGAGGAAAAAAGGGCAATTTCAAAACCCCTGATTTTGTCCGATTTTTTGCCATTTGGCAAGGCTACTGACTTGCCTTTTGGCGATTTTTGGTGTACATTTTTTTACACAAATTGGACCCAATTTGAAAAAAAACACCCTATTTACCCACTAGAGACTATTCAGGGGTATTTGGAAGGATTTACTAAATATTTGTGAAGAAAAGGACTTTTAAAACCCTTATTTTGGCTGATTTTCGGCCATTTGGAAAGGCCATACACTTGCCTTTTAGGTGATTTTTGGGGTAAATTTTTCTGTCCCAAATTGGACCTAATTTGATAGAAAAACAACTTATTTACGCCGTGGAGGCTATTCAGGGGCTATTTTGAAGGATTTACTAAATATTTATGAGAGAAAAAGGGACTTTTAAAAACCCCTTATTTTGGCTGATTTTCGGCCATTTGGCAAGGCTATACACTTGCATTTTAGGTGATTTTTGGGTAAATTTCTTTCACCCTTTTTGGACCCAATTTGATAGGAAAACACCTTATCTACCACCTAAAGGCTATTCAGGGGGTATTTCAAGGATTTATTATATATATCAGAGGAAAAAAGGGCAATTTTAAAACCCCTCAATTTGTCCGATTTCTTGCCATTTGGCAAGGCTATAGACTTGCCTTTTTGGCGATTTTTGGTGTAAATTTTTTTTACACAAATTGGACCCAATTTGAAAGAAAAACACTTTATTTACCCCCTAGAGGCTTTTTAGGTGGTATTTCGAAGGATTTACTAAATATTTATGAAGAAAAAGGGACTTTTAAAAACCCCTGGTTATGACTGATTTTCGGCCATTTGGCAAGGCTATTCACTTGCCTTTTGGCGATTTTGGGGTAAATTTTTCTGACCCAGATTGGACCCAATTTGCTAGAAAAACACCTTATTTACCCTTACAGGCTATTCAAGGGGTATTTTGAAGGATTTACTAAATATTTATGAAGAAAGAGAGTTTTCTAAAACCCTTTATTTTGGCTGATTTTCGGCCATTTGGCAAGGCTATACACTTGCCTTTTAGGGATTTTGGGTAAATTTCTTTCACCCTTTTGGACCCAATTTGATAGGAAAACACCTTATCTACCACCTAAAGGCTATTCAGGGGTATTTCAAGGATTTATTATATATATCAGAGGAAAAAGGGCAATTTTAAAACCCTCAATTTGTCCGATTTCTTGCCATTTGGCAAGGCTATAGACTTGCCTTTTGGCGATTTTGGTGTAAATTTTTTTACACAAATTGGACCCAATTTGAAAGAAAAACACTTTATTTACCCCTAGAGGCTTTTTAGGGGTATTTCGAAGGATTTACTAAATATTTATGAAGAAAAGGGACTTTTAAAACCCCTGGTTATGGCTGATTTTCGGCCATTTGGCAAGGCTATTCACTTGCCTTTTGGCGATTTTGGGGTAAATTTTCTGACCCAGATTGGACTCAATTTGCTAGAAAAACACCTTATTTACCCTTACAGGCTATTCAAGGGGTATTTTGAAGGATTTACTAAATATTTATGAAGAAAAGAGTTTTCTAAAACCCTTTATTTTGGTTGATTTTCGGCCACTTGGCAAGGCTATACACTTGCATTTTAGGTGATTTTGGGTAAATTTCTTTCACCCTTTTGGACCCAATTGATTGAAGGGCATAGATTTCAATTTTGCATTTTTGGGACATTTTTTACACTAGATTTGACATTTTTGGGAAATTACCATATTTAAAATATATTCTACAGTTATTAGCATTTTGAAGATTAGACTTTAAACGTATTTTAGATTTTGGACTTTTTAAGCAATATTTAGCAGACTTTTCACTATTTTGGGCAATTTTGGAACCTATTACATATGACCATTATCACCATCTTGAACCTAGTAGGGGTCTTCGAAAGATATGAAGACTTTAAGAATCTGTAGCATGCACATGGCGTTTTCACGATTGTGCCATTTGGAATTTTGGACATTCTTGTTAGATACATTTGATTAAAACCAATTGACCCATTGATGGTATCAACATTTCCACTAGAGATTCTAGGGTATTTGTAAAAGACTATTTAAACTGATAGAAAGACTTTTAAAGAACCTGAGTTTTGGCTGTTTCTGGAGTTTTGAGATTTTAGTACATTTGCTAACAATTTTAAAGATACACATTTTACATGAGACCATTTGATTGAACAAGGCCATTTAACTGAGAGTATTTAAAGATTTGAAAGTATTTTAGAAGCAAAAACATTTTGGCAATCCAATTTGAGCTAGATTTTTGAATTTGGACAAATTTTGAAGCAAGATTTTGGCAATTTTTGGCAAATTGCACCCAATTTATGAACACTATTAGAGGTATTGGAATTTTAGAAAATTCAATTTAACGAAAAGCTTTAAAACACCTGATAGGCTTTACCTGCTTTGGGAAGGTTGACATTTATGGCTATATAGGGCATTTTTAAACAATTTGGGCCATTTTTAAACACTATTTACCCAAGGTATTGAAGCTTTTCCAATGGTATTTAAAAATATTTAACCAAAAGGATTCTAAAACTATTACCGATTTTACCGTATTTGAGGCAAATCTTTGGTATTTATGTAATTTTTGACCATTTTAAGCCAATTGCTTGACAATTACCTATTTGCTTGAGAAACATTTCGATTTTAAGGATTATTTCAGGATACTAGGACATTTCTAAGACTTGATTTAACCTGATTTTGGCATTTGGCAACATATTACATTCCATTTGATTGGAGCATTTTTTGAAATATTTGGTACAATTTTTGACATCAGAATTAGGAAAAACCTTTTACCACAGGGCTTTTAGGGGTATTTGATGGATTTACAGTATTTGAAGGAAAAGCTTTGAAAACCTGATTATAGCTCGATTTCGGCTATTTGCAAGGCTATAATTGCGTTTTTGTGATATTTTGGTGAATTTCATTTAAGCCAATTTAAGACCAAATGAAAATTAGCGCATATACGCTTAGGTTTCGGTATATTTAAGGATATTTCGATGATTTTAGGAAACAGACTTTTGAAATGACCCATGCATTTTGGCCATTTTGGCCAACTATGCAGCTCATTGGCATTTTGGGATTTTGGACAAATTGGACCTAAATTTTGACCATTTTATAAACCATAGCACTTAGACTATATTCAGGAAAGATTTTACGAATTTTAGGAATTTGGCAAGGCTTTAAGAAATCCCTGATTTTGGCCATGAAGACCTATTTCAGTTACCTTTTGAATTTGGACATTTGAGCGATAATCCGATTTTTGAAAATTCAGCTTTTGGAAACCCTAATTATTCGGGGTATTTGAGAAGTACCTATTTTGACGACATTTGAAGGACTTTTAAACCTAGCTTTTAGCGATTTTGGCATATTTGGAAGCTTAACAATGCTTGAACCTTTTGAGGAACTTTGACATTTGACCCAATTTGGAGAAAATGGACTTATACACCTGATTTACCAGTTTTGTAAGATTTACAAGATTTGCATGATTTCAGGTACAGACTTTGGCAATAAACCCCATTTTGGCCGATTGCAGCCATTGAAGGCGTACTTCAGTATTTGGGGCATTTTTAACAATTATTGAACATTTAAAACCCTATTTGACAATTTGCAGTTTAGCGAAGGCAATTTACTAATTTTAACGAATTACTGGAATTTAAAACATTACATTAGAGCCCATTTTGACCCTATGCTAGGTACTCGATTACAGCCATTTGAAATATTATTATACATTTATTTGAGAAATTGCAAATTTGATGAAGAAACGCATTTTCAACGTGTTAGGCAGACTTGAAGTTTTGGACATTTTGGAACTTTTAAACTGATTCATTGGGTAACACTTGCAAGTTGACTTGCCATTTTAGATTTGGAGCTTTTTGGAAAGGATTAATAAACTATTTGGCGATTTCAGGGCATTTAGACTAAATTTAGGATGAAGAGATTTTAAAGACCCATATTTGACCATTGAAGTATCTAGAATGGCTGATTCTGTACATTCGGTCAAATTCTATATTGAAAGCTTGTAAAAACCCATTTTCCATTGGCCATTTGGTATTGATAACACTTAGCCTATTCTGAGATTTTAGGGTATTTAAACATATTGGACCAATTTATGAAAAACTAGGACTTAACCCTTTGGGCTATTTGAGGGTATTTGGTATAGAATTTTACTAATGCCTTTTTAGATTAGGATATTAAAACCTGATTTTGGTTTCTGCATGTATAGCATTACAAGTTTACGAGACTTTCTGAGTATTGCAGTTTTAAGATTTCAATGGAAAAAGACCTTTTAGACCCTTTGGGCCTTTGTGCGGTATTTGAACATTGACCTATCTGAATTTTGGAAACTTTTACCGATACATTTGTACACATAATTCACGAATTTGTAAAAATTGACTACAATGCCTTGTAAGATTTACCTTGGATTTCAGATTCTGCAAATATTTGAGATTTTGAAGGAAACTTTTGACCATGATTTTGACAGGTACCAATTTGGAACGTATTACATTGCTTTGAAGATTGGATTTTACACAATTGCATTTCGAAACACTTAGATATTTGACTGGCTATTGTAGGTATTTAGAAGGACTTTTAGAATCATTTGGAACAATTTTAACAAATTGGCCCAATTTGGCTGAACTTTTGCCATTTGGCTTTTTAGAGAATTACTTTGACTGATTTTTGAAACATGATTTACCAAGACCATTAGGAATTTCACTGATTCTGAGCTTGGTATTTGAATTAAATTTAGAAAAACTTTTGAAATACACCATTTGCCTTTCCAACTTTGGCAAGCTATACCTTTGGGTTTTGAGTATTTTTTAGAATGATTCTTATGAACAATTTACCCAACATTATGAACACCATCTACTTGGAGGCTGTTTGGAGCTTTGGTATTTTGAAGATTTTTCTGATTTGAAATGACCTAAATTACCATTGATTTTGGAACTTTCCTGCTTTTGAGGCTATTTGAGTATTTTGATACATTATAGATCATTTTAGAAAACCTATTTCCCAAATTGGATTTGGATACATACTCTATGTGATTGAGGATTTTTAGAATATTTTAGGCAATTTGCATTAACCAAGCTTAACCTACTTGGCCTTTTGGCTATTTGAAGGATCTTCTTGCATTTGTGAATAATTTGACCCAAACTTACCAATGACTGAAACCATGATTTACCTGCTAGGGCTTTAGGGTATTTCTGATTTAATGAATTACTTTGATGAAAATTGAGCCAATTTACGATTGCCGATTTTACGCTTTTGGCTGTTTGAAGGCTATTATGTGACTTTTTGGAAATTTTTTGCCCATTTCTTGGACCCAAATACTTTGATGAAAACTCTTGTGTTTGGCTGTTGAAGGCTACTTACGAATTTACTGGATTTGAGAATATTTAAGAGACTTTAAAACCCTTTGGATTTTGACCGATTTGCAGGCTATTAAGCTTGCTTTTTGGTGATTTTTGGGATTTTTTGCCAAATTGACCCAAATTGGAAATACACCTATAGGCTTTGGTAGATTTGGAAGTATTTAATTACTAGATATTTGAGGAAAGACTATTTAATCTGAGTTTGCAGGCATTTGATTGGCAGGCATTTTGCATTGAGGATGAATTTAGCGTTTTTTTACAATTTGTACTTCTTGACATTGAGAAGCATTAATGGACATTTAGGATTCTGCTGAGGCTTTCATGGGTATTTGATCAGATTTAGGATACAAATTTAGCAAAAGCTTAACTGAATAGCCATTTTCGGTATTTGACGGTGATCATGAGATTTTAGATATTTGATGGAATTTTTTACCCATATTGACCCAAATTAGATGGAAACACATACTTGACTTCTAGAGGTTTTCATGGGGATTTGAAGGATTTACTATTTTGCTGAATGAGCTTATTGATAGACTTTTACACTTGGCCATTTGGCACTTTGAAGCTTTACTTGACAGATTTTAGGCATTTGATTGGTAATTTCTGAGCCAAATTAGAGCCAAATTGAGGATAAACCCTATACTTCTTAGCTGATCTTTGCGATGGTTGAAGGATTTACACATAGCTCTGGTAAGAGCTTTGGATTTTTGGCAGATTTTAGACCCATTTTGCCGTTTTGATGGAAATACTTAGCCTTGATTTGGGAATTTTGATTGACGCAATACTTAGACCAATTGCATTCAGAGGTTTATGAAGACTTTATGTACTGAGTTTGGGGATTTGAAGATTTTACATAGCTGATTTTGGAAGGAACTCGTGATTTTGGATTCATTTGGCCATTTGATGGCAATAAACTTCTTGAGTATTTGGATCTTTGGACGATTACCAAATTGACGAAAACACATCTACCTCTAGAGGTTGTTCGAGGATTTCCAGATTTTATCTGAAGGACTTTTAGAGGACAGATTTTAAGATACTTTGTACGCTTTTGGAAGCTGAGCTATAGCTTTTGGCTTTTGCATATTTAGGAAGTTTACTGATATTGCCTATTTGTGAAAGACCTAATTTGACCTTTTGGGTAGTCGTATTTGCTATAACTTATGCATTTTGGAAATTTTTACAAGATGACTTTTATGGACCTATTGTCTGAAGAGACTTACCTATGCTTTGCAGGATATTTGCATGGGAATTTACTCAATTTTACAATTGTAACATTGATACAGCATTAGGAATTTGAGGTTTTGCACTATTACTACTGACTTGCAATGAATAGGACTTTTAACCCTATTTTGCCGTGGATTTTCGCATTGGAATCTTACCAATGCTTTATGCCGATACTATGGCTATTATAACCATTGGAACATTGATTGCTAATCTATGAGGATTTTAGGATTCAGTTAACTATTTGAAGGACATTTAAACCTATTTTGCATGCGGCATTTGCAGCAACGTTACCTTTTGTTTTTTGGACGACATTTTGGAGATAACATTTGGACCCATATTTGACTGGAAACTTATTTCCTAGGTAATTGTATTCTTTATGGAAATTTTAAACTATTTATGCATTGAAGGATTTAAACTCCATTTTAGAATTGGATTTTACCTCAGAGTATTGGCACTTATATGCTTTTTGGTGATTTCCTTGAGGCATAAGCTTTTGACCAATGATTTAGGTACCAATTTTTGAAAAGACACTTGAGGCTATACGAGTCATTTCATGAGGTATTTCTAGGTAGATTTTTAGAAATTTTTGACCCAGATCATTTGAACCATAGCTTGATGTAACCTATGCGTGGATTTGAGTCTAGATTTTCTGAGAATTGAGACAATTTTGGAATTAAGACCTTTACCTTGATTTCGCTGTTGGTATTTAGAATTAAATTTGCAAGCATTGGACAATTTAGAAAACCCGATTTCTACCTGAGATTTAGAAGCCATTGGCTTTGGGTGATTTTGATAATTTTTGATGAAGATTTTGACAAAGACCCTATTTTGACCTTTGCATGATTATATTCCTGAGGCATTTTTGGGATATTTCGGAATGGTTTTAGACATTTGAATTTTTGGACCGAAGACTTTTGAGAAACTGTGCTTTATCAGATATTCGGACCAACTTGACTTTAAACTTCATTTGACGAGAGAGTATTCTTGGATCGAAGTTTACTACTTTAGATGGATTAAACATTAATAGAACTAACGATTGGCATAGGACGGCATTCTTGGCTATTGTTGCTAGAATTTCTGTATTTTGGAAACTTTTTAGACCTAATTTCGATATTGGAATCACCATATTGCATGAGTATCACTTGCTTTGAGATTTGTAAATTGGTTGCTATTTAGGCAATTTGAACACTGACTAATTGACTGTTAAGATATATTAACCCATATTTTAACCCATAGGCTATTGCGGATTTCATTTGTGACAGGTTTTGGACAAATTTTGGAACATTTCTATGAACCTATCGATTTACATTGGCACGTCTTTAAAAATTACTACCCTTGTGGAAAAAGATTTTGAGACATTTTCAATTGCAATTGGAGATACACTTGGATTTTACTTAGAAACATTGGCTTTTGAATCTGCATTTAAAATGACCTATTCCTGGTTAGGCATATTTGCTATGTATTCTTGGAATTTCTTTGAACTTTTAGCATTTTTAAAAAGACCATTGTAACCTTGAGCTATTGGGAATCAGTATTTACACTTTGATGGTAATTGCAGATTTTAGAAACCATTGATTGGAAGACTTTTGATGAGATTTTAGGCATTTTGGAACTTTTAAGCTTTTTGATTTGGCAAGATTTGCAAATTAACCTCCAATTTGCGATTTGATTTGTATTCTTTCTAGATTTGAGAAACTTTATGAACATTTCACTGAGCTAAAGCTGTATTGCTGAGGATATTCTGTGGATTTAAAACGATTTGCATACGAATGATGAATAAGGCCTTTTGACTTGTTGGCTGATTGTTTTGAATGCATTTGGAACATCTTAACTTGCAATTTGCCCTATTGTGCCATTTAGCTTACTGTACTTTTGTATATTTTGGGACATTTTGACCAATATTCAATGTGAAAAACTTACTATACCGGTATTTCGAGGTTTTAAGATGTTGATGGAAATAAGCTTTTAAGTGATTTTGGAATTTCTATTTGGAAACATTAATTCCTTTGGGATTTTTGGATTGAACCATAATTCTTGAACAGAATTGGACCATTATTTACCGTAAACTTGGTATTCAAATTTACTAATAAGCTTTTAGGAGAAGGCTTTAGTTTCAAGATGATTTTCTGTGATGGATTTTAAGCTAATTGCCTTTTTGGCGATTTTTTGGGCAAATTACATTGCCATTTTGACCAATTTGGAACCCTTGCAATTTAGCTATAAGGACATTTCGGTATGTTCAATTATTTGAAGGATAGTTATGAACTAGAATTTAAGGCCTTATTGTGCCACTGGATTGCTATATGCACTGATTGCTTTCACTGTTTTGCAAGTTTGTAATTCTTTTTGTAATTTTTGATGAATTTCATTTGGACCATTAGACGAAAGATTAAAACATATTCGAGCTTTAAGCTGTCAGTTTTGCTTAAGATTTGCATATGACTTACAAGTTGCATCGATTGGACCAACTTTTGATTACTTGGATTACCCATTTGATTTTGCAATTGGTCAATGGTTTTGAAAATTTATTACATTGAGAATTTGAGGACTTAATCTTCAGAGACTTTGTCAAAGTTTACGATTTTGAAAGTTGCATATACTGATTTGAAGAACTTGCGATTTTGATTTGCCAATATTGCATGCCTATGACAAGCAGCTTACTGATGCATTTTTGGAAGATTTTGGACAACTTTATTAATGGACCAATTCGATTTGCAATGGTATTACCTATTTTGGACATTATTAGGCATTTGATGACAAATGACATTATAACAAGCATTTCGACGTATTCGATTTCACTGGAGTATTCTAATTGAGGTATTTTGAGGAATCTTGACATTTTAGACCCAAATTGTAGACATTGAACTGAACACCTGCCAGGCTATTGGAGGCATTTTGGAATTTTGTAAATTAATTACCCTAATTTGAGAAAAACACTTTTTACCACTGATATGGATTTTGGGGATTTTCTAAACTTCTTTGAGAGGCATTTAAATATCACTATTTCAGATTATTGGCAGGATTTGAACTAGAATTGCTTCTGCGATTTATGGCATTGCCATTGTTGGAATACACTTTACTGAACTATTCTGAGGTATTGGATTTAAAAAGAATTTTGACCAGAATTTTGGATGACCAATGATTTAGGCTATAAGACTCATGATTTTGCTTTGGTGTTTGCAAGTAACTTCTTTTGGCAATTTGTAGACATATTTGACCAAATGAGACCATATTAAACCTTTTGTGAGCTAGGTTTCTGATATAATATTTTGAGGAAAAGAGACTTTTAAAGCACCTCTGATTGGTGATTGCACTATTGCATGGCATTGGTATATGGACTTTACCTTGAATTTTGTACTTTGGATTGGGAAAATACCAATTCTGTAGCAATTTCAAGTTTTAAATTCTAGATGACAATTAGACCAGGTTTAGGATTTGGCAACGTATGCTATCTTGTAGGCTATACTTTTTGGTAATTTGGAAAGATTTGCCAATAGATTTATGACATTTATGAATACATTTGCACATGAACGCTATTCATGGCTATTGGATTTGTTGCGAGATTTCAAATTTGACAGATTTCTGATATCATACGATAATTTGGACTGAGGATTTAATTTGCATATTGACATATAGGACAACTTTTGACCTTGAATTTCACTAGTACTTGTATTTGGACAGCTTAAATTGTCTGAATTTGAAGATTTACCCTAGACTTTCAGGCGATTTATTCAGCTGATTCTTTATGTGATTTCATTTGATGGATAAAGGACTCCTAATTCTGTGTACCTGATTCATTGAGGTTTGATAGAATTTCTATGGATAACTTTTAGGCTGAATTTTCGGATTTCGGCAAGCTAGACCTTTGGTTTTGTATACATTTCTAGTAACTCCTTTGGTATTATGGACAAATTTTGAACCAATACTTGAGAAAACACCATTTCGAAGCATTAGGTTGATTTTGAAGGTAACCATTTTAGATATTTGAATTGGACTTTAAAGCCTATTTGCAGTCTTACGACTTTTGGGATTTGAAGCTAAATTTTCTGACCAGATTTGACCCAATTTACTGAATTGCAAATTTACCCCTAGATGCTTTCGGGATTTACATTACTAATTTTGAGGAAAGGCTTACCTTTTAAAAATTTCCTGATTTTACCACTTCGATTTGGCACAACTTTGCCAATTTTGTATTAGGTAATTTTGACCTATTGGCATTTGAATTATTGACATGTATAGTTTACCTAGGATTTAGTACAATTTTAGAATGAATTTTAGCAACATTTTCTGCGATTTAAGCCGATTTAGAATGGCTTTGCAGGATTGCTTGCTATTTTGGGAAATTTTACAACATTTGACAATTATGAAAACTAGTTACCAGCTATTTGGATTTATGGCATAATATTTTGCATGGATTGGAAACTTTAACCTTTGATTTGGCATTTTGGACAGCATTTAGATATTTAGGCTACTAGATTTTCTACAACTTTTCCTGATCGCATTTGATTTGGTAGAAAAACCTATTTTACTAAAGCGTATTACGATTGGAAATTATTTGACCAATATTAGATTGAAAATTTTGATTTTAAACCCAAATTACTGCCAATTTGATTAACCTTAGGTATTACAATTAGGTGCTTATTTCGATAATTTTGACACGATTTTGCAATTTGACATTGAAACCTGATTGTTAGCATTACTAAGGCTATTTGGCAGGTCATTTAAGGCATTTGACTAATTCCTTTGGAATTGACCTTGTAACCTATTTTGCCCATTGATTATAACCTTGAATATTTGAATGACGATTTAGATAATTTACTAACTATTGAGTTTGAAGGATTAAAACTTTTACGTATTTAGGCGTTTTAGCCTATTTTGAAGGCATAACTTGCCTTTTGCATTTGGACATTTTACCTAGCTTTGAGCATTTGTAGCCATTTGCACTTGGTATTGTTTTGGAAGATTTGACTTAATTTATATGAAAAATTTCTAAAACTTTATTATGGATTGGCTAAATTTCAGGTATTCACCTTTTTGACATCTTTTGGCATTTAGCCATGGTAATTTTGAACACCATTTGCAAGTTGAGTATTAGTTATAAATCTTTAGGTATAGCATTTAGAACTATATTACTAGGATTATGGTAACCTTATTTTGAGCTAATTTTGGCTTTAAGGCTATTTGCAGATTTTGACCTATATTGTAAGTTGACACCTTAGATTTAGGAACATTTCTGAATACGTTAATTTACCTACATTTACGATTTGGAAAAGTTTATACTCTTAAGGCTATTTAGTGAACTATTTTAAGCATTAGATATATAATGACTGTTTACCTGATATTTGGGTATTTTTGCAGTTGGACCCATTTGATGGAAAACTTTTTAGGCATTTTGGGTATAAGTTTCTAATTACATGAGAATCTTGAAAATACTTTAGACTTAGATTGACACTATTCTTGAGCATTTCTGAACATTGATTTATTTAGAAGGATTTTGACCTGAATTTTGATGAAATTTGACGCTAGTATTACTATTTCTACGATTTTAGGACTTTTAAGTATTTTAACCTTTCATTTGTTGACCATTTTGAGCTCAATTGCACTATAGACTACCTATTTACATTTGGATTTGAAGATTTTGCATTTGAACTACAGTATTTTGAAAACAACTTTGTATTTTGAGACCCTAATGGCCTATTAGGTAATTTGAGTACTATATTCCTTTTGGCATTTTGGTACAATTTAACCAATTTGGCCTTTTGAAAAAGGCATTTTAGGCCTTTAGCTGCTTTATTAAGGCTTTTGGGCTAATTTTCGACTAAATGACTATTTTGACATTTGGTATTTTAGACCTTATTCTAATCATTAGGGGTATTAGTACTTTGGTTAAATTTTTACTACGTATAGCTGATTTGAATTCAAACTATGAAGCTACTTTTGGCGATTATTTTGGCAAATTTTTGACAATGACTACCAATTTGCCATTTTGCAATGGCTATACCTTGAGCTATACTTTTACATTAGAAGATTTACCAATTTGACAGAAATAATACCTTTAATACTTAGAGTATTTAGGGATTTTGAGATTTAAAACTATTTTGGAAGACTTTTAAAACCCTTTATTTAGCCATTTTGAGCCTTTTGCACTTTGGAAGGCCATTTATATAGATTTGCATTTGGTCTGAAAATCCCTATTTGATTTATTGATCAGAACATTAAGATTTACTAGAAGTATTTAATTTAGAGCTATGGACTCTTAGATTCACGTTATTTGCATAGATTTTACATGAAATTAATGGACATGAACTTTTGTGAATTTCTAAATCATTTGGCGAGATTAGCCTCATTTGGCTGATTTTAGATTGGCCTAATTTGAGACCCTAGTATTTTACTTGGCATTGATTTGACGTATTTTGACCAAATTATGGATAAACCTTATTTTAGAAGCTAACTTATTTTGAGCTATTTTGAGACATTTAAAAGGCTTTGATGATTATTGATTTGCCTTTGCACTAAGACTTTCAGTATTTTAGGACATTTTA
Organism: Chrysaora quinquecirrha; assembly: GCA_014526335.1. NCBI lineage: Eukaryota > Metazoa > Cnidaria > Scyphozoa > Semaeostomeae > Pelagiidae > Chrysaora > Chrysaora quinquecirrha. Next base: position 9,118,084 of record JACTAT010000040.1, read on the forward strand.
TGATACATAGCATTTACCTTGATTCCAAGTTTATTGACATTATAGCTATGACATTGCTTTTGCAAGGATTTACAATTTGATTTGAAAACTAAATTTACCCATTTTGAAGAATTCAAGCTTTGATACGAGAATTATTAGGATTTTGAAGAAACTCTTTATTTTGAAGATTACCTATTTTGAAAGTATTTATGGACAGCTTATTGCCATTGGCTAAGGCTTTTTGCGGTATTTCAAGGCATTTGTGAATTTTGAAAATTTTACGTAATTGCCATTCCATTGAACTATCTTTTGACACTTTTGAATTTAGTGTAATTGAGCTTTGAAGAATGACTAATTTAATGATTTTTACCTTAAGGATTTTAATGCTATTTGTATGACTGGATTTCAACTTTATTAGGACTTTTGGAGACTTATTTTGCGATAGGCATTTCATTGCCCAATTTGGAAGAACATTTCTTTGAGCAATAGGTATTTGATTAATGTATTTGAGGAAGATTTACCAAACTTGGATTAGGAATTTTTAAACCTTCTATTTGGGACGCTTACCGTGACTTTTGAGGGATTTAATTTTCCTTTGGAAAAAAGGTTTTAAACCCATTATTTGGCTTGGCAAGGTATATTATTTAGGAATTTTTATAATTTTGCCGGCATTTGAGGAAACCTTCTCCCTGAGCTTTGGTATCAAGATTTACCAAGGTATTCAGGAATTTGGACAATTTTGAGAAAGCATTTCAAAATTTCCTTTTTGGCATTTGAACTAAGACCTTTTGGCGATTTTGGGAAAATTTTTATTTTTAAAAAAATATTTTAAAATATAGGTATTTAAGGACTTTTAAATATTTTAATAAAATGGTTTTAAAACTTTATTTTGGTTTTCGGCCATTTGGAAACTTACTTTTGATTTTGGGATTTCATCAATTCCCGTTGTGAAAATTTTTTGGCTACAGTTTGAAGGATTTCTAAATTTAAAGAAATTAAACCCTTACTATTTGATTGAAGGTGATTCGGCGGAAAAGTCGGCAGAACCTCGTTTCGAGTAGGCAGCTTCTTCGGGTCGAGGTTCTTCCACAGCATGCTTGATCTAAAAAATAATAATTGTGCTTTGAATGAAAGGACTCTAATTTATGCTTCATAAAGTCATCTCTGATATGTTCATATGCCCTTTATTCGAATCGATGAAACCTTTCTTCGTCGCCTTTCGTCCATAGACCTTCCATTTTCATCAAATAAGAAAGGACCCCCCTAGAAAGTAGCCGAATATCTCACCAGCTCAGGAGGTGGAAAGTAAAATGATAGTTACGTGCCTTAAATATTTTGTACTAAACATTTTCTATATTGAATTTACTTAGCCATTCATTTCATTCAACTCATTGCAGAATTCTATGTATTGATCAAGTACCTTTAGGAAAGGGGCCGACAGGTAATTTTGCATACCTTCTTTGAGGATATTCCTCATTCGAGTGCCCTTCGGATACCTTATTTTCTCAAATTGAAGCCGCTCTTGAATATAGGGCGCATGGGGACTTTTTACCTTTAGTTAGTATACGCTTTGCTGGAAATGCTTTGAAAATGATGAGCAAAATTTGCATGTCATTTGCATACTCTATGACAAACATCGTTAGTTGAGCAAATCATTCCCTGACACAACAAGTCGGGTATACCATTGATTTCAAGACTGGTTTTTTGAGAGCAATTATATGGCTTGATTCTCAGATAACATACTAAAAGTATAAACTTCATTATTCTTAAGGACAAGATTAAAAGATGAATCAGAATATTCACCTGAAACCTTCAGCCGTCTTTGATCGACCTTCCTTATGAACCTGTGCTTTTGCTATACTATTTTTGTCTTCCATATCCAAGCCATAACTGCTCCTAGAAGATCCATTTCCAACGTAGCTCAAACTCTCTGTTCTTTTTTCAGCATGGTAATCATGTCTGTTTCTTCTAAAACCATTATTCTCAACCTCAGTCCTCGTGCTTTCCTTTTCCTTTGGTCTGTATTCGTCTCCAGCTCTTGTGAATTCTGCACCAGCATGGTATCGCCTCACATTATACCTTTTATTCAAATCTGGGGACCAAGTTTCTTTTCTGGTCGTTTTATATTTTTTCACGTGAGGTGACCTTTTACTAAAACACAGATTCATCCTTAGTCGCCCCTTGAATCAGTTTCTTTTTCTTTAAAAACCAAGATCTCTCCTGCAAGTGCTGCCCTATTCTAATCGACTAATGGACTAACACTTGCTTAGACGTCTTATAAAGAAAATTTAAAAGAAATTAAAGTATTTTATTGAAAATTCTTTATTTTAAGTACACTTAAATATATATTTCATAACAGGTGTGTCTATAATTAACAAAACATTTTAAGTTTAAACATGGAGTGGATAAAAAACCTCTCTACAGCATTTGATGGAATGAAGCCTAAGGCCTATAATTTAGACAGCGCATTATTGGCGAGGTGAATTAAATTCAGCTTACATCACGAGTGCGCTGTTAGAGCGCTTTAAACTACATGATGAATTCAGACAGCGAATTTAACTAAGAGAGCACAAAATGAAAAGATATAATTCACTTATAATTCGCTTGTAGCAGCGCATTATGAGCGCATTTAATAATTTAAGTCACCTCAAAAAATGGTTCGTTTTTACGGCGCATTATGAGCGAATGAAATTGACAAACTTTTAGGCAATGATTTAATTCGCTGCGCTCATAATGCGCTGTCTAAACTAGGCCTAAGGAATATGGGTACAATTTCACAACAACAATATTCACACGAAGGTGTCAAAGTCCGTTTAGTATTAGCCCATGGATATTTACTTTCTTTAGCCTGCGTGCAGACTCAACTCTTTCTCATCACGTAGGCTAACTTTCTTGGGCAGTTCTTTATTTGCTACCCAGGATACCATCTTACTCAAAAGCTGCGCTAACATTTTTTGCTTGATAGCTATATTTATCAAAACTTTCGGCATCCTGTAGTTCTATTTATATTTTCACAACCCAGTTCTTGTAAACAAACTGATAAGGTTACTAGTGCTAAATGGCTCTACCATGAATGAAGTAGAACCAATAAATGAATTATCGATAAGATAACACGATTTTTTATAACAAGTGGCCGAAAATTCTTGAATTCATTAATATCCTTTTTTCATAACCGTTATCTTCACTATATAACCAAATATAATGCATACAGAATGTACAGTAGTAAACTTTTTTGGTTTTAGAAAATCTGGAGAATGTTCGGGGAGCTGGATCGCAACCTCGTTCCCAGGGTGAACAGAATGTTACCTACAACTACAACATATAAGTAAAAACTGCGCCGTCTATATTAGAACCTACTATCGGCTTGCTCAATTTGAAATTTGATTGGCTGGTCAAACAATCGATATTATTAACTGACGTCACTGTGCCACCTTTCAAGTTTTCGAAGCCCAGGTAAGAATTGCCAATATTCAATTTTGTGGCCGGTACAATCGCTAAACCTGAACCTGAATCCAACGTATCGTTCATGAAACTGAGACTGAGAACTGAGATCGCTCAACCTGGATTTTGAGCGTTCCGCGTCCAGCAGTTTAACTCAATAACAATAACTACGACTTAGGCCAAGCCTACTGACGGTCAAGATTCGAGAAAACTCGTTTGGGGCCTGGGAACGAGATTGAGGAGATCGAAGATATCTTTGAAGTAGCATTCGTGGAGCCATTCTTAAGCTGTGGCTGAACTAGGAGACATACCTTGCGCGACATTGTATTCGATGTACCTCCCAGGGTGGCTGAGCATGCGAGTGAAAAGCGTGCAACATGTCCCCCGAGTTGAGGACAAGAGATGTTACTACTGTCTCCCAGAAACATTTGCGTGTCTCTTGCTACAAATCGTGTCGCACGCTACAATGTTTCCGAGGTAGCTTAACTGGGAAACATCCAGGGGCCGTGTCGCACACGATAATGTCGTGCGCGACATATCTCATAGTTTAGCCAGGCCTTACTACATTGCTGGGGTGCTTGTAACGACGTAGAGACGGACGGCTTCACAGTGCCACGAACAAACTTTTTTCTTCCAGTTTGAAGGTTAACTAGCTTGACAGGAACTAACTAACTGAAGGAACTAACTAGCTCGACATGGATACGTTTGTCAGTTTCGAGCTAGGATTGTAATGGAAGATCCAGATAAATGGATACGCTTTCTAAGGCAATGATATGCAAACAAGGGTTAACAAGATGGGTTAGCTTGCTTCTATTCACTGTTTGATACAAATCCGTCTGAAGTCAGCCAGTAAGACTAATAGAATCAGCCACCAGCCTAAGATTATATTCGTACGCAAAAGCTGGACAGACTTTTAACTGTTGATCGATTTTTCCACGTTTCTATGCTTCTATCTATTTTTCCATAACAAAGCTTGTATACTGAACGATAAGATTCCTAGTGAATGAAGCAGAACTAGATAGTTAATAATTGCAAATTCAAAACAACATTCAAAAGTCAAGGTGTTGACGATTCACGCACCAATTTTTCTACTAAAATGTTTACTTAGCTGAAACTACAATTCAAGTCGGTGATTGTCCAATAAAATACGTGTAAGACAGATATCGTTTTCTTCGACATTACACTGTTATTCGCGTATTCAAAGAAACATTGCTGATATAAAAAACCAGATAAAAGAACCTAAAAGAAGAATCCAACCAAAAGTATATCTTTTTAGTGTGAAAAAATGGTAATTATTTTCTGATTCATTTCGTTCAAACGAAAATAACTTAATTTATTAACTAAACAGCATACAAGCAAGTAGTGAGGTCAGTCTAGCAAAATTTTTGAAAAGGTGTACAAAATCGAAGATTAGCTCATCTAACTTAAAGTTCAGGGTGGGGCAGGAGGGAACCTCAACTATATGATAACTTGCTATCGACCTGTGAAGATCTGCACGTCTTGAAAACCTTATATAGCCTGGCTACTGCTAAGCACGCTTCCCATGCGTGCAACACGAATTCCATTGCTAAACATGCTACTATGCTATTCTATTGTACTGTCAATAAATGCATGTAAATGTCCCCGTAAATGATTTAAGAAACAGCTGAGATCCGTGAACTTTCTGTTGCTTTTCTATCATTTATTTAACTTATACACTAGTTATTGGATATACCTCATTATACGTAAGAACGCTTTACGAAGAGCGGCTTTATTGTATGATATGATATGTGACTATATGAAAATATCCATATGGTACATATGTCCAAATATTGAGTCAAAATAGTACTAGAGGCTTTCAAAAAACCTATTGCATGCTAAATAATAGCGAACGATATTGAAGAATTAATAAAAAAAGTCCTTTATCTTTCAGGAATTTCACAGTAACATGTATAACTTTATACTATTGTTGTTTCAAAAAATTACCTAAAAATATCGACTTTTTTTATCTCACAAAGCAAATGTACACTTCTTTGTCTTTCCATTGAACTAACTACTTTCTGTTTCTTCAAAATTAATAATTAAAGAACAAAATTCGCTTTTTCTTGAATGAATCAATATTTCTGAAAAACACAAACAGTACAGTACAGGTGTATTTCACGGCGTTTTCAAAGTTGCAAGTACTAGAAGGAAGGGGATATGGAGAGTAACCTTATGATGACATTTCTCTTGACAGATCAAGGTGGACGAGAAGTCGACAGAGGGGCGATGAAACAGAGTGAAAAACAGTAAAAAGTTGTCACTGAACTGATAGAAAGGAGTACAACAAAGCAATATATACCTCAGATAGGTATACAGGAATAGAGCACGGAGTTACGAAGAAGCAGAACAGATTCATCAAGAAGTAAGAATTTAGGTAAGACACTTAATAACAGAGAATAAAAACAGATGGATTGTCGTATGATACAGCATTCTAAGCGAACACCAGGTTGATATTCGATACGCAAACAAAAACAAAGACGAGACAGAGAAATCCAGTCGAAACTATCTGGAGGAACTAAGAATTGAGCGTTTAAGAAGAATATATAATCTCGGTGATAAAGAATAGATCTATAACAGGTAGTAAAAGGCAGAGGTAACAGTATGCTCAACTTGACAGAGAAATCCAGTTGAAATTATCTGGAGGAACTAAGAATTGAGATACATGTAGGAATAAAGTAAAATCTCATAGGTAAGCAATAGATCTAACAGGTACTGAAAGGCGCAGAGGAGATAAAGAGTAGGTCTCAAGTAGGTCTTACAGATAAAAAAGAAACACGGAACAGTGTTTAAGGTTATCAAGTAATAAGCACCAGTCCTTAATTGAGGAAAAAACCCGAAAGACCACCTGCTGTATTTGGTATTAAAGTAGTGTTTTTGTTAACAAGCATCTGTGTTTTCTTTTACTTGCCAGTTCGAAAGATGGAGACCAACAGCTCAAATTTCACTTTATATGGCAGAACATGGAATCACACATACCACAGCGATGATTGCAACTTGCATCAATTTGGTATGTATTTCGGCTTGGTATTCGTCGCTATCTTTGTAGTTGTTGGGGTTCTTGGCAATAGCATTGTTCTCGTTGTACTTCTTCGTGCATGCTGTAGCCTGACGTTGGGTTCGGCACCAGCGACGATGAACTACGTGATCAGTTTGGCATTAAGCGACTTGCTCACATGTTTGACGGTAATGCCATTCGATATTGTTTATTGGTTGAATTTTCCAATATGGCCATTGAAACCAAGCATTTGCAAGCTATGGAATGCCTTATTCTACACGTGCCATGCTGCTGCGTCTTTTGGCATTGCAGCGATAAGCCTTGATACATACAAAACCGTTGCGACTCCATTCAAGGACCAACAAAACAAACCAAAATTTGATTCGAAGTTTATTATTTGTGTCATATGGCTATGGAGCATGGTTGTAGGAGCGCTAATTTATTTCTTCCAAGAGGAGCCACCTCCACAGAGATATCTATTCGAGATCAATTCAATCGCCTACGGCTGTTATTTATTTATTCATTTTATAATTCCTCAAATAATCGCCGCCGGCTGCTATTTCAAATTGTTTCATATTGCAAAAAGACATGCATTGAGCATAAGAAACTTAACCGTCTCGTCAGCATCTACTACATCCTTAGAGTCAAAATCATCCCAAGGGCTGACTCGCGCTGAAGAGTTCAAACTGGCTAGAACATTCCTTCTAGTTACAATTGGCTATTTCATTTGCTGGAACCCTTTCTTAATTGTTCAATTGATATATGTCTTTAAGCAAGAATCGAAATTTGACTGGTGCTCGTTGGAAACAGCGGACACAGTTTTGTGCTGGCTGGCTTATTTTCAATGCTGCGTCAATCCTTTCATTTACGCTTTGAGGAAGAAGTATTTCAGGGATTTATTTAAAGGAGCAGTTAGGCCGACATAGGAGTTGCATACACCAGGATACAAGTACCCTTAAAAAGGAAGTTTTAACAGCACTGTAGCAAAACTCTAGCAGAAGCGGTATAGAGACCCTTTTCAATACAAAAGAGACCCGGAGCTCTTGTCCGTCAATCATCTTCTCTTCTTACAAAAATTTTTAAGATACTACGGTATCAGTACTAATAAGGAAGGCTTTTTGCCCCCTTCTATGGGAAATTTAATCTGGCCTGTTTATGCCACATATAAAGCCGTTGCTTCTAAAAGAAGAGCAACGCAGCTTTATTATCACTACAACTGTGGATATTTCCGAACCAGCTCAACTTATTTGCAGCTGCGTCATAAGTTGTTGCAGTGTCCCTACATTTACACGAAAGACATTATAAATCCACTTTGATGCACGAGTTAATTAAAGAAATCGCACCAACATTTGAATAAATTAATGTATGAATTGGATAGTAGGCTTAATGCGAAAACCCGCATTGACGTTTGAAGATCAAATTATCAATTAGCAAGTAAGGCCTAGTTTAAAGGTCGCATTTTTGCTGCGTCGAATTAAAAGAAGTAGCCTGAATAAAACTAAGTGTCAATTAGATGCGACATAAATACGACCTTTAAATCAACTGCCGCATTAAAGTGTTAAATGCGGCGGTAGATCGCCAGTCTTGTCGCATCAAACGGCAAAATGTGACCTATAAACTAGGCCTCCGCTTCTGCAGAATTACTTTTGCGCCCACTCATTCATTCCTCCATTGTGAATTCGGTTAATCTCACAGAAGAATAATCACGCTAGCCGTGGCAATCCTATGCGCTCAAATGTGATAGGTACGATAGACACAAGGGTTGGTTATTAATGCTTATCTAATGCGTTATTATGCAACGCAGTTAGACTTATATTATAGACGAGTCCCAGTTATCACTAAAAGACACGCAGGGCCGTCGGAAGGAATTTCAGATTGGGGGGCTGAACAGCTGAAATGTATTTGAGAATGCAATGATTTTATTATGTCACACTATTTGTTCAGATTAATTGGGGGCTCAAGCCCCCCGGACCCCCGCTTCCCATGGCTCTGAAGAAACGGAGACTACACCAATAAGAGATCGTTCAAACTTGTAGTTTGGACGTCCACCAATTCAACTCAATAGTCATAACTAAGACTCCAAGCTTTAGCTACTACATCAACTACCTTCAGACAGAATAAGGTGAAAAGTACTGAGGTCTTGGCCCTATAACAGTCTTGATACTAGTCGCGCTTTTCTTATTCTTCTGTAAGCTAAGATATTCATTCACTCGTTTTGTTTCGTTCTGCCTTCACGATTTAGTAAATTCAATTTATACACACTCGTTTCATTAACATTTTACTGAAACGAGTGTGTATAAATTGCATTTACTAAAACGTTAGGTCATATTGATACAAGTTACTCACGATATTACGATGTTATATTTAGTTAAGTTTTTGTATATATATTATGAAGTTCTGTATATAGTTATAAACGTGGTCTCCTTCTGTACTTCACATACATAAGGGAAGTCTTAGAAACAGCAACAACAACGAGTGTACTGGAACTTATGTACAGTTATGGCAATTATGGCACTGGTAATTAATTTACTTTTCACACGCCGCCAGGATGAAATTAATTTAGCCTTTTAAATGCAATCAGGAAAAGCATAAACAACTCGCTATTATCCAGTTTAAAAAGTAATAACGCTAAAACAACCTTATTCATATTTAATACTTTGTTTTCGTAACGCTTAAAGCCTAATTACTAGTTCTCCACCTGCTAAAGTGCTAGATCGATCGTTTACACCTGCCTTGGTTTCGTACCTTCAAATGGGTTTGTTCCAAGCATGTAAATATTTTGTATAAACAGCGAAGAGAGCAGAATAGGCAAATTAATCCAATAGCCCTATCAAGATCTTGTGTATTAATGTTTAATACCCCGTTTACACGACACAAAATTCACTGGATCGATCCCGAATATACGTGCTGTGAAACTCGATCGCGATCGCCTAAAATTCGATCCCACTTTCCGAGGTGTATGGCGAATCGCAACCCAAATCTTCAAAACGTTTTCTACATAAAGACCTTGCTCACACTATACACGATTAATTCCAGCTGAGGGTAGATGACTTATCGATGATTGTACGAGGATGTGCTGCCGAGATTTCACATATCCATCCACTTACACTTACACAGAGAGCCTATATTATGGGTAACAATAAGCCGAATATGAGAGCTATCGGGTATATTGGGCCTTTCAACTGTTTGCAATAGTACGAAGAATATTTTCGATGTGATAGATGCAATATGAAAGTTTGAGGTTCCTTCAATTTCCCTCCTCATTGGATTTTATTGGCTGCCGTTATTGGATTCTATTTTATTGGATTTTATCGACACAAGCCAAAAGACGCCATAACACGAGTTTTAATGAAATTTGACAGAATTAAGTTAGACGATCAACTTTAGAACGAACATTTCTTTGAGCAGCTTCTATCAAATGTTGATTGGAACGTACAGCAAATACGTATATTATGATGATATTGATTGATACATATTCAGTGATAGATTAGTATGGTGATGTTTTGCGTAGAAATGTGTGATCGTGTAGACGAATGCAGCTACCAGCTTCTATGTATGTTCTGCTCTACAAAGATGATAATGACGTATATATTTTCTTGCAGCTAAGTAGAAGCTTTGCGCCTTTGTAAACAGTAACAACATCGGGAATATAAAACCCGTGAAAAATTCACCATTGCGACAAAATCTAAATTAATTTGCAGCAAAAGCAGTCTTAATGAATTAAAAAAATACAACATTATATACAAACTTCAGTAGTACCTTTTCTTTTTAGAGTCTGACAATTCTTTAGCGTCTTCAATAGTTTCCTTGCAATATCCCCATTTATTATCTTTATGGTAGTCAAACGTAGTTGAACACCAAGCTGAATCGCTATCTAACGTGATGCAGTTGTGATACTCTGTGCCGTTATATACAAAAGGGAAATGACAGCACATACCATAGCCAGTTCCACCATATGATCTCTGCTTACAGGGCTCTAAAAAGACACAATAACGCTTCAATATCAGTTTGGTAGGGTATACTATACGCTCTATACAACTTTATGGTAAAGACAAAGTACACGTATTTTTTTTATAAGAAACTAAAAAATTGGTCCAGTACTGAAAGTTTCTTAAAATTTTCAAACTTTGAGTACTGAAAGTTTATTACGTGTTTCTTGAATATATATATTGATGAAATAATGGTTTTATCTGAATGATGTTTTAAACCTATTTATCGATCGTATTTGGGTGCTTGTGGCTTTCCAATTTATTTCCATGTCACAAAAATACTTTAGTGCAGACGAAACATGGAAAATGTAATGAAACATTAAGCAGGTTGAGGTGAAAAGTTGCTTGGCTAAAAACTTTCCAGTACTGGAGTTGCTTAAATTTTTGGCCAGTCGAGAGTCTGGGTTTCTTATAACGAGTTTCTTATAAAAAAAATACGTGTAGTCTAAGTGATCAACTTCACTTTCAAGTGCTGAAAGCATCAAATATTACAGTGGTAAGACAACAAAAGCAGTCAAATGTCAAAGTTTTACCCATAGTTTTACCGTTTTGCAATTTTTGTAGATTATTCTAGAATTCACATTTCCGCATAAGCTATTTGACCAATCATGTCTAGGTGTACAATCAATATGCGGTTACATCCAGGAAAACAATTCTACTCATCTTTAATAAAGTCATTTCATCAGTTTAAAGACAGTCCCTTTTGGGGCCTAAACCTTAGTCATTTATTGAGGCATCTTGTGGCAATATGATGGACAACAGTTGCTGTTTTTGAAGCAAACCCTTGCTGTAATTTTCTGCACAGTCTGGTTTATCTATAGAAATGGGTTTATCCAGTAGGCGGAATCATGTTCAAGGGTGTGTTGTTGTTTTGAAGTGTGAATGGTAGCTCTCCTGGCAAAACTTTGCTCACGGTTACTAGTTGGAAAACAAATGCGTCATATATATGACATAACGATGGCCAAAATAGCAAGGTGATACATGTTCTCAACGTTCCCCAGTTTTACCAAAGCAAGAAAGGTGTAAAGAACATGTCTTACCTGCTGAGCACCTTCCAACTTCAACTTTACTATTATTATAATGAATTTCACAAGTTGCAACATTGTTATCATAGTCACTCTCAACGACAGCTTTTTTCGGATTCAGATGAACCATCAGCGAATAGTTTCCATCTTTGATATCGGTAACATCGACCCATTGACAGTCAATTGCATTTGAATAATTATCAGCACAACCAACAGATATTCCCTGGTCTCCTTTGTTTGTACAATTATACATCTTCATTGCTCCATAATCACAGCCAGTATCTTCCAAACAGAAACTGGCTTTATGGCCCTCGGCCACTCTTCTACCATAGAAATCTAAGAAAGAATGACAATATTCAGTTCTTAGGGTTGCAATTAGACTTATTACCTGAGTCCCAGTTATCGCTCACCAGGCCGACCGAGATCACTCAAACTGTTTTGTTTGTTAGTTTGAGCGTCCTAGCATTTATTTCAATAGCAATAACTACGACTCAGGTAATTAGTCTAGGTTGCAATTTGAAACAGATTGAAGCAAGCAATCTATATTTGTCAATGCAAGTCAGGACGTGGGACAGCCATACAGCTAACGTAGACTTGCAGCTTCTTTCTGCACACTAGCTGATAATACTGTGCAAACAGTACCCTTGGTACTCATTTACCAACTTCAGAAGGAAGGAGAGCCGGATTAACTGAAGGCTTGTTGTGGGAAGTGATCCAGACGAGATCGACTATCGATCGGGAGTCGAATGTCTTGACTACTCAACCAAGGCTCTTATACCCAAACCCAAAAGCCGTCACGCCATACGGTTGAGCTTACAAGCAGGTGAGGAAGTTCTAGAGATGGGATAAACTATTAATTGCAGCATGCAATCTCTGCTACCATTAAAACTTTGCCAATCAAAAGAATGAAGCAGCTTTAATTTAGCACGTTTGACAATTCAAACCCATATATGGATTTAGGCAAAAAATTACAACTTCCTCCACTGACAGTACACATCCAACAGCAACGACAATCAAATAATCTTTGTTAATGCAGACAAGGGGGCTTTGTTAGGCAGCCATACAGCTGAAGTCGATACATACTTACTTAATTTACTTACGTAGCTTATAAAAACGGAGCACGTCTTGAACTCTAGCTGTCGTTAACGAGAAAATTTATACAGCTATACTTAAGAGGGTTCGCATTATAGTTAGAAGTTTAATTGTAATTTGATCTATTTACCTATGACATCATATTGTGCAAAGTATTCCATTGAATGATAATGCTGATGACATGAATGCCATTCCCATTTGTCTTTATGTCTGTTTGGGCGAAATACAGCAGTGCCTTTATTCAGAATGCGAGAGGTGAACACCATCAGCCGCCTTGTATTAGCTTTCGGGTCATAGAAGGCATTTCTAGCATATGCAGTCTTCGCAAGGCAATTTTCCGACATTGAGCATGTCAGATCTCTGAGATGCCATGTATGTATCTTGATGCTTGGTTGCATTGCTTTGATATCCATCAATACATCTGGTGCCACTGTTTCACGTAGGTGAGAAAAGTTAGTTTAAAATGCAATAAGGCACTTGCAATACCTAGCTACATGCAAGCTACACTAACAACATACATACATGCAAGAACGTGTATACACTTACATACATGCAATACAAACTTGCAAGAAAAGTTAGTTTAAAATGCAATAAGGCACTTGCAATACCTACATGCAAGCTACACTTACAACATACATACATGCAAGAACGTGTATACACTTACATACATGCAATACAAACTTCAAGAAAAGTTAGTTTATGATGCAATAAAGCACTTGCTATCCAACATGCAAGCTAAACTTCAAAGTACATCCAAGTAACATGTTGAAAATGTGTTTAGATAAGGACACTGGGAAAAAAGGACATTGGGTTTAAGAGCCTTATATCAGCAACATATGTCGTCTTGTTGATTAACATTGAAATATGACTAGGACCCAGGACTTACAACAACAAAAGCACCCAGTAATTTTGATTACTAGTTAGTTGCGTTTTGTTGATATCTAACATGGCCTGTTCTTTGTGTGTGTCTGAATTAAACACTCTAACACACACATCTTTATTTAAAAGAAACATTTGCCGATGGATCCAGCTTATGCAGAGATGGTCACAATAAGGTCAGGGTGGAAGCAAATTTTGTCCACAAACTTACATTTGATCAAAAGCTACAAAACATTTGATTGAAATAGGCTCTAGGCTTTTTTCACGTTTTACCTTGTAAATTTAACGCAAACACAAACACCTGAACCAATTTTACAAAATTAGTTGTTGTTTGTAAGGCAGGTAGTTGCAAGCTGCATATACTCGACGTGAGGTTTTAACCATATAAATGTGGATTACCTCTGCATGGCATGGACAGAAAACGGTAAACCATAAGCGGTGAAAAACGTTTCCGTCTATTAAAAGTTGACTAGAGCTTAACTTTGAAAAACGGAGAATCGATCGGTTACTTGTACAGTTTACCGTTTGCCGTTTCCGTTCAAATCGTGACGAGGCAATCCAACTTAACAGGAACGCTCAAGGCAGCAATTTTATCCTTAAAGATTATAGTATCGGTAGCACTAATGGTGTTCTGGTAGACTTATTATGTAATTAAGCAGCAACAACAACAATTTTCATACAAAAATTGGCTGACCCTTGTATCAACAAAAACTACTCCTCCGCAGTGATTTCCTCCTCCTATCTCGCTGCTCTGGTGTTAACAGAACGGTTAACTTCTAAAACATTCTCCCAGAAATCGATAAATAAAACATGAGAATCACTTACTATGCGTGCATTTCACTGCAGCCATATCATAATATCGACAAGATCCTTTGAACCATGGTTTATGCTTGCATTTTAATAAAGAAGCTTCATCACCATTGCATCGTGGCTCATAAATACCGATGTCTTTTATACCTTCAATGATTAAAGGGCATTAAGTTACGTTTTATATACGAGGGACTTAAATATTTAAAGTATTACCGTGGAACCTCTTTACAACTGACACCTCTTGGATCAATGTTATTGTCTTTTGTAGAGAGGTGTCTGCTGCATGGAGGTTGTTTCTGGAAATGACCTTGGGGACAACAATATTTGTCCGTCATACAAGGTGTCCGTAAATGGAGGTTCCACTGCCGATTGAATATAACCTCATCTAGACCATATTGACAAGGGAGTTTTGTATCGATTTTCGCAAACTTTAATGAGTTGACTTTCACAGATGCCCACCCATTGTCCCAGATGAATGACATAATAGAGACTTCATCTGCCCACAGATGCTTAACAGAATTAGACTTAGCGTCTGTATATTGGCAAGTTCCTGCAGAAGAGTCTAGTCAAGAAAAAACTAAATTGGTTATTCCCTTTGGTTACCTATATTTGTTGAACTCATTTGTATCTAGGATAGTCTTTTCACAATAACTCTGTCACGTAGCGAACCTATATATACTTAGTTGGTAAGCGCTAGATGGAGAGGGTCATTACGCACCCTGTGGTCGATTAGACTTTCCAGGACGTTTTCCCAACATTTAAAGAGAGCGAAATAAATTTAGAAAGCACTGTAGATACTAGGTGATGGCAACAGGCAAAGATACCTCAATTAATACACAACAAATTAGATTTTAGCTATCTTACCGTAGTCCCATGTTGAGTACGCTTTTCCTATAAATCCTAACCCAAGCTCTCTGCACACAACATTACCATCTCTTTCTGTAAAATACACACCACAGACTGCATACCATCTGTCTTTATGTAGAACTTCAACTCGACCTTCAAAACGTGATGGTCCACCAACGATCCGAACCTAAATTCAATTCAATCCCATTAAACTTCAAAATTTCTACTGTTATGGAAATATTTTATTTGAAATAGAAATATTGAAAAGACGGTCCTTGTCAAACGACCAAACATTGTTTGTCAAACATCTGAAATTTCCATGTCTAAAAATGTTCGATGGTTTGGCCACATCACAAACATTGGTCATCAAACATTGTGCTTACGGTAAGCAGAAAATGTTTTAAAATTTCTCAAATAACTTGCCACTCAAGCTCTGCTTGTCAAGCAAAATTTTGCAACACGGCCAAATGACAAGAAAAGTTTTTATGTGAGGTAAGGAGCTCTGATTAATATGCAAGGTAACTGATTCCAGAGTTCATTAAACAAGTCGGTTATTTTTCAAAAAAGAACTCTGCTTTCATGGATTAATTCCATCCCTACTATTGTTGAACTTTACGTTATGGTGATGCAGCACATTTCCGTGTGCTAAAAACAAGCAGAGATTATAGGCATCATCTCTGGGTGGGCAAGACAGTTATGAACGAGAAGAGCTATTTCCTGCCAGGAATTTCATGTCAAGCTCTTGTACCGATTTCTCTATGAACAAATCATCGTCGATCAAACTGTTTCTTCCCATGAAGCATGATAAGACTCTGATAATGCCAATCCATCTGAGCTTCATCTACTGCATAAACATGAGAAGCATATCACTGGGCTGCTGCCATTGGCACTAGACGAACTTATGAGCATATTTTCAGCCTGTCTCTTTATCCAGTTCAGCAGAAAATTTGGCAAAGAGACAAAGAGCAGTTTTTCCTCCATGGCAAATCTAAAACTGTCCGAGACAGGGAATGTTCGATATAACGGGCGAATGATTTTTCTATCTAAACCCTGATACCGAGATTAGCGGTAAGTTGAGATAACGGATTTCAACTGTAGTATTGACTCTACAATCACCGGCTATATGGAGGTTGCACTGTAGTCGCATCCGCATCAGAAATCATTCGCAACTTAGCTAATGGATTACAAGGTCCTGCTACAATACCAACCTTGTTCATTTGAGGACGTGGATAATTACACTGCACTCCAGCATCCCTGTAATGTTTGCAGCTTTTATCAGGCAGCTTGTATTTGCAAGAATGGATATCAGTTTCGGTGCCTTTGCATGCAACATCGCTTAGCAGTACCTAAAGGATTAGCAAAAATAATCGAACTAAAGTATAATTTGATTATATATATATATATATATATATATATATATATATATATATATATATATATATATATATATATATATATATATATATATATATATATATATATATATATATATCAATTCAGCTAAATATTTACAATTTACTCACGAACAATAAGAAGTACAAGACGCTGCAACCTTGAACCTATTACAGGTATTAATACAAATACAGAAAGATAAACTTACAAGGAAATACACATTGAAAGACAAAGAGGAAATTTATGATAAAGATGGCGTATGTGGCTTAATATACTTCAATGTAGCCTCAAGGTAGACTCGCTACACAAGTCGTTGTAATTTGGCTATTGAATTGAATTGCTGGACGCCAAAGCAAACTGTTTGTTTTGCGTACAGAAATTCAATTCAATAGCCAAATTACAAACTACTTGTGTATCGAGTCTACAATGCCGGCCAGAATTTGTTGGAACACCCATCATATTTCCAGCCTTTTTCCCATGAAAGAGTGTTTACAATTCCAAGCACAAATCACGGACTCAATCCCCCCTCCCCCTGAAAACAATGTTGTTTTCTTATGTCGAAGGGTGCTACTGCGTGATGTGAATGTTGATATGCAACTGATAAGGTTTTATCGTACAGTAAACCAACATTGTTTTCAGAGGGGGGAGGGGAGTTGTTACGTTCAGTAGAAAATTCAATCCAGCGTTTCAAGTAATCTGGCAGGCATTGTAGCCTCAAGGATCATAGTATTTGACATAAATGGCAACCTCTCATCACTATAAAGAAGGATTTTAAGAAACGCTTTGTTAGAAAGGTTTGATAAGCCTTGAGGTTGCATTATATTGCTAACCGTATCGAGAAGATACTGTCTTTGCGTATCATAGCTACGACAGAGCAGCAAGAAGTGTTCCGTATCCTCAACTCCATCGTTGATCGGGCACATTGGATTTACTGTTTCCCTAAAATTTTGCTTAAATTTGTAATTTAAGTTATGTCAAAAATGTTTCCACTTTTCTCGCAATTTTGAAATTTTGTACTAAACTCAAAGACTAGTCAGTTAAGTATAAGATAACCGCAAAATCTAGAAAAAATAGTTTCAATGGTTTTGTCTTACTCGTGCCGTTCCTTGTCCATACTCTGCCCAGTGTAATGCCTTTGCAGCAGAACCAAAACCGAGTTGTTTACAAACAACATTTGCATCTGCCAAATCCCAATTTCTATCACAAACTGTACCCCATGATCCATGGATGAAAACCTCCACACGCCCTTCTGATGCTCGTTGGCCACCTCTCAATCGAACATGTTTCTCCTGGAAAAAAGCATCGTCATGATTAAAGCAAAAACTTTAGTATCAATGCCTTGACTTTTGTGTCACAAAACTTTCAGATTATGTATGCGGGGAGCCATAAGTAAATGCTGTTGAAAACGGTTAAGCGGCTTTAGACAAGGACGATTGGAAAGTAAAAAAGCCTGCCTTGGGGCTGTTTGAAAAACGAACCAATTGAAAAGCTTTAGGCTCTACGCTCAAGCAACTGATTGCTGCTTCTGTGTAACTCGATAGGAAGTTTGATGGCATCGAACCCAAGGTTAGTAGGGTGTACAGGGTAACAATGATGACGATCATGATCATTTTGATGACGATGATGATAATGATGATGATAATGATTATAATGACGAAGAAGAAGATAACGACGAAGCGAAAAAGATGGTGACGATGGTCATGATAATGATAATGAATAGATCCATGAAATACTGAAATACACGTATTTTTCTTATAATAAACCCTATATAAGAAACTCTCGACTGGCCAAAAATTTAAGAAACTCCAGCACTGGAAATTGTTTACGCAGGAAACTTTTCACTTCAGACAGCAAAAAATGTTCTTTTGTTTCGTTTGCAGTAACACATTTCTCTAACAAGTAGAGCAACAGAGACCCATATGCATTCAAATACGATCGATAAATGGGTTTGGAACATCATTCAGATAGAATAACTATTTTTCCTATATGGATATTCAAGAAACTCTTAAGAAACTTTCAGTACTCAAAATTTGAAAATTTTAAGAAACTTTCAGTTCTGGATCAATTTTTCAGTTTCTTATAAAAAATACGTGTAGAAGCATAATCTGTACCTTTTTGCTGGTTGAAGCCTTTCCGCAGGAAAGAACGACCGACTTTGTACAACCATAGTGTTTCCTAAAACCACCATGGTCACATGAAAGAAGACTTGACTCAGAGCCTGTGCAATTGACATTCTTCATTATATGATACGGAGGCAATCTATATTTGATTTCATCTAAGGCGTAGTCCTTCTGTGGATAAAACATAGAATCAGAAATCATTATTTCAAGAGAGAAACATCATTACCAGAGGCCTCATCCGGGTATTAGGGATATGGGTCACTGTATTGCCAGAATCAAAGGGATATAAGGGATCATTTTGGATAAAATTACGGGTATACAGGATATTTTTTTTGGAAATCTAGAATAAAAGGGAGATGGCAAACTGGGATATAAACGGATACGTACAGAAAAATTTTAAGGAAAAAGGATATTCTGACCCACCCTAACGGGGCCTCGTTATCTGCCTGATACGCAAAACGATTGCCAATTTGTTTAGACAATAGACTCACGACTTGAGTCTCTATTTCGCGCTCCCTTTATTTTGATTTGTCACTCCAACAGAGCGAGCGTAGAAAACAACAACAACAACATCGAGCGAAGTAGTGGGACTTATGTAGTGAGGCTACGTAGACAATGCAAAGCACAAACTAACATCGCACTGTTTTACTGCATCCCAGTGGTATCCTGTATCCTGTACTGTAACCTGAAACACAAAAAGTCAAACGAGAAGAGGTCCTAGGGCTGTACCGGGCTGTACGACTCGGAGATTTCATCAAGCTACATAGCTCAATGGACATTTTGTTGGCTCTCTGGTCATGCAGTTCAGGTTAAAATCTCATCTACTGTGCTATACCACTCGTGGAAAAAACCAATCTAGACGTAACTTACTGTATTGGAGAAAATTTGAACAGAAACAAACCTGTTACTGTCAGGTGTAAGTGTAGGTTTGATGGTCTTCACATAGCATATGTAAGCTTGCATTTTGTCCAAAGACCAAAGCTCCTTCTTAACTTTATTGGCATCAAAACCAGGTCTTGCTCCTCGAAGAAGAAACGAAGACACAATTCTACAAGAAAAAAGATTAGTTTATGCATAAGTAAATAAGTAAGCCGGTCGATAAAGTAAGTGGTTACCCAAAGGCTCTAATCGAACATTTTCTCGGCTTTAATTTTGATCTGGCGCAACCAGCCACTGTCGATTATGTCCACTTTTTATTCCAAATTTAGGCTTTATTTGACTTTATCTAATATTTAATGATACATTTACTTTATTTCACTTCAATCAATTACGTATTTGAATACTGAAATTTTGTTATTGTAATAAGTTGGCTGAAATAACTATTAATAGTATAGCTGTTGTATTTTATTAGCCACCTTTAAAAAAAATTGATAATAATAATAATAATAATTTAATTTGCATACAAGGCCCGCTTTAGCAACACTGATCGTCTGTTGTTCCATGGCTTCATGTATAGCTAACGATAAAAAATGGATTGCATTAATCAATACGTAGGTAGGTATCTGGATAGCTATCAATCGGATAACTAACTACAATACAGTATATAATAACAACAATACCAATACTTCAAGTTACTTCAAACTCTGGATTAGCAGAATCAGGATCGTGAGAAATGGTGGAGAAAAATTATGACGAATCGTACAAATTTGCTTTAAAAATTTTCCAACGCTCACTTTGCCCATTATCTCCAATTCAAAATGCAGGGGACCATCGCAGCGAACAATCGTTTCGTGAACAGGCTACCAGGAGATAGATAGAACTTTCCCAGCTCTCCACCTCCACCTCCGAGTCAACTACTACTAGAGAGACAGCAAATCTCAAAGACCTATTTTCGGATGGAAGCCAAAAATCGTCCTGAGAAAGAGCCATGTTATTATACGCTGCTAAAAGGGGGGTAAACGTATACTTGAATTGGCATGGAATAGATACGACTTCGTTCATATCGCACAGTTTCTGTACTGAAATAGCGCATCTGTAATGTAAAGACCCGTGTTTGTGACAGTAGTCACACTGCTTCGGCAATCCGCCGGAGAAAAGCGGTCATTGAACAAACCCTGCAAAAACATTGAAATGTGACGGCAGAAAAGAAAAGAATCAAGTCTAATGAAGGTGTTGTGGTGTCGTGGTCGAATCCAGCTAGCTCGTAGTAGTGCCAGAAGCTCAGCGAGGTCGAGGTTCGAGTCCCAGCTACGGTAGCGTCAAAACTGGGGTTGAGGTCTCGATTAGATAGCCTATTACTGGGATCCTAGTGACTGGCACTAAATACACCATTTCACCGTCACCTTCACCATTTAATTCACTCCCTTTCTGCACAAAAAATTAGTGTGAACAATTCGATTAGCAGCGCAAATGAACCATAAACATCAAAAGAAAACAACAAAATAATGCTAACATAACCTCAACATACATGCTTTGTCATGTTCCCTGATGCTATTGAATTCATCAATACAGCAAAGCCCTCCATCAGATAATACTAATGCACCAGCTTCTAGCTGCCATTCTCCAGAGTCTTTTACAGCTGTTACAGTTAAACCTGCATTGGTCGAACCAATACCAGTCGTAAGAACAGACCGTGGCATTAACTTGGCAGCGTATTTCAAGAACTGCGACTTTCCAGTGCCTAAAAGAAGAAGATGTTATCACAGTTTAAACAGATAGATAAGTGTACTGTTTTTTACTTTCTTTCGTTAAAGTTAGCTTAATCTAAAAGTTAAGCTAATTCATACCAACTGAAGATGTCACGAACAAAAAAGGAGGCAACAAAGCTGTAGGAATTCTATTTAGAAACGAGGGTTGAGGTTATAGGCGATAGGCAGCAATGCTGTAACATGTAGCTGTAATATGATTTTTCAAATGATCTTCCCGCCGTATCCCGCAAGCTGATTGGTGTTTGAAACACAATGCCAATTCGGCTTCACTTTCTGATTGGTGCATTTCGATCTGCATCAAGGGAAAAAATTTCGCCCTAGTCAATTATTTCGGTCTGTTTCTGACGTTTTTGCTCTGAGAAGTGCCAGACGAAGAAAACTTTGAATATGTCCAGAGATGTTTCCACTGTTTCTCGCAATTTACAAACTTAGGAGCTATGACGTATAGTAAAAAGTCTAGCGAAAGACTGTTTGAACGGGCTTTAGTCTTTAGATTTACAAACCTGGATCACCAACCAGCAACAAATGTGACTCCTCTAATTCTTGTCCCTGATTCACTTATCTGCTGCACACCTCCAATGAGTGCAAGAGCGACTGATAGCTTTACCACATAGAGGCCAAATACTTGAGGACAGAATGACGCTAAGATCTCGTTGCGTCCACGCAGCGGGTGATTGTCATGATGTTCCCAAAACTCTTGAAATTCTCTTTTGAGTTCTTCAGTCAAAGCAACGGAAGATCGTTGATCATTATTGACTACAATGTTGTTTGCTTTCATCACAAGTTCTATATCGCATTTGGACTAAAAGTAAAATAAAAATAATAATTCTTCATTATGGATGGTCCTCATGAAAGAGGTAAGAAGGAACAGAAATTATCCTAATTGTCATAATTCTTAAATTGCGGTATTAAGTACGATTTTCTGAAGAGTTATAATTGATTTCAATGAACGAGGTCTGATTACGTCGTTGTCCCTACAAAAATACAGGCAAATCCCTTTCGCACCAGAAAAGTAAACTATTCTGATTGATGATATTGTTACACAACCGAAATTAACTTGAAATTCAATTGATTAAAGCCTCTTTTCCATAAAATCGTAGAAAGGTCGGCGACCGTTTGCAATCGTCGCCGATCCCTTCTTCCATCTTCCATCTACGATTTCATGCGAGTGTTTCCATACATCGGTGGCTTCAAGCCATCCCACACGTTTCTTTCTCTTTTTTGCTGTCAAGTGCTGCCAGGAAATTCTTTCACAGAGTCGCCGACTGTTTCATGATTAATGGGAACACTTTTTATTTGATCGGAATGTTACCAGAAGTCTTATTGAGCCATATTTCAGATCTTGTTGTTCCGTGTTGGGAGTCTGTAGTACCACCGCTTTAAATAAACTACAGAAATTACAAAACCGTGCCGCGAAGATAGCCACTAACAGCCCTTACGATGCATTCTCGCCACCACTTCTGAAAAAATGTAAAATGAAATGAAAGAATGTAAATGAAAATCGTTATTGAAGATGGAAGAAAGTCGGCGACGGGGTTGCCGGCGACAGGGTTGCCGATTCTTACGATCTTATGGGAATGGAACCAGGCTTAATGATCGCGAGAGCATGTTTCAGATCCTCTTACGATCGCTCTGCGTTTTTAAGGAAACCAGGCTATAAAATTAGTTAACTACGCCCGAACTAAAACGATAAATGAAATCACAGAGTATTAACAGGGAGGCAGATACAGTGACACCCAAACCGCACCAAACAAGCACTTCAATTGGTTTTCAATTGCCATATGTAATAAAACGTTGTCAAATTAAAATTGTTTTAGCACTTACATCTTTATAAACAGGTTTCCATCTCCGCATCACAGTACCATACACTGTAACATCATCACCGGGTTTGCAAGTGTCAACTAGGTCATCCTCTAAGATAACCCACATTGAACGAGGGATTGTACCAATTGAAAGCTTCTGAACCTGCAAAGGCAAACGGTGTTTGAAGACCAATACACATGCTGTATAACATGCAACATCTGGAAACTGGGTTAAGCCTGGTTTCAAATAAATCACTGGCGGTTACTGGCTGTTGATTTTTTGGAAACACTGCATTTTTTACTCCGCCACTGGATGTTGATCAGCTAGAAACTTTGCTATCTCAGCAAAAGTAAACAACATGCTGGCAACTGGAATGACCAAATAGCAACTATTGGAAACACGGATTTCAAAGACACAGAGAAAGGTTTCTGATGAAATTTCAAATGTTGTCATGTCATTTTATTTCTTTAACCAATTATTTCATAAACCTGAGAAAAATTTCAAAACTTTAATGACATCGAATAACACAGTTGGACCAGCAATGTATTCAAAACCAAAATAATGAATCCCAACATATTAAACAAGGCTTCAAAAAGTCTCCTGACTGAATTGAATTGAGCATTCTCCTATGAGGAGACAAGGCAAAAGCAACAAATAGCCTACAGATATTATCTAATTGACAAAAACTTTCAAGTTACTTTTTGAAGAAGGTTTTAGTTAGACACCTAACCTCATAAGTAGTACTACAATACATCAACTTTTTGAGGAAAGGCCACCGTAACTGAAATTTTTGAAACGTTGATATATCGAGTTTTCGAAGCAAAGTTTCATTGTCCTAGCGCCCATACTATTGATTTTATGAGCATTCAAAGTTCATGATTCTATAAGGGCTTTGCCCATGAAAAGTGATTGGGGTCGAAACTTATCACCCCAACAGCTCAAAGCCCTTATAGAATCTTTCACTTTGAAAGCTCATAAAATCAATAATACAAGCGCCTAGATAGTAAAACTTTGCCCCTAGACTAAATTGTGGCTGCATAATACAAATTTGGTATCGAAAAATCTATACCTCAAAGTTTTGAAAAATTTCTATAACCATGGCCACTTGTCGAAAAGGTCTATGAAATGAACAACAAACCTGTTCCTGGATTTTGATTTCTTGATAATCTTTGTAGCTCAATGGGTTCTTGTTAACTCCCTCTAAACAAGCAAACTTGATAGAATTACATGGCTCTGGTGCAGGGCATGATGTAGGTTTTGGGAGGCTATAATGCTGTTCAAAATCAGCTTGAACATTAAATGTATGCTTGCATTTCTTGCACATATATTCCTTTTCAAATTCCAGCAGCTTTGACATACTTGTTCTAATTAATGTCCCTAAAAAAAAAATATTTATTCATTTATTTCATGCTTAATCACTCAGATACTATTAAAGCAAGACGTTTTAAAACGGAATGGCTAAGAGTAGTTACAGTTGGCCATAAACCTCAATTGATGCCATCATAATAAACCTTATAAACTTCAATAAATCATGTAATCAATATATTGCTGTGCTTATCAACGATTACTTAACCACAGTGGTGCCGAGAGGGGGGCAGCCAGGGCAATTCCTGCCCGCAGTTAAAAATTTGAGGAAAAAATTTTGAGAAAAATTGACTTCAGTCAGTAATGAAATTGAAGCCTTTGCATTAAAAAATGCCCGTATAGTGATTTTGCATTATTGTATTCATGCGATTAAATTTTGACTAGAATCTAATAAACTCTGTTTAATAAGGCCTTCCCACAAAAAGGGGCATGGCTCTGAAAACTTTTTTGTGCCTTTGGCGCTAGGGCCCTTCCCTGTGCTTCACCCTGGGGTCTTTAGCAAGGCAATCATTAATAAAATCACCATAATCAACCATGTCAATTAATTAACAACAGTGGCACAGCCAGCATCATTGGGGACGGGGGCAGACACAAATGTCGCACCCCTTATATTCCATTTTCAGGGACATTTTTTGTGAAAATTTTGCCATCTCCCAATCTATTGCAAAAATTGTACAAATCTGCACCCCTATGACTTAACACCCAGGGGCACTTACCCTCCCTGCCCCTTTTCACGATTAGCACTAAGTTACTGGTCAACAAATCTATAATTTAGAGCAATCAATCAAACATGAACCCTCACCAGAAATTGCAAGGAAGCTACCCACATCGGCACTTTTAGGTATCATGACTCTTGTGAGCTCTGAGCATACAGGAAGATTTGAAATACGCACATGAACATAAGGCTTGAAGTTCATGCTGTCCTTCAAAGAATGAGACCCCATTATAGAAACTTCCGCATTACACAATGCTTTATCGAATACCGGAAGAAACTGTTCTGGTTGTTTGAGGAGAAATTGACCAACATGCATGTTGATATCAAAGAAATCAAGAGCATTCACAGTTAGCGAGTAATGTTCTGAAGCATTCTCTGACAGCAAAAAATGTTCAATTTCTTTTGAGTGATGTGTCTCGAGAAAACTCTGAAAAACACCAAGCGCCTCTTCCTGATCTTCAGCGCGATCGTCATCATCTTGATCATCCATCGAGTCTCAACAAAATGAATGTCTTCTTGAGTTTTTACTATCCGTGAAAAGTCTCGATGGTTGTTATTTGTTGGGCTTCAGAAAAATTAAAGCGTTGCACCCGCTAGGCCGGCTAAGGCAGCTAATTCCCGCTAATAACCTGCTGAGTAAGCATAACATCAGCAAAATTAAATGGATCCCTTTTTATCCATTCTTTGTCCTTTGTTCCTGTGTTGTTGTTGTATTTCTTACAGTACAGTTTTTATCTTACCAGCTTTTTGCATTGGCTTTTTGTCGTTTTGATCATGTTTTGATTTTACCTATTATTTACATTTCTTCATTACTGTGTTTTTTTTTTACGTTGCTTCCATGTGTCAGCGTTGTCAACATACTGTAGGATGGAAGAAGACAAAACCGGCTGAAAACGGAAGTAGGCCCTGATCGAAAATGGCACTTGATGGCAAATAAATTTTTTATGATATGGCCGCTCCGTTCCTGTTTATTCCGCTCTGTAAACGTGTGCATTTATTTGTTTATTTCCTTCTGAGCTGCTTTTGAACGGGGTATGAAAAAATATTTGGTTACCCTATGCCACTTGCTTTCTTCGAAAGGAAGGTCCGTTGGAATTTTTTGGGGAAATAACTTTGAGTTGGTCACGTGCATGGTCAGACCGGTTTGACCAGTGGTTCCAGTTCAAGGCAGTCCGGCGCCAAGTCAGACTTGATTCGAAAAATGCGTTCACACGCCGCCCATTGCAAATGGCGCATGCCCGATCATTCAGTTGTGAGTTATTTTCATAGATTTCGCAGGAGAAACACGCGATCAGAATAATTATCAAAAGTATGAATATTGTTGCCGTGAATGGCTTGGAAAGCCAAGCCCAAAAATTACTTGATTTTAAGGATAAACTCGATGTCAGCCTTTTGGACAAGGTTGTGGCATCACTCTACACTGGAGAGGGGCCACAGGTAAAAAATTGTGTTGATAACGCATGTTATTCACGCCCTCAGCGAAATTAAGTTATTCTTAACGTAATATATCTACAATCATATTTACATTTTAAGCAGAAAATTGCGATTTCTTATTGGAATAAATTATAATTCTAGGTTTCGTGCAAATTACGATCTTTTTTCTATTTTTAGGCCCCAAGTTTATCTGTTTTTGTTTATGTCTCAAAATCCAGGGGGTTCTCATACCTGCAGAAAGTTTTGTAAACAAATAATCCAAAAAGAGCGGATATGTCTGATGCTAATAGTGGTTTAGGGGGCATAGCATTGATTCAATGATCCTTTGAAGGGTCTCATAGCAGCTATATAGATAGCAACCATACACGCAAGTAGGGTGCATTCCTGTTACCAACAGGTTTAAAGTACCTATACAGCAATAAAAACTAACTCCAGCCCAGGGGACTAAAATACATCTATCTGGTGTAGGGTAATTGGAAATTGGACACTGGGATAAGCTTGGTTGTGATTCAGATCTCAGCAAAAGTGCTAGCATGTCATTCAAGAAATCAAAATACACTGATGGCAAACACAGAATGCTATTGCTCCTTATCAAGGATGGATAGCCCCCATATCATCTGTGTACTGTGCAAAAAGTCTTAGTGACTTGCTTTGGACAATGGTGCACCAATGGGACAATTTTGTAATTGTAAGGTTGACCTGGTGCTGGTGCAACAACATGTTTCATTCAAAGAGTGCATCAAGATGATGATGTGTGTGCAAAGTAACATAATAGTGCAGTGCTAAAAATGTAAAAAGCCATGCAACGAAAAAACTCCAAAGCCAAAAAATGTTTATTCCTTCCACAGTAAGAAAACTACACAATTTGAAGATTGTTTGTTTGGCAAGACTTTTTGCACTGAGCATGAAAGAAAAAATTTGAAAGAAAAGATTATGGCTTGATGTCCTTAATCCTGTTGGCTCGTTGTGTCAGCAGCTCAGCGAGGTCAGGGTTAGAGCTCAAGTAACAGTAGCATCGCACCCAGGGTCGTGGTCTTGATAAGTTAACCTACGACTGAAATCCTAGCGACTAGCGCTAAATACACAATTTCACCTTTGATTTATTGCATTTTTTAGCATCAAGTTGCGAAAAAGGTATTACAAGACCTTAAAGATCATCCAGATTCATGGACCAGAGTGGATTCAATCTTAGAGACCTCATCAAACCAGCAGACAAAAGTAACATTTTGATTTAATCATTTATAACCATTAAAGCAAGTTCAAAGCTTCACAATCAAAAGTCACTGCCAGTGTGGCAGCCTATGCTCAAAACAAAGCTTGTGTTGCAAGGCTGTTTTGGCTGCTTTGTCTTGCAACATGCTTTACTAAGATGTAAAGAATATTGCTCTTGAGGAAGCCACAAAGCCCCATAACCATATTCTTTTAAAATAATGGTAGATGCATATCAAAGAACGTGTTGTTGCTGGTAGAAAGTAAACCTTAATCAAACAATAATGCATCAGGTTTAAAGGTATTATTTTCCATTTCAGTTCTTTGCACTGCAGATTCTCGAAACTGTGATAAAAACACGATGGAAAATTTTGCCACAGGAGCAAAGAGAAGGTATCCACAAATTAAGATTCTTTTATATAAGAAATATCAATTCAGTTAATGCAGAATGAGGCATTAATTCTGTGCATTTGAACTAAAAAATTATTTCTCGCAAGTTTTTTTGGGATACCAAATTTGAACAAAATTAATGTTCAGAAAACCTTGTTAGCAGGTCAAAAAATGATTTCTGATAACAAGAAAACGTTTTCTAATTTTTAAGATGTGAGTGGGTTATATCAAAATAAGGTTCCTTGTTTTCTGGGTCACACGACAGCACAGGGGACAGAGGATCATCAATCATACTGGACAAGCAGCATTTGTGAACACTTTGTTGGCAATGATTGCAGAGGGTCGTGACTGTCTGCAATCAGGTTTGCAGCATATGAGAAACAAGCATTAGGTCTAGTAGTTTTGAATGTAGATACAAATAAAACGAGTTCTAAAAGAGTGCTTTATCTATTTTCAGGAATAAAGAAGTATGCCGTTGGACTTGTTATCAAAATCTCTTCAGACAAAGCTACTCTTGAGGTATATAGTACTCATCTGTTTAGCAACTAAACAGTTTTGTCATTAAATGAGAAATAGATTTTGCTGGAATGATAAAAGAATGGCAATGCTAATAATCTTCTTTAGTTTTGTACGATTTTTTCACTACTTGCTTCATTCCACTGTGAAAAAATAAGAAAAGAAGTACATTTCTGTTGAAAATCAATGTTAGGTTGCTCTTAGTGTATCCTTTGAAGACACCCTCAAGCAAACTATATGACCACCACACACAGCCTGATAGAAATGGGGGTGTTATTGCATAGATTTGTGCCTTTTCACTGAAAGTCTAACTATGAGATGTTAGGGCATTTTAGACTGGATGCAAACCCATCATCATATTGAGAAAGTTAACACTACTTATTTCCCCCTCTTGTAGAGCGAGAAGACATACCTCAATAAGCTAAATGTCATACTTGTACAGGTAAAGTGAAATTTTGAATTATGTAGCTTTATTTATATTTCTTTGTCATTTTCTCATCCTGTTTGTTGCAGGAAAGTTATTTGATGAAGTGCCTTTACTTGTGTCACCTGACCTGTTGGTTTTCTACCTTTTAACACTTGCCTGCTGAACTCTTACCCTTGCGTACTTCCATGTTGACATCATTAAGCATTTCCATGCACATGTCATACGAAATATAAAATAATACAATAGAAAGAACATCAATGAATGCTTTTTCTACACCAAAACCAAAGATCCTTATTATATATTAAGGTGAATGCAGCCTGAAACATACAGGATTTATTGAAAGAAAAATAATTTTGTACAATTATGTGGTTTTATTTTGCTAGCAGAAGAGTAATCAAACATTCAAAATAACTTTTTTCTTTATCCCTTCAGATTGTCAAGAGAGAATGGCCAAAGAATTGGCCAACATTCATCAGTGATATTGTTGGGGCAAGTCAAACCAATGAATCACTTTGTCAAAATAATATGGCAATACTTCGTTTACTCAGGTAAAGCTCCCATTTCTAACAAAACTGTTTGCTGTTTTCACTTTTCCTGAGGATTTTTGTACCTTTTAAAGAGAATTTGAATTCAGTATGAAGTATGACTGTACTTCCACAACTCTAAGCAAAATGAGTTTTTTGGTAATGTAGCCAAAATATTCCTTATTTGACAGAAACTGAAGATGCCGTACAAATATTTTCTTGTATGTGTGAGTTATGTATATTTTAAAGTTTGTCATTTAGACTGTTAGCTAGCATACAGTTACAGGCTTGAGAGTTTGACTGCCCTGCTAATTAATCTGTTGACCTGTAGACTTGATTTTCATTAATTAAGCATCTTGGGGTAATAGATTCATGTGTATATACATTACACATATCAAAGCAAGTATAGGCTTTTCGGCCATTACTTGTCAAAGAAACAAGTTGTTACTGGCTTGTGAACTTTTTACTAGTGCTAGTATAAATTTGCAAATGATTCAGTGCAAGTATATTCTGAGAAATGCTTGACACAAATACAATTCCATAACTGTGGCATGAATTTTTGTCAAGCTATTTCAGTTATGGTACTTGCCAGAGTCTTCAGATCTAAATAGCTTTTATTGAGCTGAAAAATTTTTATTCACTCTGTATTTTTGCTGTAATTGATAGGATAAATACAGTGCTACAGAGATGGTTTTCATCTCTCTGTTGTCATCAGGTTTTCCCTGTTATTAGATTCAAGTTTTGTTGCCCAGTACAAGTGTCATTTTGCTAGAGTTATATATTGTTTTGCTTTAAATTGTGGCATGGCCATCACCTGTTCTTGTAATCAACTAGATTACTTGGTTTGAAAAATTAAATATTTATTTCAACGTATCTTGCCACCACCTACATTTATTTCATCTTATCTACTCATAGTGATTTGTTGTCCTCTTAAATGTCCTTTTGTCCATAATGTCTGTTTAACAAATAAATTGATTTTGTTCTAGTGAGGAGGTATTTGATTTCTCAAGTGGACAACTCACGCAAACTAAAGCAAAGCATCTAAAAGACAGGTAAGACTAGTATATTTACTTCTGCTTTTATTGCTCCTAGTGATTGATTTGCTGGTTTTTCAAATCACCAACGCACAACCTTTTTTTTCTAGCATGTGTCAAGAATTTTCATTGATTTTTACACTCTGTCAATTTGTCATGGTAAGTTTTGCATTGACTATACATTAAACGGAATGGACACCCATAAATGTGGCATATGCCCAATCTATTTTTATCTCAGATAACATCTTTGTCCTTTGCTTATGAACAAGGCACTGACTCTTTTGTCACAAAAGTTTTCTATGGAGTAAAAGATCATGACCGTGACAAATTGCATAATGAATTCATATCAATTCAATAGTCGATTCCCTTTAATGTAACCTTGCTTGCAATTTTTGCAGACTAGAAATTTTGTAACTTTTTGGATCTTCTAGAGGGCTCATCTAGAGGCAGGCCTTCAGTTCACTATGGTGTGTCTGTAGAACTCCTTATTCAAGGAAAAAAGAATCATTTTCAACACTAAGAGGTTGATTAAAATGCACTTCAACTTATATGCATTTCTGCAACAATGTTTACTTATACAAATCACCTTAATTTTTTAGGAAAATTCAATGAATGTGTCCTTGGTTGAATCCACATTGCAGGTCTGTACACCATCCTTCTACCCTTGTAATTTTCCCTATAAAACATCAAGCAGCAGAAACACCACAATATTATATCAAGTTAATGTAATGAATGCACAATTTTTTCTGCGTATGCATAATATGGACACCTTTGGCTGAGAAATCAGAGATTTTTTATTTTCTTTCACAATTTGTTTGGTATAAGAGTCAAATTCAAACTGTGACAGGCTATTTTCATGAACCACAAGAGATAGAAAATCAAGAACCTGGAAGATGTTTGTAGCTGACAACAAATTCAATGCCTGTAGCCTAATCAGTCTATTTGAAATTTGTAACATAGCTTGAACGTTATATGAATTGAATTACGTTTCAGACTTTGCTGAAGTTTTTGAACTGGATACCACTTGGATATATTTTTGAAACAAAGCTGATTAGCACATTGATTTACAAAGTGAGTATAACGTTAGTTATTATCTAAACTGGCTGGATTCCCTTTAATCACCATAATTTCCCCTTGATACAGATTGCATTTTCAAGATTTGTAACCGAGTCAGCACAGAAACCTTGTACACTATCTGTCAGAACATATGAAAAGGTTATAGTTAATTTAGTTTATGAATCCAAGTTTTATGAAATGGTACTTTGGTTTAAAATGAGGAAAAACAAACTTTAGTTTGCAAGTCACAAATGCATGAAAAAGTCTCCTTGCAAGCATGGATGTGGCAGTTATTTTTTAGTTGCTTCAAGAACACATTATCAATGCACACTTTAGGCCAATTAGGTAAAAAAAAGATCATGACCCAGGTTGCATTCCAGTGTTGATTCATTAGGGTTTATAATGCTAAAATGAACATATTTAATTTTCTTTTATATTTCTTTTTTATCGCCGTTAGTGAGGTGTAAACTCTCATACATTATTTTTACTTTAAATCAGAATATTTGATGAGTTTGATTCCAAGCAAAGGCTACTGTGAAGTGCAGGGTGTAAGGGTGAATGAGTCAGTATGAGTGTGATGTATGAAAACAGGGTTTTGTGAACTGGTGTAATGGGTGTAACGAGTGCAAGCTGTATGAGTGTTGTGGTATAATCTTTAGCCTGTTTTAAGAAAGTATAAATTTTTCTGTGTTAACTCTAGAACTACAAATTTTTCCAACCTCAGTTTATCTCTTTTAGTTTCTGAATGTTCCAATGTTCCGAAATGTCACTTTGAAATGTTTAACTGAAATTGGTAAGAGCATATTGCAAATTTCGTTATTAGTTTCCAACTTTTCCACTCTGTAGCAAGTCTTCAGTGACGAATCTGCATTCTATCCTTTACTTCAAATAGGCATCTTTATGCTATCCTTGATTTTCTGCGATACAGAACACTTTCTAGAATCATTATACAGTAAGTTTTGAAAGACACCAGAAGATTAAAGATCGTATTATTATAAATAAACTTCATCAGCAAACATAAATCTTTGCAATTTTATTTTTCTTAACATTTCAGTGATCATCATTCTTCTTCATTTTAGCTGGTATCTCAAACATTCAATACAATGAACAGTTTGTTCTTTTATACACATTGACAAAAGCTCAGTTAACACAGGTATGTTGTATTCTGGTAACAGCTAAATACTATCATTTTTAACTGCAAAATCTTTGATTGATTTAAAACTATTCCTTACATTTCTGTTAATGTTTATAATTCTTTTTATTAGATGCTGCCTGTCGATACTAACCTTAAACAAGCATATGTGAATGGTACTGATGATGAGCAAAAGTTCATTCAAAATTTGGCAATGTTTCTCAGTATTTTTCTGAAGGAGCATGGACACTTGCTTGAAAAGAAGGTAACCTTCTATATTTCACATCAGCGTCAAAATTTTAAATACTCGCACTAACCTCACTACCTGCAAAGATTGAGCTATGGTAATTGAATTCCTGTAACTAAGACATCCCCTAATAATCTGTGTTAGCCATACAAATTTGTGTTTCATCGGTGAACACTTTTTAGCTATAGAGCAACTCATTATAATCGTAGATTGGGATGGACTCGCAGAAAAACGCTGGGTACATTATTGAAAATGTGGATCCTCCCATAGCACTACAGGTATTCTGAGCCTGCATTCTTCTCGGCTTATACCCTACCCCAGTAAGGATTTGAGGAGGGTGTCGTTGATTATACCATATTGTTGTCCCATGTGAAGGCGTTTTAGATTTTGATATTTGATAAAGAAAACGGCAGTTTCATTAGGCTGTTTTAAACATATTATTGGCTGTCAGTATATGTCTGTGGGTGTTGCTGAATTTTCGGAACTTGGTCCCTACCTGTCACTTAAAAATGCTTTCCAATCGTTCTTAACTTATGGAAATAAGGCTTTTAATGCATTTAATTTGAATTAAGTTTACTGAAATTGCTTTTGATTTATCTCTTTTCAGGCTGATCTAAAAAGTGCTCTTTTTGATGTAAGTGAAGAATTCTTTGTTTTCCTTTTGATGAGGTGTCATTTAAAGACAGTCTGTCCTCTACCCGATTGGTCTCTATTTCTAGACCTTCAGGAAATTCGCTGTTTTCGTTGTTACCTTTTTAAATTGTTGTAGTTATGGTTGTTTTAGTTCTGAACTATTCGTTTGCGTGAAACACAAGGAAAACAATTTGCATCAAATTCAATGAATCCCTATCGCCAGGCCGTAAAAATGATAAAGACCTCAAAGCTTTCATTTGATCATAAAGACATCTTTCATCTCTTCAACCAATCGAGTTAAGGATAGATTGTTTTAACGTTGCCGTTTTAATGAATTCCTGGAATCTAACTGCTAGCTGGTTTTTGCATTTTATACCTTTGCTCAGCTCTGCAATGCCAGGATCGGTTCTGTGGCTTCTGATTTCTTACTTCATATTTTCCAGGGTCTTCAATATCTTGTTTTGATATCAGAAGTTGAAGACACAGAAATTTTCAAAATATGTTTGGAATATTGGAGTGCTTTAGCATCAGATTTGTACAGAGAAAGTCCCTTTTCGACGCCTTCACAGATACTTGGTTCACCATCATCATTAAATGTACCCCCACGGCGACAAATATATCTAGAAATCCTGTCAAAGGTTTGCAATTTCTGAATACTTTCCTCTTTATTGAGAAAAATTCTAATCGGTCCATTGCAAGTTTTAAAATGTATGCATGTATACACTGGTAGCTGTAATGGTAGGTCAAATGGTCAATAAATGCATTTTATAAAATAATGTTATGAGTAGCTTATCAAGTGCAGGATTGGCAAGTGGCTGTTCCGCTTATAAAAAGTTCATGCATGAACTTCATGTTGAAAACTGATTCAAAACCTGTTTTTAGTAAAGTACACAAGCAGCTACAATATATCTGGTACCAAAATCCAAATAATTGTTTTTATCAGAAATGCGTACAAAATTTTATCAACCTCTTGGTTAATTCGCCTTAGATTTTATATAAGTTGTTCAAATTTCAAAACGCATTAAACGTCGTCAGTCGCATTAAACTTCGCCTGATAGTAAAGTCTTTGAAGGGTCTGCTTTGCAAGCAACTGGCATGTTTGACTTTTAAAGCTTTCCATATTAGAGGTAGACAAGTATAATTAATAAACGGGTAATCGTTTTCGTTACAATTACTTTTAATGTCAGTCTTGATGCATCAGGGCAAATGAAAGGATTATCAAGAATTGCAACATAATTTTATAATTTTTTCATAATTTCTATAATTTTTATAATTTTTTTATAATTATAATTTTTTGTTGTTGTTAAGTTGATAAGATGTGAAGATTTGATAATGTTTGCCATATTTCAGGTACGACTGATTATGATATCACGGATGGCGAAGCCTGAAGAGGTAATAATTAAGTTGCTTTAACCTCCTGCTTATAAGCTGTTTGTAAAACTTAAAGCAAACAGAGTAATAAAATATTTCAACCAATTTCTAAGAATCTTAGTTATGCATCTTTTTCTACATTCAGGTTTTAGTCGTGGAGAATGAGCAAGGAGAAGTTGTTCGCGAGTTTATGAAAGACACTGATGCTATCAATATGTACAAAACAATGAGAGAAACTCTCGGTTTGTTGTGTTTTCTTCAAACTATTTACAGTTACTTCTCCATTCATGACTTGAAATGCTTTCTAGCTTGCAATGTCACGTTGAGTGTCTAGTTGCTCAGTAAATCTCCGAAAAATCAGTTCATGGCAAAGTCTTTTGCGTTGAACTTTTTTCGACAACGTTAACGATTATCTGTATAAGTATTCAAGATGTTATAATCTTCATCAGCGTACTCCTGAAAACCATAAGATCGAAACTTTCATAAAAATGAAGTCTCTATTTTTAGAATTTCTTGTCTTCATATTTTATATAGATTCATTATCGATCCCCCATAAAGGGAACCGTTCTTTTAACACGAACCACATATCCTTCAAATCTGTTCAGACTGAAAATGCATTCCAACATGTAGTCCTATAAATTAATTGAAACTTACTTTCTTTGCAGTATACTTGACTCATTTGGATTACCAAGACACCGAAAGAATCATGACAGAAAAACTGAGAAATCAAGTTAATGGAACTGAGTGGTCATGGAAGAACCTCAACACGGTTTGCAGCACTTATTATTATTATTAATATCAGATTCGATTTACTTTCCTTAGCAATTTTTGTTAATTGAAAAGCACCTCTGTTATGTCATATTCAGTCTGGTACGCAGATAGTAATGTTAATCAGATAATTTTATCTCTTCATAGCTTTGTTGGGCCATTGGCTCAATCAGTGGTGCTATGCATGAAGAAGATGAAAAGAGATTTCTTGTCATCTTTATCAAGGTAAACAATCTCGTTTGTCATTTATTTCTTAATATTTGGCTATTCATTTCTTTAACTTTTCGTTTCTCTTAATCTTGTGCCCACACTATTATTAGTAGCCTTAGGACAAACACTTTCTTGTAGCGTTATTTTTCTGCTAGTATTAGCATAGGTAGTAACTTAATATTAGCAACATCAGTTAATATCGAAAGAACTGTAAACTGAAAGGAACTGTGATGATTTTCTTGAGCATATTTGTGAGATGAATGTACTTTTGTTTATCCATTCATATATTGTCTTTTAGGATCTGCTCGGTTTGTGTGAAGTAAAACGAGGCAAAGACAACAAGGCCATAATTGCATCGAATATTATGTACATTGTCGGACAGTACCCACGTTTTCTGAGGTAATGTTTCTGGCATTTTTGTGCTTTATTCGACAGCTTACTGTTTTATTTTATAGTCTTAAGATGAATGATATTAGATTTTTTAATCTGTTACATATATAGTTATAACTTAGTTTCGGACTTTAAAATTGTAGTATATAAGATAAAATAATTTCTTTTAGGGCCCACTGGAAATTTCTGAAAACTGTTGTAAATAAGCTTTTCGAGTTTATGCACGGTAAGTTTGTATGCAATTGTTTAGCTCATTTCATACTAGCAGGTGACATGTATAACAAATTACCTACTGCATTAAAAGCTGAACACGCAGGGGAAGGGTAAATTTGTTAAAGTTAACTTACTTGCTTTTTGGGATGTGAGGGTTTTTATAACAAGATTGCATAAAGCAGTCAAAATCAGGAAGGCGACAAAGGTATTTGAAAAATTCGAGTAAAAGGGTAGAAGAGGTATCAATGTTGAAATAACATAGCAGATGACTGTACAAACAAAGAGTAGTTTCGATATTTCAACTATAGACTGTTGGTTTTAGAAACACACGATGGAGTTCAAGACATGGCTTGTGACACTTTCATTAAAATTGCTCAAAGATGCAGAAGGCATTTTGTACAGGTATGAATCCTTCAGCCTATTTTTGACTGTCAATGCATTATTATAAACTTGCACCCTCTTGAAGTTGCTAAACGAAATACTGTAAAGGTTTTTGGGCATTTAGTGAAAGCAACTCTCTTTAAACACTTAATTTTCACAGGTCCAAGTTGGTGAGGTAATGCCTTTCATTGAAGAAATTTTGAACAATATCAATACAATTATATGTGATCTTCAGCCACAGCAGGTGACTAGAAATTCTACTTTGCGTTTTCATTTATAACAAACGAATCTAACGTTTTTTTTAGCAATGTTTGAGGATGACAATTCGTTTTTGTCTATTTAAAATCAGCAATCTAAACCTAATAATACATTTATTAACATTGCCTTCCTTGTGTAAAAGTTTACCAAAATTTCTTTGGCGTTGTGTTAACTTTTTCGAATCCAAGCAGTTGATTCTTATAAAAGTTAAATATTTCTGTTGAAAACCTATTCTAAACACTCTAGCTAAATATTTGAATATATTTTCAAGGTCCACGTCTTTTATGAAGCAGTTGGCTGCATGATAAGTGCCCAGACGGTAAGTTTTTGGTATCTCTTCCTTTTGTTTCACTCTTTTTCGTCAGATGAAGCTATTTGTACAGAATAGTTATAAACTATTTTTCTAACTCATTTTTCTCTAAACTATAAAGAATAGCCAAAGCATGGTGTGAAAAGATAGTACCTAAACCTATTTTGTCATTCCCTGCTTCTGTTTCCATTAATAGTTTTGAGCTTTTGGGCCTTCAAGCGACTATTTACATTTGCTTGTGAAACCAACTTTGGAGCGTAGGAAGCTCCAAAGGAAAACAATGTCCTTCATAAGAACTTGAATCCCTTCATAGAAATATACGTACAAATATACATAATATGTAAAATATATGTAAAACGTGTTTCCACCAATGCATTGCATTTTGTTATCTTTGACCACAATGTTGATACTCGTGTTGGCTGAGCAGCCTTTTGTTCAACGTTTAATTAATTACTTTGGAAATCATTTTTTTAATTTGCCAATTACATTGACTTTTCGCGTTAGGATACCGTTGTGACAGAAAGATTGATTGAGAAGTGCATGCAGCTGCCAAATCAAGTATGGGATGGTGTTATAGCCTCAGCAACAAAAGTAAGTTACAAGTTACGATGATTTTATAGCCAGACTGGCTTAACCTTTCTTTTCACACCAAATTTAACTGCTCCAATTTTAGTTGTTTTAAAAATTAATGTTGCCGTATGCTTTCCTTTAGAATATTGATGTTCTCAAAGAACTAGAAACAGTGAAGCAGTTAGCTAATATATTGAAAACGAACGTCAGTGCTTGCAAGTCTGTTGGTCACTTGTTTGTCAATCAACTCGGTCGAATATATCTTGATATGGTCAATGTTTACAAAGTTTTAAGCGAGAATATTTCATCTGCTGTTGCACAACATGGTATGTCCCTTTGAAACTAAATTTTGAAACTAGTAAATTGCAGGAAACAGCGGAAATATTTTTGGACAGATGTTTTCGTCTGACACTTCTTACAGTATAAACGTCAGAAACAGACCGAAACAATCGAAGAAGGGCATAAAATTTTGTACTGTTCAACGTCTTTTAAATTTTTAATACATTTCAAACAGAAACGCAAAAGAATAATTATAGTGATACGTCTTGTACATTTTCAGATCCTTGTTGTTTTCAATTTGTTTGAGATTATATTTTTTTAAAGCTTTGACAACCGAAATCCTGCTATTGCTTTGTTGCTGTTCCTTCAATTGCCAAATTAGCATTCACTGGAACAGTATTTCGAATGTTCTCTGTCCACAAGGGAGTGTAAAAATGGCAAGGACTGTTTATATGTAGCCTGCTTCTGAGAAACGTTAAACTATGCTGCTGAAAAATTAAAGATAATCGTAAATCCTTTCATTATAGTTTGACGGCTTGAATAGAGCTTATTATTGTGAAATATACTAAGGAATATGCAATGCGTTTCTGTTTAGGAAATATACTAAATAATATGTATGCGTTTCTATTTCAAATAAATTGAGAATTATTGTGTGAACTTGTAAGAAGGTTCAAACGCTTTAAATTTGCCCCCACTGTATGGAAACATTACTTACCCCAGCCTTGCATTAGTTACTACTCATTTCTTTTCAGGGGAAAGTGTAACAAAACAACCGCTAATCCGTGCAATGAGAGGTGTCAAGAAAGATTCACTGAATTTGATCAATTGCTGGGTTAATAAATCAAATGATCCTAAATTGGTAAGACGTCCCTAAGAGGGTTTCACTTTCTTCTTTACGTTACTTATTGTGTCTTTTTAAAGATACCCTCCGCCTATTACACATTTTCTTTTGCAGGTAAAAGATAACTTTATCCCACCGTTGCTGACCACTGTGTTAGATGATTACAATAACAATGTGCCTCAAGGCAGAGAAGCAGAGGTATTGAATACCATGGCAACAATTGTGAATAAACTAGAGGTACGAATCGTAGTTTCCATTTGAAAATTAAGTTTTGATACCACATACACAATTTCTCGAGAAGTTTGCTACAGTTTTCCCAAAAAAGTATTTAACCAACAGTTTCCAGAAATACTTCTGTTTATGAAATATTTCATTGTGTGATGGATGTGAAAATAGACAATTGATGCATTTTTCGTAACTCGCTCTTACAAAAACTGCAATTTTTATAAAGATTGTTAAAGAAGACCAAAGGTGTCAATATAGTTCAAGTTGTTAGAAGATTGAGTTCTGAAATTTTTGAATAGTTTTGAATGCTTCAGTACTGGGATATTTATATTTGCAGAAGAAAAACGACAACTTTTATTTTCGAACAAGACATGTTTCGGATTACTCAATCCATCATTTCAATCCATCATCCAAAATTCAACGTTTTTATTTTAATTTCTCATTAACTGAAGATGGATTGAGTAATCCGAAACATGTCTTGTTTGAAAATAAAAGTTGTCGTTTTTCTTCTGCAATTTCTCGCAAATGCGTTGTTAAACAGAAACTTCGCTAATATTTATAGTTGTTTAGTACACATGCACTTTATGATGCTCAATTTCAGCTACAACGTTGTATATAATTCCGAAATCATAGATTTATATGCCATGTTTTACGCCATAACATTGAATATATATTACATAAAGTTTTAGTTTTTATAAGAAATACCAGAGCACTTACCTATAGTTGCATTGTGACTATCTTTCACATCCCTTCTTTAAGTGTTGATTTTTGCTGTTGAAAAGGAAAATAACTGATTTTGTGAACAAAGTTAGTTTCTTCTCGCTCACAGATGCGAATGATGTAAAGAAGTGTGCGAAATCATTTTCGAGTAAAACCAATATTGGTGTTTTTATGGTGTTTCGAGTAAAACCATAATCAAGTGTTTTTATGTCTTAAAATGCATTATTGTTCTTTTAGTTGCATATAATCGACGAAATACCTCTTATCTTTGATGCAGTTTTCGAGTGTACATTGGAAATGATCAATAAGGTAATTATTAGTTACTGTATTTTATTATTGTTCATATGTTACTAAAATCAGTTTATGTTGAAGCCACTGAAGCAAGTCGTCATGCTCCTTTTTGCAATTTCTTTTTATTTCGAAGCAATTGCTGTTATTATTACAATTAAGACAAAATGCTTTCTCAGGGTGCGTTATTTTGGAACCTTTTTCTGCCCCTTATTTTTCTAAAGGCTTGTGTGAGAGATTGAAAGCCCCCTTTTGGACAACTCTCAGCAAAATTGGTGACTTCCAAGGCTCCAAACTCTCCTGGCACATGAGCTGGAAGATTTCATAGACTTTGCAGAGGTTCTCGTTTCGAATTTAACTTTCTCAATGGTCTTCCGTTTTTTTTTCAAAAAGTTCGTTTTTTTGGCTTCTGGAATCTGAAGCCTTTGAAGTGTACCTTTTCAAGCATTCGTAGGGAAAAAGGCCCAAAAGAACAAACACCTTGTGTTTTCCAGAGCAAATGTTTTAGACTGTTTCAAAATGTGCTCCTTTACAGGATTTCCAAGAGTTTCCTGACCATCGGACAAATTTCTTTACGCTGCTGCAAGCTGTCAACCAGCATTGTTTCCCAGGTAAGCTCAAATTCATTAAATACTTGCCTCGTTTATCATTCTTAATACATCTGTCATTTCCAGTCTTGAACTTAATTACTTAAATAAATTGAATGAATATATTTCTTCTAGCGCTGCTAAAACTTGCTGCACCTCAATTCAAGCTGGTATTGGATTCAATCATCTGGGCATTCAAGCATACAATGCGAAATGTTGCTGATATAGGTCAGTACTCGTGTTTTTTATGCTTTTGCCTTGTATCTCTCTCTGCTATATCTTTGGGAAAACAGAGCTTAGATTTGTATTAGAGAATTATGATGCTGAAAACATGCAGTATTAATAGAAACAATTGCCTTGGTACTCAGCTTGGATGAATTTCTTATTTTGGGACTGATTTTTTGCCATCTCATCAACCACTACCTTGGTCAAAAACACTGGTAATTACTTTCATGAAAAAGTACTTTGCATTAACGGAGTTTATAATTAGCTCAGACAGTTTTTGAGTTAGTCTTTGAGCAATACAAAGTTTCAAAATTGGAAGAAATAGCGAAAACTTTTTTGGACATATTTAAAAGCGTTCTTCGTCTGACACTCCTCAAAGTATAAATGTCAGAGGCAGACCGAAACAATTTTAAAAAGGCGAAATTTTATACCCTGATGCGGATCGAAAAGCACCGAGCAGAATGTAGTGCTGAGTTGGCATTGTGTTTTAAACACATATCAGCTTGTAGGATACAGCGGGAAGACCAATGGGATTAATTGAAGAGTCCAAATGAGAAAATTAACTCTTTCTGTCTACAGAGAACCGGCCTTTTCGTTTTGATGTGGACGATATATAGACAGATTCCAAAAACCCCTAAGTGAAACAAAGATCTTGCTTTGCCAATGATTTTAATAAGATCCTCGCTGTAATGGTCTAACCAAGCATGCTAGCATCTTGGCACACATGTTTACATTGGTGGAAGGTGGAGGAATCACTGTGCCACTTTACGACCAATCACAGTCTCAGAATAATAATATGACAAATGAGGTTGGCTTCAAAATTCTAATATTCCAATAAAACTTCCCATTAGCCATTAATTTCTTGAGTGCAATGTTAACTTATAATACTGTATGTTTTTAATTCCAGCTATACATAAAAGAATACACAGCTGCACTTCTAAAGCAAGCTTACCCACATTTACTTCAGTAAGTTTTCTCAATTTTGCGGTTGTTCAGCTTTTACATAATATAATTATAGTGAAAACAAGCAGAAAATTTTAGCTTTGACTGAATGTGCTGATTGATTCTTTGTACACCAAACCCAATGGGGCCAAGCCAAGGGGAATTTTAACCTTCATGTATTCATTCCACACCTCTAACCAATCTACAGTATAGAAGTGATTCTCTAAGTAGAACAATGGGTTTTCATTTAAGAGAATGTTGTTACAACACCAGTTGTTTGTTGAAATTGCAAGTTAAATGCATAGTTATAGCTGGTATCATGTATAGCATTAGCTCACAAATTCTAGTTGAAGTTTCGTTGCTTTTTTAATGATTGGCCATAATGGTTGTAAATTACACAAAGGTGGATGAAGTAAATTTGAAAGGTTACCTTCAATTGATTGTTCTGGCCATGAAGATGGACCCTGCCTTAGGCTCATTTGACATTACTAATGCTGGTGATACTGGAGCAGCATTGCCGGAGGCATGATTTTGGATTGCATACTTCTCTCACCAAGCCCTTAGATCAACTAGACTCATTGACACAATTTCTGATCTTTGGCTCCACCACAATCACATCTTTGCTTACAGCATTTGTCTCCACTGAATTTTGTATTTGAAGTTGATGATAAATTCAGTCTAAAAAAAGAAGCAAGGTTCATTGCATATCTCTTTCTGTAAACAAATATTGCCAATACGATGTTTTCAATCATCCAAACGATTACGGTTTTCGATAAAATTTTGCCCAAACGCAATTGATAGAAACATTGTGATTTTATTTATAAGTTTGGGGCAGCAGGTCCTACTTAAGGGAACAGTGTATCGGTTCTGTTGTCTTTTTGCATAACATTAGTACAAGACTAATTTCTAACTTGCCAGATCAAAACCATGTTTTTTAAATGACAACACATATTCAGCAGATTTTACTTGAGAGATTAACTTAGTATGATGGGAAATCTCATGTTAACTGTTGAAAAAATTAAATTGTTTTTTTAGGATTATTTAAAGAATTTTTGAATTTTTGTTTTATTTTAAATTTTTAGGAAAAAACCTACTTTTCAAACCCCCAAAATTTTTAAATATTTTTAAAAACAAAGGTTGTAAATTTTGTTAAAATATTTTTGAAATTTTGAAATTTTTGGGTTTTAAAAAAAACTTTTTATTGAATTTTTTCAAATTTTTTTTTTAAAAACCAGCATTAATTTTTTGTAAATTTTTTTAAAAAATTTTTTTTAAAAAAATAAGATTTTTAAAAAATTTTTTCCAAGTCCCTTTAAAATTTTTTTTAAATCATTTGAAAAATTGTTTTTTTAAAAATAAAAAAGTTTTTTTTTTTACCCAAAATTTAAAAAAATTTTTTTTTTTATGCAAAATAAATAAATTTTTATTAGTTTTTATTATTGTTCATTTTATTTTATTTTTTTGGAAAATAAAAGTTTCCCAATTTTTTATTAAAAAATTTATTTTTTTAAAAAATTTTTTCAAAATTTCTTTTTTTAATTTTTGTTTTTTTTTAAACCCCCTTTTGGAAATTTTGAAAAAACCTTTTTAAAAAATTGGTTTCCCAAACCTTAACTTTGAAAGCTTTGAAGTTTTTTAAAATTCTTTTTGTTTCAATGAATTTTAATTCCTTTTTAAAAGGGTTTTTGTTTAATGCCCGCCAATTTTTTCCGACTTTTTCTGTTTAAAATTGAAGGACCCAAATTTTTCCAAATTTCTTTAGCCCAATTCCCAAAATTTTTAAATCAAATCAAAATTTTTTCCTTTTTTCTTCTTTAATTTTTATAAAATTTAAAATTTAAAAAAATTTAAAAATTTTTTCAAACCCTGGGTATTAAATTTAAACAGGGTTCCAACAAGGGTTTGGAATTTATACTTTTTTTGCTTTTCCTTTACAAAAGGTTAAAATTTATTTGAAAATAAAGGAAACTCTAATTTTCTATTAAATTTCTTTTTTGGGGATTTTTATCCTAAAACCTTGGAAAAACACAAATTTAAAAAAAGAAAGGAAAAAAAATTTGGTTTTAAATATTTTGGGGTCGCTTTTTAAAAAAATAAAACCA
Organism: Chrysaora quinquecirrha; assembly: GCA_014526335.1. Taxonomy (NCBI): domain Eukaryota; kingdom Metazoa; phylum Cnidaria; class Scyphozoa; order Semaeostomeae; family Pelagiidae; genus Chrysaora; species Chrysaora quinquecirrha. Next base: position 9,162,486 of record JACTAT010000040.1, read on the forward strand.
AAAATTTTGAAAAAAGCAAAAAAGGTTTTTACTTTAACCCCATCCCCAAATTTTTTAATTTTTTTTGGGAGGGGCCATTTATTTAGTTTTTTTGGGTTTAGAAATTTTAAAAAAACTAAATGGTTTGTTTTTAAAATTAATTGGCAAAAAGCATGATTTTACTGGAATTTAATTCAATTATTTGGTTGTTCTGAATTTTGAGAACATAAACCTCTTGGTAATTGTGTTCAAATTTTATCCCCAAATGATGAAATTTTATTTGCCTTCAGTTATTTTTCATATCATGGCAATATTACTTCAATAATGTTAGAATAAAGGGTTGAAGACTTTTTACAATTTGTTTAAAATTTTATCAATGTAAATTAAAATTTTTTGCCCTTTTTGTTTAAATTCCAATATTCATTTTTTAGGTAAAATCATTTATCAAATAAACTACAGTTTAATGATTTTAAGATTTTTAAACATAGAGCAAATTTGATACCAAAGGCAGTTGTTATAAATTAAGATGTTAATTTAAAATTTTTTAATTAAATCAATTTTCGGTTTTAATTTTAGGTTTAACCAGTTTCCTTTCATTAATTGAATTAATGGGAAAATTGCCATTGAAATTTCTAATTTAAGAATTTAAAATTAATTGACCAAATTTAATTATTTAAATTTTATTAAAGTATAAATAAATACTTATTTAAAAGCCTTAAATTTAAATCTTTTTTATTTTCAATCCCATATTAATTTTTATAAGTTTGTAACAAACTAGTTGTTTTAATTTGGTGTTTTGCATTTAAATTTATTTGTAAACCAAAAAAGCAATAAGTTGATATCTTTTAATGACAGCCAATGAATTTAATAAGATTTAAGACTTCAACAGCTACTTGAATTAATTTCTATGAAATTGTTCAATATACGAAATTCCTAAGTTGTTTTAATCTTAAATGTAAAGGTAAGGAAAATTAGAAAATTTTGTATCATTGGTTAAACATTGGGAAATTTTAGTATTTTGGGTTCTTCATGATTTTTACTGAATTAAATGAAAATGTCAATTTGTTCTGTTCATTGAATTCCTTTTTCAGAGTTAATTTTGGAAATTGTATTTTTAAATGCCTTATGTCATGACAAAGTTTTGGTCATTCAAGTTTTAATTCTTTAAATTTTTCATGAATTTCTGTTTATTCTTAAGTATATCTTAGGCAATTTGAATCATTCCTTTTTCATAAAAAACATGTTTTGAATACCAAGCATTTTCAGAAAATTTTAACTAATTTGAAGAAATTATTTTAACTTTACAACCTTAATTAAACAGTGAGGCTTTTTTAAAATTTTAAACATTAATTCTCTTAACTTCAGCATTAAAAAAGTTTCCAAAAATTGCAACAAATTTCGATTTTGTTAAGATTAAATTCCATGATACATTTCTTGTCTCAATTCAACAATATAAGTAATAAATTTTTACTTGGTTAATTAAATCTCCCATTTTTTAAAACCCAAAAATTTTTATGGTTAATTTTCCTTCAGAAAACTTTTTCTGCCCTTTTTAAATAAATTGGTTCAGTTGTGAATTAGACTGTACTTGGAACTTTCCATTATTTTTTGGTATTTCTATTTCAAAATGTTTAGATTTTGTCTAAACTTTGGTTAAACGTTTAATTCCTTATTTCTAATGTTATTTTGGTTTATTAAATTTAAATGTAATTTATTTACTGGATGATCAACGGGTTAAGTTGATTTAAGTAAAATGTATGATTGTGGCTGATGTCTTAAAAAAGATTTGGAGTATATGAAAGAATATGTTTAATATAAGTTTTAAGGTTAATCAAGTTCAATATACTCAGGTTAGCTTCAATGAAAGTTCATTTTAAGTTTTACATCAAGTGTTGTGATAATCTTCAATTATGGAAAAAATATTTAGTCTTAAACAATTTACAACCAAAATGGGAAAAAATCATGTACTAATAATTACCGATGGCAAATGCAATTTTATAGCAAAAAAGAAATTTTTAAAATGTCAGATTGGCATTTAAATTATTTGAGATAATATAAGAATTTTTTTCATCAACTTTTTTAAAAGAATTATCTTACCCTATTATTGTTTATGATTTCAACTTTAATGCAAGTTTATTAAATGGAGTTAATATTGTTTTTCTGCATTATACATGTTACGATTCCAAAATTTTCCTTGGTAAGCCCAAAATTAAAATAATTTTCATGAATCTAACATTTAATGGCATTTATTTTATTTTCTATAATTTAAATGTTTTGGTTTATTTGTAAAAATTTAATTCTTTTAACATTTTAAACTTTGATCCCAAATGAGTTTGAATTTTTAATTTTAATAAATATCAAAATTAACATATTAAATTTAAAAGAGTTTAATCTTTTGCTTTCCCATTATTTTTTAATAACTGTTTTTAAATTTAACGTTACCGTTTTTAAAGAAATGCTCAAGTTCATATTCGATAATTTTTAATATTGTGTTTTATTAATATTTTAAAGCAAAATTACTTATAACTTCTTATTCTTAAAAAAAGGTCCAGAAAATTTAAGTTTCAGATCATTTACTTTAACCATTGGTTATTCTTTTCTGTTCATTTCCTTTTAAACAGAATGTAATTAAGTTAAGCATTCTTTATGTTGCATATAAATTCCAAAATGAGTCTTCAAATTACTTATTTTAGTTTTAAATTCATGTTGGTTTTAAGTTATTCATTGAGCTTTGTTCCTAGTCCCTTCATTAACTTGCCAAAACATCAAGCATTTGAAGAAAACAATTCACAACAATCAACCTTATATTCAAATTAATTTCTACCACAATCAAATCTCTCGTGAACAGTATCATTATTAAATATTTTTCTCTAAAAAAGAATTTTAAATATTTTTCCTAAAATTTTTGGATAAATAAATTTACATTCAGTTACTTAAATTTCATGAAAATTATAATAAATACCTAAGATGTTTTCTAAACATTAATAGTTCCTTTATTAATTTAAATTAAAGTAAATACCGAAACATGTTTTAAATTGAAAAAAATTTGTACTTTGTGAATTTTATTTGAAGTAAGGAATTTCAAACATAAATAATTATATTCTTGAAAATGCCATTCAACATTCATAATAGTTAGTATAACTTGAATTTTCATTAAAATTATTGGCAAATTTTACTTAAATTTTTTTGAAATAAAAGTTTTGGATTTTACATTTCCTTGAATTTTTACCTTTTAGACAATTTTTAACAAGTTATGAAGTAATTTGTTTTGCTTTCACAATTTAAATGGTTTTTTTGATAAATGAGAAAAAATCCTTTATTTCGAAACAAATGCCAAAATTTTTTTCTTGTTTATAATGGATTTTAAAGTTTGATTTTAGTTGTTTACAATAAGTTTTGAGGTTGACCTATGGACCAACTTATTAAAAACATCTGACGGTTGATTCATTTTATTAAACGTTGCTTTTAAGTAAATAACTATTTTCTGTTTAACTTTATATGCTTTTTTTGCATGTATCCGTGGTATTCTTATTTAACAATCTCATACTGTAATTTTGCACTTAAATCAGATATTGGAGTTTGATCCGAAATAGTTGTAATTAGGTTAGAAGGTTTATGACGTTTATTATGGTAATTGTGTACAATTACAAAAATTTATTCTTGTAGGGTTGTTATGATCAAGCTTTGTTGCCACAATGTTTGCTGTTAAAAAGTAAATTGGATCCTAAATTTGTTTGTAATCAATTAATTCTGGTTTGATAATTAATTTATTTAATTTCTTCCACCAACCCCTTTAATTTTTTAGTTATTAAGTGATTTTGTTTAATTGCCCTTTGAAATGTTTTAAAATAAATTTGTTTTATAGATATTAATTAAATTGCAATGTTTTAACCACTTAAAAAATCTAGAATAAGAAATGATATTAACTTTTAATTCATCATAAGATTTTTTTTTTCAAACTCATTGATTTTTTTAAGCACTTTCTGAATTTTTAATTAACCTGGTAATTTTTTGGAACAGTTGATTGAATATTACAATATTCGAAAATAACATAAATATAGTTCCTTATAATTTCCAAGTATCATCTTCTTTTCCTTTGACAAGGACTAACCTTTACAAAATTTCTTGAAACATATTACAAAAGTAGTTAACAGTTATGTGTTCCACTTAATGAATCTTCAATTTTAGACTGACAAACTTTTGTACTTGATCTTCCTTAAGCTTTAGGCTTTAGGTTCTTCAGTTAGTGTAGAACCATTCAAAGGAAAAAAATGACTGAAGGTTGATTATATTCAACTTATTAATTTTGAACAATTTTTTTATACTAAATTTTTAGGACCCATACAATTTTTTAATAAAAATTTATATTTCACTGAAATTCCTTAAATACATGCAAAAACATATATATTACAATTAATGTAATTGAATCAAAAGTGTAATATGAATCTTTGTTTAAAAATCAAATTTTTTTTTCTAACAATTTTTAGTATAAAGCAAATTCAACTTAATGTATTTCAAACCTTCACTTGAAAATCAAACTGGAAATGTTTGTAGCTAAACAAATTCATTTTCCTTTTCCTAAGGTATTTGAACTTTCATATTTGCTTATATAAGTAATACTTTAGACTTGCTGAAGTTTTAATGTGATACCATTTTAAATTTGAAGACAAAGTTTAGATTGATATTAAAAGTGATAACGTTAGTAATCATTAAGGCTTGTTCCCTTAACACCATATTATTTTCTTCAATTAGTCTTGGTTTCTAACATTAATTCAGAGAACTTGGTCCTTATTGTCACATGAAAAATGTTAACGGTTTTAACTTATAAATTAAGGTTTAATGAAACATTTAATTTGAAATCACATTTTCTTGAAATTGTTTGATTTTTTTTTAGTTGCCTGATCTAAAAGCTTTTTTGATGTAAAAGAAAAATTCTTTTCTCGTTTTTCTGAGGTTGATAATTTAAAGACAGTATTTATTTCACAATTCTTTTTCTATCCCTTATAGTGTAAATTCCTGTAATTCTTTTACTTTTAATAAATTTTGTGTTTATTGGGTACCTGTTAGTTGAATAATAATTATTGGTTTGAGAAAAACAGGTATTATTAACAATTTGCCCATCAAATTCTATGATTTTGTAAATCCCTTTGCCAAGTCGTTAAAAATGTGCCTTAAAGGTTTTGATTTTAATCATAAAAAACAATTTCATTCTTTAAACCATAATTTAATTTCTTTTAGTTGCTGATTTTCAATTGTCAATTCACTTAATGCTTAACTTTTTGTAGGCTTTTGCATTTTATATTTTCACTCTGCAAGTTTCAGGAATTGCTTCTTATTTACTCTGGCATCTATGCTTCTTATTTTAGTTCAGAATCTTTGTTTCTGATATTTCAGAAGTTTTGAAAGACACCGAAATTAAAATTTTATTATACGATTCTTTATCCTCTAATTTTCAAATTTTGTAATTTTCATCGACATCACCTTTCATACTGGTTCAAACTCATCAATAAATGATCCTTTAACAAATTGATAAAAGCCTTCAAAGTTTGCATTTCTGAATACTTTAAAACTTTTTTAACCAAGAAGTTCGGTAATTGTTTAACTCCCTTCTGTAATGTTCTAAATCTAAGCTGCGGATTTATACCGCAAGTTGTGCAATGGTTGTGATGACACCAAGTTCAGGTTCATTTGTTTTCTCAGATTTTTAGGACTACAGAAAACAATACCTTTATATTGAATCAAGCGTAAAATTTAAACTGAAGTTTTCCTCACACCACAAATGATTGTTATGTTATATTAAATTTGAACTGCATATACTGAAATTTTAGCTTTCAAATTTGTTTTTGGTGAACATTTTACTAGTAAAGGTCACTCATTTAATGGCTGGTTCGTTGGATGCAGAATCCTTGTAATTGTTGAAGTTGGGTATTCACAAGAATACATTTGAGCCTCATGGTTTGGTTAAATACCTAATAGTTTTGAGACTGAATCATTAAATTCAATTGTTTGCCCATTAAGCTTTTAGATTTTATTATTGTTAAGGGCTTAAGTTCATTGTCGTACTTAACTTTTGGTAGTCACGGTTATTCTGTGGGTCTTGCGTTTTAAGAAATGCCACTATTAAATGTTTAATCGTTTTAGCTATGAAAATTAAGGTTTTACTTATGTTTTGAATTTGAAATAAAGTTATCTGAATTGTTTTTAGATTTGTTTTTTGTTGTTAATGTTGATTAAGTTTGAAGTTTTAATTTTGCCTTTTGAGGTGTCATTAATAAAATCCCACCCATTGTTCTATTTAGCTTAGGAAATTGTTGTTTTCCTTTGTTAGCCTTTTAAAATTTAAAATGATAATTTTATAGTTTCAACTATTTTCTGAAGGACAATTTGCATCATTTCAATACATTTTATCCTGGAAATGAAAAGGTAAAATAAATCTGTCCAAACTGAAGATGTACTCATTAGAAATTTTAATACTTTTTAAATTAATTGAAACTTACTTTCTTTGCAGTATACTTGACTCATTTGGATTACCAAGACACCGAAAGAATCATGACAGAAAACTGAGAAATCAAGTTAATGGAACCGAGTGGTCATGGAAGAACCTCAACACGGTTTGCAGCACTTAATATTATTATTAATATCAGATTCGATTTACTTTCCTCAGCAATTATTGGTAATTGAAAAGCATCTCTGTTCTATCATATTTAGCGTGATACAGGGATACTTATGTTAATCACATTCTTGTATCTCTTTAGCTTTGTTGGGCCATTGGCTCAATCAGTGGTGCTATGCATGAAGAAGATGAAAAGAGATTTCTCGTCATCTTCATCAAGGTAAACCTATCTCATTTACCATTTATTTCTTCTAAATTTGCGATTCATTTCTTTAACTTTTCCTTTCTCTTACTTCTGTGCCAACACCTTTATTAGTAATCAGGCTACATTATTAGTAGTGTTATAACTAACACTATTATTGGTGGTGTTAGAAGCAACACATTATTTGTTTGCAAGTACTAGCATAGGTAGAAACAAAAACTTATAAAGAGCAACCTCAGATTATATCGAAATAGCTGTATGATAATTGTTATGAGCATATTCATAATAATTGTTATGAACATATTCTTGAGATTAATGTACGTTGTTATTTATCCATTCACATATTGTCTGGTAGGATCTGCTTGGTCTGTGTGAAGTAAAACGAGGAAAAGACAACAAGGCCATAATTGCATCAAATATTATGTACATAGTTGGACAGTACCCACGTTTTCTAAGGTAATGTTTCTAGCACTTTAAGTTCTTTATTGGTAAGCTTTTCGTTTTATATGATAGCTTTACTTGAAGGATACTAGAGTTTTTTAATAAGTTTGCATATGCAGTCGTTCCTCAGTTTCGGACTACAAAACGGTATTATATAAAATAAAATAATAATTTCTTTCAGGGCCCACTGGAAATTTCTGAAAACTGTTGTAAATAAGCTTTTCGAGTTTATGCACGGTAGGTTTATTTTCATTTCCAGCTCATTCCATTTCAGCGGGTGACACGTATAACGATTTGCCTACTGCAGTTGAAGCTCAATAACTTGAAAACCGAGGGGAAAGGAAAATTTGTTCAAGTTAACAAGGTTTTGGGGCGTGGGGGATGTTTATAGCAGTGTTGCATAAAGAAAATCAAAATCAAGGAGAGACAAAGATTTTCAAAACATTTAGGAGTTCAAGTAAAAGGGTTGTAGAGGTGGCAAGGTTCCACCAATATAGCAAAATGACTGTTTAAACAAAGAGTAGCTGTAGCTTTGCTATTTCAACTATAAGTTATTTGGTTTTAGAAACACATGACGGAGTTCAAGACATGGCTTGCGACACATTCATTAAAATTGCTCAAAGGTGCAGAAGGCATTTTGTACAGGTATGAATCCTTTTAGCCTATTTTTGACTGTCATTGCATTATTTTAGACTTGCACTCTTTTGAAGTTGCTAAATAAAATACTGTAAAGTTTTTGGGCATTTAGTGAAACCAAATCTCTTTAAACACTTACTTTTCCCAGGTTCAAGTTGGTGAGGTAATGCCTTTCATTGAAGAAATTTTGAACAATATCAATACAATTATATGTGACCTTCAGCCACAGCAGGTGACTAGAAATTCTAGTTCGCATTTTCATTTCTAACAAATGATTCTTACGTCTTTTTAGCAATCTTTGAGGATGACAATTCGTTTTTGTCTATTTATAATTAGCAATCAAAACCTAATAATACAACTATGAACATTGCCTTCCATGTTCAAAAGTTTGCAAAAATCGCTTTGACATTGTGTTAGCTTTTTCGAATCCCAACAGTTGATTCTTATAAAAACGAAATTTTTTTGTTGAAAACCTATTCTAAACACTCTAGCTAAATATATGAATATTTTTTCAAGGTCCATGTCTTTTATGAAGCAGTTGGCTGCATGATTAGTGCTCAGACGGTAAGTTTGGTATCTCTTCCTTTGGTTTCACTCTTTTTCATCAGATTAAGCTATTTGTACAGAATAGTTATAAACTATTTTTCTAACTCATTTTTCTCTAAACTATAAAGAATAGCCAAAACATGGCGTGAAAACATAGTACCTAAAACTTTGGATACTATTTTGTCATTCCCTGCTTCTGTTTTGATTAGTAGTTTTGAATTTTTGGGCCTTCAAGCGACTATTTACATTTGCCTGTAAAACCAATTTTGGAGCGTAGGAAGCTCCAGAGGAAAACAAAGTCCTTCATAAGATTTTATAATTCAATTCAATTCAACTTTTTTCATAGCATACAATCCTAATTATAAGGTACAAAATAATGTATAATATACGACCCAAGAGAAGCAGGGCTTATGATTGAATAAGAACTTGAATCCCTTCATAGAAATATACATACAAATATACGTAATATGAAAAATATATGTAAAACGTGTTTCCTCCAATGCATTGCATTTTGTTATCTTTGACCACAATGTTGATACTCGTGCTGGCTGAGCAGCCTTTTGTTCAACGTTTAATTGACTTTGCAAATCATATTTTTAATTTGCCAATTATATTGATTTTTCGCTTTAGGATACCGTTGTGACAGAAAGATTGATTGAGAAGTGCATGCAGCTGCCAAATCAAGTATGGGATGGTGTTATAGCCTCAGCAACAAAAGTAAGTTACAAGTAACGATGATTTTATAGCCAGACTTGCTTAACCTTTCTTTTCACACCAAATTTATCTGTTCCACTTTCAGTTGTTTTAAAGCTTCATGTTGCTGTAATTGTATGCTTCATTTTAGAATATCGATGTTCTCAAAGAACTTGAAACAGTGAAGCAGTTAGCTAATATACTGAAAACGAATGTCAGTGCTTGCAAGTCTGTTGGTCATTTGTTTGTCAATCAACTCGGTCGAATATATCTTGATATGGTCAATGTTTACAAAGTTTTAAGCGAGAATATTTCATCTGCTGTTGCACAACATGGTATGTCACTTTACATTAACTAAATTTTGAAATTAGTAAATTGCAAGACACAGCGGAAACATTTTTGGACATACTTAACAGATTTGGCTGTCTGACAATACTCACAATACAAACATCGGAAACAGACCGAAACAATTGAAAAAGGGCATGAAATTTTGTACTGCACAACGTCTATTAAATTTTTAATACATTTCAAACAGAAACGCACAAGATTAATTATAGTGAAACGCCTTGTACATTTTCAGATCCTTGTTGTTTTCAATTTGTTTGAGATTATATTTTTTTAAAGCTTTGACAACCGAAATCCTGCTATTGCTTTGTTGCTGTCCCTTCAATTGCCAATTTAGCATTCACTGGAACAGTATTTCGAATGTTCTCTGTCCACAAGGGAGTGTAAAAATGGCAAGGACTGTTTATATGTAGCCTGCTTCTGAGAAACGCCAAACTATGCTGCTGAAAAATTAAAGATAATCGTAAATCCTTTCATTATAGTTTGATGGCTTGGATAGAGCTTATTGTTGTGAATTATACTAAAGAATATGCAATGCGTTTCTGTTTTGGAAAATTTCAAATAAGTTAAGAATTATTGTGTGAACTTTTAAGAAGGTTCAAACGCTTTAAATTTGCCCCCACTGCATGGAAACATTAGTTACCCCAGCCTTGCATTAATTACTGCTCATTTCTTTTCAGGGGAAAGTGTGACAAAACAACCGCTTATCCGTGCAATGAGAGGTGTCAAGAAAGACTCACTGAATTTGATCAATTGCTGGGTTAATAAATCAAATGATCCTAAATTGGTATGACCTCTCTAAGAAGATTTCACTTTCTTGTTTACGTTACTTATTGTGTCTTGTTAGAAATACCTTCTACCTAAAACACATTTTCTTTTGCAGGTAAAAGATAACTTTATCCCGCCGTTGCTGACCACTGTGTTAGATGATTACAATAACAATGTGCCTCAAGGCAGAGAAGCAGAGGTCTTGAATACCATGGCAACAATTGTAAATAAACTAGAGGTATGCTTTGTAGTTTCCATTTGAACATTAAGTTTTGATAACGCAAACACAATTTCTCAAGAAGTTAAGGAAGTTTGCTACAGGTTTTCTCAAAAAGAGATTATTTAACGAACTGTTTTCAGAAATACTTCTGTTTATGAAATATTTCATTGTGTGATGGATGTGAAAATAGCCAATGGATGCATTTTTCGTAACTCGCTCTTACAAAAATTGCAATTTTTATAAAGATTGTTAAAGAAGACCAAAGGTGTCAAATAGTTCAAGTTGTTAGAAGATTGAGTTCTGAAATTTTAGAATAGTTTTGAACGCTTCAGTACTGGGATATTTATAGTTGTTTAGTAAACATGAACTTTATGATGCTCAATTTCAGTTACTATGTTGTATGTTGTATATCATTCCGAAATCATAGACTTATATGCCATGTTTTATGCCATAACATTGAATATATAGTACATAAAGTTTTAGTTTTTATAAGAAATACCAGAGGACTTACCTAGAGTTGCATTGTGACTATCTTTCACGTCCATTCTTTAAATGCTGATTTTTGCTGTTGAGAGAAAAAATAACTGATCTTGTGAACAAAGTTAGTTTCTTCTCGCTGACAGATGCGAATGATGTAAAAAAGATTGGTGCAAAATCATTTCGAGTAAAACCAATATTGTTAGAAAATTAAGTGTTTTTATGTCTTAAAATGCATTTCTATTCTTTTAGTTGCATATAATCGACCAAATACCTCTTATCTTTGATGCTGTTTTCGAGTGTACATTGGAAATGATCAATAAGGTAATTATAAGTTACTCTGTATTTTGTTATAGTTTATACAATACTACAATCAGTTTAAGTTGAAGCCACTGAAGCAAGTCGCCATGCTCTCTTTTTGCAATTTCTTTTTATTTCAAAGCAATTGCTGTTATTATTACAATTAAGACGTAATGCTTTCTCAGAGTGCTTTATTTTGGAACCTTTTTCTGCCTCTTATTTTTGTAAAGGCTTGTGAGAGATTGAAAGCCCCTTCTGTTGTACAACTCTCAGCAAAATTGGACACTTCGAAGGCTCCAAACTCTCCCGACACATGAGCTGGAAGATTTCACAGACATTGCAGAGGTTCTCGTTTGAATCGAACTTCTTGAAAGTCTTCCATTTTTTCAAAAGTGCGTTTTTGGGTTCTGGAATCTGAAGCCTTTGAAGTGTACCTTTTCTAGCATTCAGTAGGGATAAAGGCCCAAAAGAACAAACGCCTAATGTTTTCCAGAGCAAATGTTTTAGACTGTTTCAAAATGTGTTCCTTTACAGGACTTCCAAGAGTTTCCTGACCATCGGACAAATTTCTTTACGCTGTTGCAAGCTGTCAACCAGCATTGTTTCCCAGGTAAGCTCAAATGCATTAAATGCCTGCCTTGTTTATCATTCTTAATACATCTGTCATTACCAGTCTTGAACTTAATTACTCAAATAAATTGAATGAATATATTTCTTCTAGCATTGCTAAAACTTGCTGCACCTCAATTCAAGCTGGTATTGGATTCAATCATCTGGGCATTCAAGCATACAATGCGAAATGTTGCTGATATAGGTCAGTACTCGTGTTTTTTATGCTTTTGCCTTGTATCTCCCTCAGCTATAGCTTTGGGAAAACAGAGCTTAGATTTGTATTGCCCCAAATGATGATTAGAACATGCAGTAATGCCTTGGTTCTCAGCTTGGATACATTTCTTACTTTGGGACTGATTTTTTGCCATCTCATCAACCACTACCTTGGTCAAAAACACTGGTAATTACTTTAATAAACAAGTAATTTGCAATTTTTGCGGAAAATTACAGCGAGGATTGTTTTAGAATCATTGGCAAAGCAAGATCTTTGTTTCACTTAGGGGTTTTGGAATCTGTCTACATCAAAACCAAAAGGCCGGTTCTGTAAAGACAGAAAGAGTTCGTTTTCTCACTTGGACTCTTCAAATAATTCTATTGGTCTTCCCGCTGTATCCGACCAGCTGATTGGTGATTAAAACACAATGCCAATTCAGCTTTTCGTTCTTTCTGATTGGTGCATTTTGAGGCCCATCTGGGTATGAATTCCGCCTTAGTCTATTGTTTCTGTCTGTTTCTGACGTTCATACTCTGAGGAGTGTCAGGCGAAAAAAGCTTTGAAGTATGCCCGGAAATGATTCCGCTGTTCATCGCAATTTTGAAGTTTTGTGCAACTCAAAGGCTATTCAGAGTTTGTAATTAGCTCAGACAGTTTATGAGATTTTCGAGGATTATGTTGATGATGTTGGTCTCGTGTTTCTGTTAAGAACGATCTCATAAAACACATAAACCATTTAGGATTTAGCAATCTGACCTTGCAATAATGTGTTCATTCAAATGTGTATAAGTTTTCAGTTGTGTGTTTTCCTTACAGGTCTTGGCATTCTACATGGTCTACTAATCAATATTCAGCAACACAATGAAGCACAGAGTTTTTATCAAGCCTACTACACAATGATCTTGCAACATATTTTATCAGTGGTTACAGATACATCTCACACAGCAGGTTTGTTTACAGACTCTTTCGTCAATTTCGTTTCATGGTATCAAGATAGTACATAGAATATCCTTTGTTTTGTCCACATTACAACATGAAAACAGCATTTTCCAAAAATTCCATGTTGGTAAGAGTCTTGGAAAACACATTTATGGCCAAAATAAAAAAGTCTAACAGTTTATAAAGATGCATGTAGTTATCTTCCACACACAGATCAGAGGCAACTCCGATCTATTGGAGTTTGGTTGCAAAAATAGAAATTTATGTTTATTGCCTTGGTTTAATTAAATTCATTTTTTGTTAGGTCTAACCAAGCATGCTAGCATCTTGGCACACATGTTTACTTTGGTGGAAGGTGGAGGAATCACTGTGCCACTTTACGACCAATCACAGTCTCAGAATAATAATATGACAAATGAGGTTGGCTTCAAAAATTCTAATATTCAAATAAAACTTTCACTAGTCATTGATTTCTTGAGTACAATGTTAACTTATAATACTGTATGTTTTTAATTCCAGCTATACATAAAAGAATACACCGCTGCACTTCTAAAGCAAGCTTACCCACATTTACTTCAGTAAGTTTTCTCCATTTTGCGGTTGTTCAGTATAGAAGTGATTCTCTCAGTAGAACAATGGGTTTTCATTTAAGAGAATGTTGTTACAACACCAGTTGTTGGTTGAAATTGCAAGTTAAATGCATTATTATAGTTGGTATCATGTAAATCATAAGGGACACAGCAAATTCTAGTTGAAGTTTCATTGCTTTTATAATGGTTGTAAATTACACAAGGGTGAATGAAGTAAATTTGAAAGGTTACCTTCAACTGATTGTGCTGGCCATGAAGGTGAACACTGGCTCATTTGCCATGACTGGTGCTAGTGATACTGAGACAGAATTGCTAGAGGCATGATTTTCAATTGCTTACTTATCTAACCAAGGCCCTAAGAACAACTAGACTCATTGACACAATTTCTGATCATTGGCTGTCACCACACTTGCATCTTTGCTTACTGCATCTTGTGTCTCCACTGAATCTTGTATTTGAAGTTGATGATAAATTCAGTCTAAAAAAAGAAACAAGGTTCATTGCACATTTGTTTCAGTAAAAAAATATTGCTATGACGTTTTGGATATTTGTAGGTGGATATTTTCGATTGCCCAGGCAGTGACAGTTTTTGGCGAAATTTTTCCAAAAAGTGTAATATACCAAATTAATGATTTCAGTGTAAAATAGTTAACAGCAGATTCCTCTATGCACTAATCCTTATCTTCTTTTTGCATTAATCATGCATTAGTTTTGTCAATATACAAAACTAGTTTCTAATTTACTGGATTCAAACCATGTTTTTGAATGACACACATCCAGTAGATTTTACTTGAGAGATTAATTTAGTTTGATTGAAAATCTCATGTTTACTGTTGTATTCTCTTTTAGACAGCAAATAAAAGTATTCGTACAAGGATTATTTGACTTGGACAATGATATATCTGCATTTAAAGAACATCTCAGAGATTTCCTTGTCCAGATTAAGGTATGTAAATGTTTCATTGACCAGAAAAACTGGTATTGTCTGCAATGAACCTGTTTAAACTTAAATTGGTTTTTTCATGCCTTGTGACTTGAAATGTATCTATGAATGACATTTCCATTTCATTCGTTTCCACTGGATAGTTTCCATAATGATTTTCAATTCAACATAGTGAAGGAAGGAAATTGTTCCGTGTGACCTGCTTTTGTCACAATGCTGAGAATTTCCTGACATTTCTTGTCAAGTTCATGAATGACGCCTTAAAAAATTTGTTCCAGTGTCTAGCATTTCCAGAAATCAATCATGCAAACCATTCTTTCACTGGTTTGACTCTTTTTCTAAGTTTTTAAATAAACATCAGAGAACTTATAAAAAGGCAGGAAGGGTAAGAGGTCTTTCAATCAGGGATAGCCTTCTGGGTAGTACCTATGGAAACAGAAGCCTTCGGGTTGCCTTCCAGTACGGTGGATCTAAATACTTCTTGGCTAAATCGAAACAGTTTAGCATTTTAGGTACTAACTATTTGTAGTCTGATAGAGTCCTGTCTATATAAGTTCCCTCCACTGATTCTAAATGTTGCATTTTGTAGGAATACCAAGGTGAAGAATGTGATGATCTCTATTTGGAAGAACGTGAAGCACAGCTGAAATCAGCACAGGAAGAAAAACGAAAGAGACAAATGGCTGTACCAGGTATATTGAATCCGCATGAAATGACAGAGGAAATGCAAGATTGACTCAAGATATTATGAAAAGGAAAAATAGACAATAAAATAGTTTCACAGTTGGTGAAGCTCCAATCCTGGCAGTCCAATATGTCTGGGGTTGGCAATGGTTATCTGAAAGAAGCTGCATTCCTACAATGCAAGCTGCCCTTCAAGACTAAAGCAAATCTATTCACAGAAATAACCATAAATAGTTGTTATGTATAAACATATTGATTCAAGAGCTGAAAGATTTGTACTGGATGTCAATTATTCAGTTTGGCTTGACTGCAATTCAGCATGCATACCCCTGCATGTGCAATGCTGTTTCCCTGATGCCCCAGATCAAAAGAATTTATTTTGCAGTGGATGAACAATGATATGCGCCATCTATATTTTGACTTCAAATAATAGTATATTGTTTTGTTTTATGCAATCTGTAGATTTTGCATTCATAGGTAATTAAGATCTTTGACCCCAATATTGTTGTTTAAATTTGCAATGATACTTTTATATAGCATTCACCTAGAATAAATATAAGACTTTCAGGTTTAATTGATTGTTATACAGTATTTGTTATATTTATGTTGTACCACCAAACCAGCAGCTTGTTCATAAGCCCTTAAAATGTAATTAACTACACCTTGGTTCTTTGAATTTTCCTTCAATGTGTGATGGTCAATAGAATTATTTGTCTGGTAGTGATTTATTCATTCGAGTTAGAAGTTAATTGTGCAACTCATTCCATGTTGCAAATTTCTAGATGGTTTAAGAAAACATTAATTACCTTGTCAAACTATTTCTCAAGCTGAAGGGATCCCAGAATAAATCTTGTTTGAACCCTGGTTTGGAATTTTTATTTTTCAACTATTTTTATTCAAATATATGTCTTTGTTAATCATATTCATTTCTAAACAGTGTTTAACTGGCTGTTGTTGCTTTCACTCTATGTTGCCAATAACATCATTGCAAATAACATGGTACAGTACACGCATTTTTTTTATAAGGAAGTTCGGCTCAGGGTCAGTACTGAAAATTCCTTAACTGATGGTGAAAATTGAGTACTCAATATTCCTTAGCAATTCCTTAACTTCTTACTATAAAAACAACCAATGGTCAAGGAAATATAGGTTATAAAGGTTTCAGAAGACGAGTAGAAATGAATACTGATTGGAAACCATTGGCGATAAGTATTGCTTTCTCTGTTCATCCAAAACCTCATTTTTTTAAGCGAAATGCTAAGTTAAAGAAAAAGTCAGATTCCTTAGTAGTCTCCGGTCCAGTACTAGAAATTCCTTAAGTTTTTGCCAGCCCGAGTACTACCTTCCTTATATAAAGCACTTCCTTATAAAAAAAAATGCGTGTACTGTACAAGACTGGTACAGTAGTCAGGTTTTCGCAGTTCTTATTTGATTCTACTTATGTCCTGTTTTTTCCTCAGTTTTTCACTTGAGGGCACCATTTGCAAGTCAGTTTAGTAGTCAGAAAAAAGACAATGACCAAAAGCAACTCAAAGCGCAATGACTGGAGATTTAAATAAATTTCTACTTAACAAATCGCAACCCTCTCAGTAAACAAGTAGTACTACCTACAATAAATTTCTTACTCCAGTGAAACAATTTATCAATTACTATACAATATTTATTTCTCTAAAAACTCCCTAGAGAGTAAATTAAATATTATTTCCATTATCTAGCAAACTTATAACTCTTGATAAAAGAGATAATCTGCATTTTATAATATTTAAAATATTCTAAATATATATTTATTGGTTAATTTAATTCAAGCATTCTACATTAAAATATATGTTCTTTTAGAGAAATTTCCAATGTAAAATACAGTAGTAATAAATTACTCGCATACTACAGAATTACAATAAATACTGTGGACTTATTTACAAAAGTATTGAAATTATTAACACAAACATAGGTATCAGTAAAGCCTGATGACCGATGTGTTCAAACAAAAAGTTAAAGTAAAAACAAATAAAAAAATCAAATGCAACAATGACTTAACACAACAAGGTTTTTTGGTATTAATAAAAACAAGAAAAAGAGGACTTGATAGCATGACGCAATGGTAATGAAATAAAATACTGTGTCTGAATGCTTTTTGTGCCAATCTCAAATAAAAAAAAATCAAAATTATGTAGGCGTTCTGCAAGGGTACTTTTTTCTGAGCAAAAAGGGATATGGTTTTCACAATTAACTTGTAATTATAACCTTATTTTTCCGTAAATTTTGAAAGGATTTTTTCTAATTTGACCCTCGTAAAATCATTATGTACAAACACGCCCCTGCATGACTGGATGACGTCATCACTGCAATACATCACGACATTGCTGTTGGTTGTGGATGGTGCAACTTTCTTTCTGGCGTTTTTTCAAAGAAGGGTGTAAAAAAATGTGGATATGAAATTAAAAACTATAGCAATTACTGTAACTAAAAAACGACTAAAAAATCTTGTGATAAGTTGAACGAACACTGCAAAAGCCACATGTATATGAACAAGGCATCTTTATAACGTACAAGAAATTCCTGTTCCAGTGTGGGCAAATATTCCTAATTTTTCCGTGTTCCGGGTTGAATATCCTGACCTGCTTTTTGGCGATAAACAAAATCTTTCTCTACGTCTAGCTTATTTGGCGCTATCAAAAAGGGACGATAAGTCAATCATAGTTTCATTCTGATCTGCATATATGAAACTATGATTACCCTCTGTATTTGTGGTATCAGCTGATGCTGCCAAAGTCATCCACTTTTCCACAGAAGCCAAACTGTCTATCAATTCGTCATAAAGTGATTCAAAATTTGTGTACAAATCCAATTCTGCAGAAACAGATTCAGGAAATGAACTGATTTTCTCTGAAAAATCATAAAAACTGTTCACGTTTTCCACTGATTCGATTTTTCTTTCTTTATTTGTACCTGTTTGGCATTGATTCTCAACTTGACGCAGGAAAATTTCAACTTGTTTTGGATCATCCAAAAGTCCAATGAAATCTTCTGAACAATCATCATTAAAATCAAAGCAAAATGAGTTACTTGATTCAATTGCTGATAGATCAGTTACCGTTTCCAAAGAAGCTGGTTTTGTTTCGTTTATAAATTGTCCTTTTTTCTCGCAGTTGTTTTTTGCTTTTATTTCACATCGAATTCTTTTACATGCCGATCCAAGCAAGGCCTCAACCCTCATATCTGGTTCTGCTTTCCTCTTATTGTTTAATATTTTTCCTTGAGCTGACTTTAAAAAATCCCTGCTGGATTGAATAGTAGTAGCGCACATGTTACACCAGTTTCTATTTGAATTCTGAATTATTTCCTTTCCTTCACAAATGAAGACCTCCCGAGTTCTCTAACTTTTCAATTTGTAAACAATTTTCGATTTGTAGGGTCTGGAGAAATGCCAAATCCAATATTGGCGCCAATGTCCAAAATGTTAAAATCCTTGAGTATGAATAATATGCTGATACGTGACCCGGTTATTTATTTTTGTACTTCTTTCTCTAATATCTTGGTAAGAATGCAGTTTACTAATATTTATGCAGCAAGTTCGGTAAGTCCTCTGGCATTGCTTGGTTGCAGGTGGCAAAGTTTCAACAATGAAGAACGGGAATCTTTTCTCGCGAACGATTAACTTTCGATATGATACAACTAATTTATGTATTCATATAAGCAGAAACAAGTATAATCCAATTGGTTAACCAATATTTCCAGAAACAAAGTAAAGGTATTTGAAACAGAAACGAAATGCTGCATGAAATTGGCCTTTGCAAATATATTTTTCAACAGAATGAATGAGATGAGATGAAAAGAGCAGGTAGTCTCACTCATGATGAATAAAAGATTATCTGATTGGTCAGAATAACAATAGGAAAGGTTTATTGCGTTTTGATTGGAGAAATCGACAAAGAAACCCTTTTTGTGCTTGATCATTCACGTGAACACAAAAACAAAAGAATTTCCTTGTTGCTTTCGTTTCCTTCTTGTTTAGATTTTTTCTCCTAAATGCTTGTAAATAAATCGCAAATCACTCTTCTAAACTTGACGGAAAAAAAAAAAAAAAAAAAAATTAAAAAATTTTGGAAAAAAGGGGGGGCCAAAAAAAAAAAAAAGGGGAAAAAAAAGGGGTTTTTTTGAAAAAAAAAAAAAAAAAAAAAGGGAAAAAAATTTAAAAAAAAAAAAATTTTTGAAAAAAAAAGGAAAAAAAAAATTTTTAAAAAAAAAGGGAAAAAAAAAAAAGGGTTTGGAAAAAAAAAAAAAAAAAAAAAATTTAAAAAAAAAAAAAAAAAAAAACCAAGAAAAAAAAAAATTTTAAAAAAAAAAAGGGGGAAAAAAAAAAAAAAACCAAAAAAAAAAAATTTAACCAAAAAATTGGGTTTTCCCAATTTAAAAAAAAGGGTTTCAAAAAAAAAAACCTTTAAAAAAAAACCTTTTTTAATTTTAAACCCCAAAAAAATTTTCCCAAAAAGGAAAAAAAAAAAATTTTAAAAAAACCCCCCAAAAAAAAAAAAAAACTTTTAAAAAAAAAATTTTTTTTTTTGGGGAAAATTTTTTTTTTTAAAAAAAAGGGGGAAAAAATTAAAAAAGGGGGGGGAAAAAAAAGGGAAAAGAAGGAACAAAAAAAGGGTTGAAAAAAAAAAAAAAAAAAATTTTTAAAATTAAAAAAAAAAAATTTTTTTCCCAAAAAGGGGAAAAAAAAAATTTAAAAAGGCCCCCCCTTTTTTTTTTTTGGGAAAAAAAAAAAAAATTTTTTTTTTCCCTTTTAAAATTTTTTTTTGGGGAACCAAAAAAAAAAAAAAAAGGCCCAAAAAAAAAACCCCGGGGGCCCCAAAAAAAACCCCCTTTAAAAAAAAATTTTCCGGCCGGGAAAAACCCAAAGGTTTTTAAAAGGTTGGGAAAACATTTTAAAAATTTTTCCTTTAAAAAAAAAAAAAAAGGGAAAAAGGGTTTAAAAATTAAACCCCTTTCCCCCTTTTTTTTTTGGGGGGGTTTTCCGGAAAAAAAATTTTTTTTTTTTTTTTCCCCCAAAAAAAATTGGTTTTAAAATGGGTTGGGGGAAACCCCAAAAAAAATTTTTTAAAAAAAAAAAGACCCCAAAAAGGGGTTTTTAAAAATTTCCAAATTGAAAAAAAACCCCAAAATTTTTAAAAAATTTTTTTTTTCCGGGGGGAAAAACCAACCCGAAAAAAAATTTTTTGGGGGAAATTTAAAAAAAGGAAAGGGGTTTTGGGCAAAAAAAAAAAAATTTTTTCTTCTTTTTTTTTAAAAAATTTTTAAAAAAAAATTCCCCCCCAATTTTGGGAAAAAAAACCCAAAAAAAATTTTTTTTTTTTTTGGGGGGAAAAAAAACCAAACCCCAAAATTTTGGGGGGGTTTTTTTTAAAAATTTTTCCCGGGGGCCCCCCTTTTGGTTTTTTGGGGGGGGAAAAAAAAAAATTTTTTGGGGGGGAAAAAAAAGGGAAAAGTTTGGGGCCCCAAAAAAATTTTAAAAAATTAAAAAAAAAATTTTTTTTCAAAAACCCCCCCAGGGCCCTTTTGGGAAATTACGGCAATGGCACAAGTAAAACATGTACATACCATAAATGTTGACATTAAAGATAAATTAGTCATTTTACGCGATACCTACCTCTTTTTTCGGTGAAGTCATTCTGTATGGAGCAGGGTTTCTTTTTCTCTAAGGGGAGAAGGTAGCAGATTTAAAAGAAATGCCACATAAGATCTCAAAATTCAAATGTTCAATGAAGAGACTTGCGTAAATTACAATTCTGGTTACAGGATAAGCAAACATTCGAGCAATAATAAGAGCAATCTTTATTAGAAACTCGTGGCTGAATCTTAGCTCAAATTGTTCTGAAATCAGAGAAATTACTTAAGTACAACAAACAAAGTTTTCTGCAACCAAGAAGAAAATGTCTAGAAACGCAGTTAACAATTTTTGAGAACAAAGATGGAAATTTGTAGAGCCGTAGAAGGAGGTAATGGTAAAAAATCAGTCCAAGAAATACCTAAGAAACATAGCGACCAGGACTCCCTGATAACGACTTAGAGCGAAGCCGATGTTCGTAAACAGATTAACTCTTGTTATCTGGGTGCATATGTGGGTGTGTTAGCCATTAAAAGCTAGACCGACACAACTGGCAAAATAAGCTATGGGGCATATATCTGCCGAGTGGGAGCACAGCTGGCAAAAAACATCTTATAAATTCAGTGCCAAAGGCCAACTTAGGCAATAAAGACCAATTTGCATAAAAACATCGGCACGGACGGATAAAATTTGGTATGGGTACCAAAAAGATTGGCACGGCTCGGATAAATATCACGGTGTAAAAGATTACATATTTTATCCGTGCCGGGATCATTGGGGAGGTATTCCCAGCACGGGTAAGATTGGCACGGGTACCAATAGCACGAGTCGGATTGAAGCTTTAGTGTAAATGGGATCTGGGTAAATCTTCCAGTGGTAAGATACGATCGCAAACCTTTTGCTGCTGCTGGCCCGCTGGTTTCATAACATTTCCAAACCATGTAGGCTCTCGCATATTAACACTTGGCGTTTTCAATCTCTTCGGACTGTGAACCTTAGAAGAGATAATAAAATTGTTCAATGTAGGTAAAAATATAATGAACTTCCAAGAGCGTGCATAATCTGACAAACCCAAACCAATCAAAACAAAAAATAAACGAAAAACATTAAGCAATAGCCCTATCACCAAGAAGCAATAAAAAATGCTGTTTTAGAGCGGCGTATATAAGGATGCATCAGGCTTCTGAAAGTCTGAACGAATTCTATGAATAAAACTATATTCAGAGTAAATATATTCGGACTTATCAAGGCTGATTCTGACACCGTATTAGACATGATAGTCACCACTTATCTAAAACTAAATTCGTTATTTCCTTAATTCTTCATCCTTTGCTTAATCATTTTACTTGAAATGACAACATCCAAAGAGAAACCAGAGGGGAAATTTTAAGTACGTTATCAAGCAACGTTTAATAGTGAGGGAAGATTAAGGCCCTGACTAAACGATCAAGCATTGTTGGTCCAACGTTTTAAATTTGCTGTACAACAAATCAACAAATGTTGTACCGTTTGGCCACGTCAAAAACATTGCTTGATAAAGTAACAAACTTTGTGGCGTGATGGTTTTGAAAAAGTTAAAAAACATTTGTTCGACGGCGAGCAATGTGTTTGGACGTGACCAAATGGTCAAACATTTTGCTTGACAAGCAAATCTCAAATGTTGGACCAACAATGCTTGATCGTCTGGCCAAGGCCTAAATAAACGTGTTTCCAGTAAATGAACAGTAAACATACAAAACAACACTCTACTGCAGCAAAGGCAGAAGTACTCAGTTACCTTGTAAACAGGTAAGGTCCTAAATACTGCATTTCGATCATAAAAGGCTTTCACAGCACTGTTCTCCAAGTGGGTGTTATAGTGCTACAATGAAAGAAAGTTTATTACAGACAAAATAGCAAGGAATAAAGCATTTATTTATCAGCGAAAATCAGAGTTTTTGAGACAGCTATACAGCTGATGTAGACAGATTTTGCTCCAGTTGACTACGATTTTGACTACGATCAGAGGGGTGGAAAATTAGTTGATAGTGGTATTGCAGTTCATAACTCAAATCTCAAATCCGTTTTTATACATAAAAATAAACAAATCAACGAACAAAGTCTTCCAGCGTAAGTATATGTATGAGCACCATGGGTTTTCCTCCTTATGTGGTAACAAAAACTGAAGGTTAGAATTAAAACAAACACGGCAAAGGGGGCTTTTAATTTTCCAGACTTTTCAATGAATGAGGAAGGGTCCTTACTAGTGGGTCTATTTGAGGTTAAGCTCACTCTAATGCTTAAGACACTCATAACATGGCACAGTAACTTTACGTTATTAAATTCTGTGAGCATGTTTATGGTGAATGTCATGGCTCTTCTGCCAATTCTCTGCCTCTGAAAGTGTTGCTTAAACTTTATATCTATGCCTCTTAATTGAAAGAACAAGATCTGCTGATCACGTCGAGAAATTGAAAACTGTATTTGCTAGAGACATAATTAATGCAATTGAAACATATGCAGGAGAGGGCAAATTGATAAAGAAAATTGCTCTGAAAAACGATTTGCAACTTTAAATTTCGTGCGACAGACCTATTCCTTTCAACAAAACACGGTCTAGCACGTTAGCTTAGAGTCATACATGACGGAAAATCTCTGAAGTGATAGGTAACGACTAAAGAAATCATAAAAATTATACAAGGATATCAAACCTTGGGTTTTGAAAGTGAAGAGAAGAATTTTTTGTCTCGTGGGCTTTCTTTCTCTTTGATTACTTCCAATTCAGGTGCATCCATCCATCTATAAAACATTAGAGAAGTGGTTGCCAAAAACTGAGCGATGGAAAAAAATCCAAACGTGTAAGGAAAGTACAACTGTATTAATTAATGTTCTTCAATTACGCAATCTTAACATTTGACATTTATTTTCAACCACTGTTGTTAATCGTTACTCTGAAGATGACTACTGGAAAGTGTAGTCGAATGAACATTAAATAGGAAAGACAATTTTTTCATCTGTCGTTTGTTATTCTAAATAAGCATGTTTATGCTTTTGGTTACTCTTTTCATTTTAAGTAACACTTGAGTCCAAGTAAGTGGGTTCTCACATACAATTCAACAAATTCACATATAATTTAACAAATGACAAACCTTTTATTGTCAAATGCAAGTGGACATTTTGCAGCTTCTGGCTTTGCATCAATATTTGTCAATCTGAGACGTTTCAGAGGCTTCAAAGGAGACTGCAACAATAAAACTAAAATTAATGAATGTAAATAATCAAGTGCAAAGCATTTAAAAGGAATAAATGTAATCTTAAAATAACTATGCTTCTTGCATCAGAAACCAATTATTACTAGCTTTAAGCATCCCTCCCATATTCTTTAAAATCTTACCTCAGTGATATCGCAGGGCTGCACCGGAGACGGGGGTATTAGCATTTCGTTGCTAAGGTGCCAAACTTTTCTCTGTCCGAAAAATCCAAGAAAATGTCCGGTCTTGCAATGCCACAGCCTAAAAATGTTTCAAATTGAGAATATTCAATAACTGAAAAAAGCACAAAGCATGAAAAAGATTTATCGAAACCAATATCCGTGCATAAATTTCCAATTTGGATTTTATAAAAAAAGTCGTGATAATGCTATAGCCCAATGCTGCATTGTATTAAAATATTTAATATGCAAGAAATTGATATCAAATAGTGACAAAGTCCTGTTACCGACTTAAAGTTTTAACTGTAAACGATAATATTTGATAAGAAAATATTGTTAATGTTAACAGTTATCTTGTGACCATTTGGCTTGGTGGCAGAGTGATTGCCAATTACTGCCAAGGTATAAACGAGGACTTAAACAAAGTATTCAAAAATAGTACAAATTGATTAATAATAAATAACATGCTTTATCTGTTGTTATGATTTAGCAATTAATGGTAGCAAGATAAAATAAGAGAACCAAGATAGTCTAACTAAATCTTGTCATTTTGGCCCATTTTGATTCATGCTTCTTGAGGGTTTTGCGGGCATATTGTAACAAAACAACTGTATAATTTCGTCGTCCAGACATTGACAATTCTTTTGTTGCACATATTTTACCAGTTGGTTCAAAAGAAACTAAAATTACTGCTGTTTAATATCAGGGTATTTTGATATCTTGCACAGGTTTATCCAAAGCAAAGTGACGAAGCAAAGTGCTTCAGTTTCTATTCCGGGACCAAACCACAACATAAACCTATAGGAGTCTTGTTACGAAAATAGAAATTTCGTGGTTAATAACGTCACTTTGCATAGGAACGAACTATGCACAAGTTAGGCTATCTTAGTTCCCTTATTTTATCTTGATGGTAGGAAGGTAAAAAGGGTTCATAAAAGGAGAGCCCACCAGCCTTAACCCCAAGAAAGAAGGACCTTAGGGCTGTCTGGGATTTAATTTTGGCATTCTTCCCTATCGATGGCTAAAATCGTCACCAGCGCGTCATGGGGTATTTTACCTAATAGAATTAAACAATTTATCTAAATAACAGGTTGAGTAAGTCGAAGCATTTGATAAGGAAAACTTCAAGTACCTGACGGATCCATCAATAGAAGCAGTTAGCAATAAATCATAAGTTTTGATATGTTCCAGATTTGTGATACGCATCAAATGTGCTCTCCATGTGAGAGAATGCTCCACAGAATTCTAAAACAAGGAAAAAGCGCGAGATTGCAGTGTATTGCAGTGTAGCCTTTTATGGTGTGTAATGGGCCACCATTGTAGTTTTGATAAAGGAAGGCGAGGATATGGATCGTACTATTGTACTTTTGTACCCTATTGCTTCACATGCAATTTTATCCAAAGCGAGAGGAGGTTGGAAGTTAAAAAGAGTTCTAATATAATATTAGCTTTGGGTTTGGCAATTAGCTTTGGTGGAAAATGTAGTTTAGTACAGCTCAGTCTAATGTAGGGTAGTAAGCTACGTGTAGTAATGTAGTGTTTTGTCGTGTAGTTTGTTCCAGTGTAGCGTATTACGGTGTAGTTTAGTATAGCTCAATGTAATGTAGCATAGTATAGTTTAGTGTAGCTAAAGTATATTCATGCTAAAGTAGATAGTATACTGTAGATTAGAAAATCATGGTGTACTTAAGTACAGCTCAGTCTAGAGTGGAGCAGTAGTGTAGTTAAGTGTAGTAATGTGGTGTAGTATGGTGCATTATAGTGAAAAATTGTAGCGTATAGTGTGGTGTAGTTTTAGTTTTGCATATTTAAGTATGGTCTGTAGAGTTTAATGTAAGAAGGAAGTGGTGAGGTGTATTGTAAAGTATTGAAAAAGTATATAGTCTAATGAAGGCAATGGAGGGTAGTGTGGGACTGTGCAGTGTAGTGTAGTGTAGTGAAGCGCAGTAGAGTGCAGTATAGCGTTGTGTACTATATTGCACTATAGTTACAGTTTGGTACAGCTGTACAATAGATAGAAGATGACTAAGAAGTGTTACCATAAGCTCTTTTTCTTGGTTGCCTGAAACTGGACCAATATCAATATCAGATGAGCTCATTTCTCTTTTGATTTTCCAGAATTCTGTTAGATCCCAACATGTCAGGTAACCCACTAAAAAGTAAACATGCAACGTTTATGAAATAATCGACAATTGATAGATCAGTTTGCATTTTCTGTCTCTTTGGCCGTTTTCCTTTAGACGATTTTCACGACAATCTTCTTCAATCCCTAAGGGGTCACTAAGGCACCTTAAGTATTGTGTGTTGAATGAATGGCATCCTAAAGGCATCCTATAAAGGTGACATCCTAATATTAATACTGTATGACATCCAATAAGGGTGCCGTCCGATTATTCTGGAGTGCCGATTCTTCTTGAAATGAGTAAAGATAGTTTTCAGTAATGATAATTTTATAGGTTGTTGTCTATCGTTCAGATGTGTGTGAAATTCAACGACACTAAGAATGCTACACAGTGGAACCATCTGCAGATATCGGAGTGATAATTCTCAGTTCATCGACCTAAACAAACCGATACTTTTAGGTGCGAATTGGTTTTTCGGATGGACCCAAGGTATAAAAGCTGCCTGAGTGACTCCCCTGGGCTCCAATCTCCACTTTCTTTGATACCAGGGACGAAAGGATAATGCCAATAACAAAATGCAGCTCCAAGTTGAATGCGTACCAGGGAATCAGATACGTAAAATCCTGGAAGACATTGGTTGAAGGGCACGGCAAAAAAATTGTCTGAAGAAAAGTAGCAAGTCATGTAGTATGTCGAAACGTAGCTATGTCATATGTGCACAATATTATACCATACCACTGATGAAAAATATGAAATTATTGATAAATGCTCTTACTGGTATCCCCCGTGTATATTTCCATATTGCCTACTACTGCACATATTGTTGTGATGCATCGGGTTCGCTGAACGGCATTTGCGACAGTCGTTTGCATCAGTAAGCTACCCTGAAGAGAAGAAAGTTCCATAGCATCGAGAATTATCATAAAAAATTTTGCCAAACTTAACATGAGGTAAACTACACTCTAGATTGTAGCTCCTTGGCCGGCATCAGTCACTTTCTATTATCAGAAGGTGCTCTGACGTCGTGGCCTTATCCAGCTGACTCGTGGTGTCAGAAGCTCAGCGAGGTCGGGTTTAGAGCCCCAGTTACTGTAGCGTCACAGCCCAGGTCGAGGTCTCGATTAGTTAGCCTGCTACTGAGATCTTTGCGACTGGCGCTAATACACCATTTCACCTTCATCTTCACCTTCATTATAAGATGTATATTTTCGCAAGCAATACAATATTTTCAAACCTATGAATTTCAGACATGACATGAACGCTGTTCTTTCCAAAACAATTGATTTGACGACAAATGGCCTATTTGTCTTTGAGACTATGCGAAGATACAGACAGTTAAAGAGTGCAATTAACCCAAATAAGAACATTGGTCTGTTCAGGTCAGTCTTTTTAGAGATCTCGACTGGTGATTGCGGTGCGAGAAACAACCCCTATCTGCAAATAACGTTCTAAAACTTTTGGCATTTTGGCTTTTAAATACCGACCGGATGTGCAGCCATTTGCCTTCCCTCAACTTTTAAATTTGAGAAAAGTAATGAAAAAAGATTAAAATTCAAATTTAAATTGTTTGTCAGAAATTCGACACGCATTAACAGAATATAGAGAAACATCAAAACTGATCTTACATTACGAGTAAGATAAACTAACAACAGGCAAACAGCTATATCTTTTCGAGGATCCAAGGTCTGGAATCTGACAACTTGAACCTGATATAAAAGAGGCAACATTTCTGGACAATTTTAAGAACAAATTAAACCAGAGAACTTGAAACTTTTATGTGCGTTCGTATTTTTAGTTCTCTGTCACGGCACCCTGAAAAGCAGCCCTACGGTACTGACGGGGCTACTGTGCCTAAAAAAGGTAAAAATATAATGAAATGTAAATTTAAAGACTCTTACATCCATTTTTACAAGACTGACACAACCATTTTCACTGCAGATTAGAAGCACAATCGTTCTCTTGCAAATCTGTGAAACTGCCTCCTTTTCATTTTGAGTCTCGTTTCCGCCTCTTTTCACCAAAATACCTGAAGAATTGTCATCACAAGCAGAAACGGAAAGGTTATCAGTAGCAGATGCAAGAGCTCCAGTTGCAAAGGAGACATTACTGGCCACACTGGGCCTAGATGTTTGAGCTGGGCTGTAGTGGTTGAGAACAGTGCTGGTTCTGCTTCTGTAAAGAAAAGAAACTCAAGTTTAATTGTTCATTAAGAAACATGGTACATTCAATAAATCAGGATGATAGTTACTTAAAACCAAGGGCAGACATTTGAAGGGCGTGAGGGTGTGGTTTCGTAGCCCTCGATGTTTGTGAGAACAAGACAAATCAAGACTGGTTTCCATATCGTCGTAAGCGACGGAAACGCGTTGCCGTTGTGTCCACGACGTGACGATGATGTTCATGTTCCCATACTGTATAATCGTAAACGATGGAACGACGGGACATACAGGAAAATCCTTAAAAAGTTGGTGATTTCAACGCCCCGCGATGATATGGGAACATGTTTTTTAAAGAATCGACGCCGCTGAAGGCGAAGATAACAAGTTCCCATTGATGAAAAACCAATGTTTCCATTACATCGTAAGAGACGGGGACACGACGGCGTTGTTCAAAAATGTCGATCAATTTCATCTTTTTACTGATCTGTCCATCATTGATGACGACATGCTTAACAACTTGTTTCCATCATATCATCGTAAACGTCCTCGTAGCAATGACGGGGAAACATCCGTGTCGTCCCCGAAGATGTGGAAAGCGGGCTTTGGTCATTGTTTTGGCCTGTTTCTGACATTTATACTTAGAAGACAGTCGCACAAAACAAAATACGTTCCAGAATGTCTCCGCTTTTCATTGCCTACCTTGCTACGTCTGGTACCTTTTCCAAAGTCTGATGAACAAGAAATTTCAAGCAGGAAATAGCATCTTTGCTCCATCCACTCGAATAGGAAGCTGACTGTGATAACTGCTGGTTTGAAATTCTAAACAGAAAACAAAGATTCATGGATGCATTTTTTCAGATAAATTTGAAAAACATAATTATTACCTCTACCCGAATCAGGCCTAGCAAATTTCGGTAGCAGCTAGATGCAGAAAAACGTGTACCAGAACAATCAGTTAAATTACAATTTTGGCATGAAAAGCACCAAAATTTGAAACATTTACAACAACAAAAAGCATGTTGTGTTATAAGTTTTACTAAGAGTTAAGCAACTCATAAGCAACTTTGAGTGTTGAAATCTCAAACTTTTCAAGCAATTTCTAAGGGCTAGCTCTGAGTCGAGTTGCTAATTGGAAGAAGAGCGAACTCAATTTGCATCATCATTCAAACAACTTTGGTGGACACAGAGAGATTTTTCGCCCATCTTTCACCCTCGTCCAACTAGCTGATAAAATCACTAACCCTACAGCATTAACTAATTACCTTGATTGTATACTTTGCTCCTCAGTGTTCCATACAAAAACACTTCCATTAGAAAATCCTGCAGCAAGCAAATTGTCGGTTGGTGATGTATCCATGCATGTTATATCAGATGATAAGAAAATTCCACCAAGCTTGAAAAATGAAAAGATATATATTTGAAAGAAGTTCATCAACTCTGTAGAATGATTTTCAAAATGTGCAAAATGTAGGCTCAAGGATGGACCTTTCTCTGCGTCTTCCTTTTTCTGGAAACGTCCAAGAGATCGGAAGTTCCTTCTTTGGGCAACTCAAGGGAAAATCGGTGACTTTGAAGGCTCCAGACTCTCCTGACTCTAGAGCTGGAAAATTTCACAGGCTTCGCAAAAATTTGTTTCAAATTCAACTTCTCAAACGTTTTCTATTTTTCAAGAAAATGCGTTTTTTTGGCGTTAGGAATCTGAAAACTCCGATGTATACAGAAATAGTCGATAGAAGGGTTATAGGAAATTTTCAGAAAATATAATGTAAACAAAATCAAAGCCAAGTGCTTAATTCTGCGTGTCTACAGTAATTCTATTTTGGACTGATAAAAATTATTCTATGTCAGGAGAAAGTTGAGTGAATTTGGCTACTACTCGTAAAACTGCATTATTGAAGGATTAATCAAATCCGAAATTTGAAGTAACGCAAGGCTGACAGAACACATCATTAGTACGTTAGAAAATACGGAATAGAATTAAGGGAGGCTTGTGTAGCACCATATCGACTCTTAATGAGGATAAGATGTTTAATTGACGCGGAATTGAAGATACTTACAATGCTTTCTCTCTTCTTTACAGCAGCCAAGGGTCGATCGGAAGACAACTGCTTATTGCGACCGGTAGTGAGTTCTGTCATGAAGAGACAACATGAATTACTTCTTCTGAAAAACCATTTACTAATCAGACTCGCTAATGTTTAAAAAAGTGGTGGGGCTAAAATGAATAGGGTTCAGGGTAGAAATTTTTTTGCGGTCATTCTCCTCAGTCCACTAGAGAATGCATCCACTAATCAACAAGCGATTAAAATCATCCAAAACTCAGTCACATTCGTTTTCAAATATTGATAACTTCGGTGAGGCCCCGTTTTAAACTATCGCGGTAAGAAATGAATGCGGGACGATTTGATACCGGGTAGGATAATGGGATAGCTTCGTATCGTAGCTATTCGCCTGGTACCAGCATAGTGAAAACGGGGTCTGAAACATGAAAAGGAATAAGCAATAAACGCTGTTGTATTGCAGGCCCATGCATCGCAATAGCCTAAAAATAGTCGTCCTTTGTGGTCACAATGACAAATCGAACCACTGTAGCAAAGAGAATGAAATCTTTTCATCCCATCGAACTAGAATCACGATGCTGCGGAATCTAGCGAAAGTTCAGTAGTTGATTTTCAGCATTCCCACCATAGAAATATAATTCCCACTTTGAAACCTCTGTGCCAAAAATACGACCGATCACATGCTCAAGCGCAGCCCAGATCACGCACATTTTCGCGACAGCATTTTAAAGATAATTCGCTGACTCGTGGAAGGGGAAGCCAAATTCAGTGAGTGGAGCTGTCGTGTCTCTAAGGCTAATCTGGTACAATTGGTACGATTTGATCAAGGAAGAAACCATTGCTATTTTTCAAACCTGGGGTATTTCCAAGACGTATATGTTGCACTTGTATTTGAACAGTATCACAAAGAACATACAACTCTTTAATGGAGTCTTCACCATCCTACAAGAAAAGTAAGATTAAGAAACAGTTCATGTCACATCAATAACTATTTGATATCCATCAGGAAATGGTGTAAAGGGGAATAGAGGGGCATAAGGAAAAAGGACGGGCATGATGAAATAGCACAGAGAGGGACGTTTGGCAGAAGCAGCTAGCAGCAGCTGACTAGGGAGAAAACAGAATTTTATGTCTACATCTACGTCTCCATATTTATCAGTTATACCGATAAATTAGGCATCACACTGATAGAGACCAACCCATCACCCATGCATGCACATGTCCTAGAGGTGGTGGAATGATTGAACTCTACGTTTGAAGAAATAAAGCACTTGGGCCTCAAAGAAGAGGTAAGTGGGTTCAGAAAATACGACACTTTGACTTTATGAATAGTGGGTGCATAGCCTCTTGGTCTTCCTAAGCCTCTGTCAAAATAAGATCAAAGTAACGAAGTATCACACAACAGCCATTTCTATTAATTTTCGTGAATATCCTTGTGGTTATCAAGAAACAATAGCTTATAGACAATGGAAGAAAATCGAATCCCCATTGCACATCAGCAAAGGAGATTTATCAGGCCTAAGTAAATTTACTTGGGTAAATTTGACGTTTCGCGTGGGAACCAATCAAATCAACGGTAAAGAAAATACTGACGTCACAAACAAAAAATTAAACTGACGTCACAATCAAAATGAAAGCAGAGATAAATAAATCGAATCTCGACTCTTGATTGGATACACAATTTGTTACGGAGTATTCCTGATAGAAATTGTTACCTTTCGAAGTGAAAGTTTATTAGCTATTGAGTAGTTGAATCTAGTTGAATCGACTACTTGAGATGAGTTCGTGTGTTGGTATTCAATGCACAGATGAAAGCCAAAAGGCTGAACTGGAGGAGTTAAAAAGTCAGTTGGTAGAAACGCAAGCAAAATCGCAAGCCTCAGAACAGATGAAAAAACTCCTAATGAAGTGAGTAGTCCTTATAGCAGTAACATAGCCTATGTTCAATTGATTGAATGGCATATGCAATAGTTGTAGTGTGGTTCTACAGTAGATAATTACGCTGTACTGAAATACTGAAATGTAAATTTTTCTCTGTTTAGGAAAGTGAAAGAGTTCAAAGAAGAAAAGATAAACAATGAGCAAGAATATATAAATAAGGTATGACTTTTGTATTTAAGATAGATCATTCGTGGCTCGTGGCTAGAGTTCTGCCAGTTCTAGAGTGCAGTTCCACATAGCACCTGAAATTAAATTGAGGTTCTGAAAAAATGCTTGGACGAAAGTTCGAAAAATGGCGCAAGCAGATGGAAAAAAAGAAAGTAACAAATCATGATTCGTTTTGCGTCTTCGAAAGTTCGAAAAATGGCGCAAGTAGATAGAAAGAGATAGTAACTATTCATGTTTTGTTGGTCATGATGGTCATGAAGCATTTGAAGTTTGCAGTTGATTTGATGTTAAGTTTCATGGAACTGGCACCACCCCAGTGAAGGATAATAAAGAGTTCGTTTTCTCACTCAGACTCTTCAATCAAATCTAATCGGTCTTCCCGCTGTATTCAACGAGCTGATTGGTGTTTAAAACCCAATGCTAATTCGGCTTCATATTCTGATTGGTACATTTTGAACTGCATCTCTGTTTAAATTAGCTACGACTAAGTTAATTGTTTCGGTCTCTTTCTGACTTTCTACTCTGAGGAGTGTCACACGAAAAGAGTTACCCGTGCTTCTTGCAATTGTGAAATTTCAAACAACTCAAAGACTATATTCAAAACGATAAATATCAGCTGTCTATTGTCACTGCACGTATAACAACAAGTTAAAACGATTACAAGTCAAAACATTTCTTTCATCAAATTGTTGCGATAAAATGAAAGTGCAATGGGTTTAAATATGCTTCGACAAATTCACGTAGAATAAGGTCCCGTCCAAACGATGAAACAATGTTTGTTAAACATTTGAAATTTGCTTGCCAAAAGCAATATTTGACCGTTTTGGCAGCATCACAAAACATTGGTCGTCAAAAATTTTATGCTAGACATGACTTAGTGAGGTGAAAACATTCACCGCCAGTCACGGTCAAAGCCCTCATAGAATCGTCAACTTCGAACGCACAAAAGAAAACGATACAACCAGACCAGCACTAGGATAGGGAAGCTTTGCACATAAAACTTCAAAGTTTTGATGATTTGCATGATTTTAGCATGACAATCTCGATAGCTTTAGATTTTAAAATTTCAACTCTGTACGCCTTTCGTTGAGGACAGGAGCTCTAAATTGGAAAAGTTTGGGTCTCTAGTCTAGAAAAATCGATTTGAAAGTCAATTGATGTTTAAAGATAGTTTGATAGTAGAAATGTGTAGCTAAATTGAAGGAGAATCTATCAAATCAAAAGTATTCCCTTTTTCCTTTTACAGTTATCAAGTCTCAAAGATCAGAAAGAAGAACTGCTGTATTTGCTTCAAGAGCAAAAAGGGATCATAGATGAATTGATGCTGAAAGAAACTCATAAAGTTCGAAAGCTTAGAAAGCAAAAGGCAGAAGTCATCGATGATTTTCAAGAAGCAGAAAATGAGATTGAGAAACTGAAGCAGGAGAACGAGCATCTGAAGACAAATGTTTCAGATTGGGAGGAAAAGAGGCGAGATACAGAGAAGAGATTGAAGGCCTAAAAACTGAAGTGAAGGAGAAAGAAAAGTTACTAGATTTGAATGATGAAGAAAATCAGCTTCTTTATTCTGAAATTGAAGAAGCTGCTTCAAAATTTGAGGAATTCAAAGATATGGTTACGGAGAGCGAAGAAGAAATAGCAAACATGGAGATGTCTTTGCTACAAAAAGAACAAAAGCTCGAGCAAGCTCTTGCTAATTTTGAAGCTGAGAAAGAACAGCTTCAGAAAGAATTATGCCTCATCAGAAATGAAAAATCTGATGTTGATTTGAAGATTCAAGTAGCAAAAGCAGAGAATGAATCTATGTCCAGGAAACTACAAGAGTTAGAATTAGAAGTTCAGAAGTATCAGAAACAAGAAACAGAGCTTCAAGAAGCAAAGACAAAGAACGAATCTATGTCAGAGAAGATAGAAGAGCTCGAAGTTGAGATTCAGAAGTATGCACAACAAGAAACAGAGCTTCAAACAGCAAAGATAGAAAATGAATCTATGTCGAGAAAATAGACGAGCTCGAATTAGAGGTTCAATATCATTCAAAACAAGAAAAAGAGCTTCAAGCAACCAAGGAGGAAAATGAATCCTTGTCGAGGAAACAAAAAGCTCTTGAATTAGAGGTTCAGAAACATGCACAGCAAGAAGAAGAGTTTCAAGCAAAAAAAGCAGAAAATGAATATTTGTCGAGAAAAGTTGAAGACATTGAATTCGAGATTCAGAATTATAAGACGGCCACTCATTTTAAAGATGTCGAGTTCAGTGAACTGAAAATGAAGAATGAAAAGTTGAAGGAAGAGCTCATGAAGATGGCTGCAACAAATGAAGATTTATTGAAAATGAATGCAAATATGATGAAAGTAATAACAGAGCAAGAAGATTCATTAATGAGAATGGGAAATGAATTAGAAACTGTTGGAGAAATATGCCAACAGAAGGAACGAATCAATAAAAACGTTGCTGAACAGTTAAAGGCATTAGAAAACAAATTCAAGACTTTGATGAAAGATGTTTCAGAAATACAAAAAAAGAAGAAAAGAAGTGTTTTTAGTTGGTTGCGAAGAAGGCAACAGAATAATTAAAATCTTACCAAAAATTGGTACTATCACCATTTATCTTGCTTTTGACCTTTTGTTTCTAAAATTGTTTATTCAATTGAATGTTCTATTAAATTGTTCTAGAGAAGTGCGTTTTCATTATTTCTTACCTTTTATAATACGTGTTGCTGGGCTTAGGTTACGACGTGGAGCTAGACTTATTACATGCGTCCAACGCAAACAGCAACAACAACAACAGCCCAAAAAGATGCTTCCTTAAAGGTAGACTCACTATGTAGGACTCATTATTTCGCTTGAGGTTGCTGTTATTGCTTTCTACAATTGCTCACTGGGGGGCTTACAAATAAAAAGTAGGGGAGCGTAAACTAGAGACTCGGGTAGTAAGTCTACCTCAGAGTGACTGAGCTCTCAGCTGTCAGTATGAGGATCCAAACATTCAGCTAAATAGCGATAACTATGACTTGTGTAATCAGTCTATAACGAGAAGAACTTTGCAATCAATTAAAGGGATCAGCGCAGTGTACAAATTAGCACATGCGCCATGACGGCAAACCTATCTAGGAAATTGTTTGGGACGTTATAAATCCAATGGGGACGTCAAAACCCTTCAGCAGTGATAACCATCAGTGCCAGTTAAGATATCCGTCTGGTGTTGATATTCAAAACTGACTGATCTCAAAATAGGCAACATGGGCCAACAGTAGAAATGTCGTGTGCCTAAAGCAAGATCAATCCTTCCAAAATAACATTTCAATTGGGTTTGTCACGACGGATGAAAAGCGTGAAGAGCTCATTTACGCAAAGCGTGCCATTTAGCATATTGATTTTTGTTCCATACATTCGGTGAATCAATCGCAACGATAACGAAACAAAGCATTAATGAAATAAATGCTTACCTCATATACTCTGACACTTCTGCTTGCCGTTGCTGCAAAGATGTATTTGATTTCTTGAATTATTTGGTATGCGATGCCACGAACACTTGATTTTTGAGAAGCAGCTGGGTTGAAGCTTTTCAGGAGACGCGAACTGATGCAATCCCACAATCGTAGTGATCCTGTGAGCGAAAGAAAAAACCAGTCACTCAGTTAATGTCCAGACACTTAAGTAGGGAAAGTTGGGCTTTCATTGCCCGATTTTCCTACACTATAATTCTTCCGGTGATAGGGCAGATAAATTACATATCCGGCCTGAAATGCACGAATTCGAACAGCAGAACATGAGGAAAAAGGAAATACCAAAAGAAGGAAAGGAGAGTCTGCTGGTGGATGGGTCAGTGTTCTATATTTCGTTACTGATTTATGCATTAGTCAAATATGAAGTAGCAGAGTAATCACACGACACTATGCAAGGATTCATGGGAGCGATGTGTAGCCAGCGATAGATTTTCGAACCAAACGGAAATTTTCCAGGACCCATTCTTTTTATCGCGCAAGTTGATTGTCGCAGAACTCTTGTCGCAGCGTGTAGGCACAACATGATTTATCAGAACAGGACATTTTCAGGTGTGTCGCGTCACCAGAAAAGGAGAAAAGTCGCACGTGCAGCCACGGATCAAATCTAATTTAAAAGTATTTTTCACTCTACAATCTACAATACTGCACTCTAAAAAGGCACAGCCCATGACGGAGGTACACAGGGCCTGTTTTATGCAAATGCCCCCCTAGTCCTATCATTAGCATTCATAAAGTTGCCCTCTAGTACAATTTATTCTCAAAAGAAAACTGCCAAGAAAAGCCAATCTAGGCCAATCTTGAGGTTGTATTTTGAAAAATTTTCAAGACCCATCTAATTAGTAACACCTCTGAGGCTCTGCACGCCTTTGGCGCATTTACAGTCAGCTGTAGCATCAGTGTAACTTGTACGGTAAAAATTCTCAACTATAGTAGAGATGCCCTTTGTTAGTTCTCCAGCTCTGCAAGACTGGTTGTGCATGAATTCTGACAAAAAGACTAAGAAAAGAATGAACCTGCAAAGACTGGACTCGCACTGTGAAAGAAAGCCCTCAAGATAAAACATAAGAACAATAATTTCCCTTAAATTTTTTGCCCCCTAGTTTTATCCCCTTAAAAGAGCCCTGGAGATACACATAACATACAGTACATTACCAAACATACACTAAACATACACTTTAAAAATGAGCTGAAAAAGGTAGGGGAAAGGTAGAAAGGTCATGTTGATAAGATGAGAATACTAGTCTTCTGTGTCTTGGCACTTTAGGACTCACGTCAAAACCTCAGTACTGAAAGGGTTAGAAAACAAATATCAGTGCATACCGTCTTGTCCTGCAGTGATTAGTCGATGTCCAGTTACATCAGTTGTCATTGCTGTTATATGACTTGTTCTTGAACCATGAGCCTCAGTGATCGTATATACCAATTGTCCAGTCTCCATTTCCCATACCTTAATACACAAAATAATATTAAAAAATACTTTGAAAATAAATGCTCATGCTTGTATCATCTTTCTTTACATACCGTAATAATTTGATTAAGTCCAAAGTCACAAAAAAGCCTGCCTCGGAAATAAGCCCCCAAAAATTCTACATTTTTAATAAGGGCAGAAACACTGCGTTGTAAGACAAACAGAAGACAAATATGTTTTGTGGTACTAATCGCGGCTCTTCTGCCCTTACACGTTTTTTTTATAAGAACGCTGAAATTGAAGAAAGCCATGCAATGTTCTTAATTTTTCCGATTTGAAGGCTCAAAATGTTCTTAACATGTTCTTAATTTTCTTGCTTTTTAAAAAGCTGTTGTTTTTCAAATTAGGTGATAATTGTTACGAAAAGGGACGCCCATGTAAAAATGTCACATATAGTCGCAGTGATTGATAGTTCACCTGTTTCTAGAGTGGAGAACAGGACAGCGCCACTTAAGAAAGTAAAATCTAATTTGTTTCTAGCTTCACAAAGCCTTGTAATGTTCTTAGCATGTTATTAACTTTTCAGCCTCTGAAGCCTTATGTTCTTATATACTTTGTTCTTATAAAAAACGTGTATTCTGTATTTTACGTCTTTGCTGCAAGAAGCTCTCTAGCTTTTCAAAGCAAGCAGTAAGTAACATGGTCTTTTCTTTTTTCGTCGTTATGATTATTTTTGTCTGATTAATTCTTATGACTCAAAAAGGTACATTTGGGTCTACTCAGTGAGTTGCGGTAAGTAGGAATAGCTGTATTCTTGGCAAGTTACATCAAGTGAAATGAAACCTCACTGCAAGTTAGGTACAAAAACTTTTTAGAAAAACGAGCACAATTTGCAGGCCTACATAAGCTCTACATGAGTGTATAGCTGCTAAAATCCATGACGAATTAAGATTGTTTACTAGCTTCATTAAAAGATCACCAGACTACAAAAGTGACAACAGTAATGCAATCGTTTTCAGTTGCATTGAATGTTGTTTAGGGAAGTCAGATAGTATGGTAAAACCTTGTTAATGGAACTACAAAACAACAATAAATATCGAAACAAAAATCCATGTATATGCATTTTGCTTTGTCTGGCTGTAATATAGAAAAGCAAAACGAAATAAAACGAACTACAACAGCCATCGTCCTTTCGGATTCCCAACCTATTCAATTCATCTGCCTGACAAACAGCATTTGTCATTGAAAATGAAACGAAACCCATAAAACTTATCGTTTCGAGTAATACTCTTCTGTACAGATATATTTAAAATCTTCGTCAGTTTGGCATCTCCATATGAGCTTGGTGCTAATCTCAAGAGGCTGAAGAAAACTCAAGAAATACAAATGCGATGTAAGCAACATGAAAAAAGACAGAGAGACCGAACATGCCCAACTTGCAAAGATTCATTTCGAGCATTTTGCTTGTCTCCTACGGTACGTATACCATAGCATTATTATATTCATTTGAAGTTAAGGTCGACAATGAGTACTCTACCCCAGATTCTTAATATTGCAGCAATTATTGTTATTGAATAGTTTCTTAATGTTTATTTTTTCATTCGGGTATGTTCAACTCAACTCAGTGTCCCTGTTTGTCAAACAAGTGAGAATACGTCCCAAAAATACAACGTTTATTTATGCCTAGGTCATATAAAGACCATCGTCTTCAATGCTAAATATTTCTTGCATTCTGCTGAATATCCTAAATACGAAATTGATAGTGCTTTTGAGTGTTCCTTGTTCTTCCGAAAGAAAACTCTTTTTTCAAGGAACTTAGTCGAGCTGTGAATATAACGTTTTTGATCATGTTTACACGATTTTGGAAGAACAGAGAAACAAAAAAGTAAAATGAAAATCAACTAAATATCAAAATAAGAAAGTGCTATATTGTTGATAGAGAGGCACCATAATTTTTCCAGAATTAACCCTTGTCCCTTTGACGTTTTCTGGAAATATCCCTATTTCTAATACCCTCATGGGGCCTAGATAGAATAAGGCGGGTATGCTAATTTCTTATAAGAAATCTCGTATGATATATGTAATTTTGTTAACTTTTTTAAATAAAACTCTACGCAATGCCCTTTTCCTATTAACCAAGTAAGTCTTTATGGAAAAAGAAGTAAACTAGACATAAGAAACTAGTGATTTGTGTAATTTCCCATTTAATGGTCGATTCCAGAAAACAAATTTCTCGATTTCAGAGTTGGGAAGCTCTGCACGAAACTTTTATTATACTTTTTGCTTAAAGTATAATAGTTAAAAACCCAGGCATATGTTTACAGTACTGTAGGGGATATAAACAATATCGTTGGCGGATATCATCAGTACTGTGGAGGATATTCAGAACAGTGGAGGTATACCATCAGTACTGTGGAAGGATACCATCAGTAGAGTGGAGGGATACCATCAGTACTGTGGAGGGATCCCATCAGTACTGTGGAGGGATACTGAACAGAGGTTCCCTATAGTGTCAATTTTCTTGCATGACATTTGTCTTACCAAACAAGTTCCGCTAGCATAAGATTTTTACTTTCGACAGCAGTGGCAGCTTTTGGAAAAGATATTCAAATCAGTGAACATGTGGAGGACAGCGAAGACTGTGGAGCCAGTCCATGTTATAGTCTAAAGCAGGCAGTGGAAAATGCAGACTGGAATGACGTAATATACCTCCCTTCCAACCCAAGCAGCCAATGGCAAAGCGAAACATGCAGCCAGAGCTACAGAATAACAAAAAACATAACTATTCACGGAGGAGAACAGAATACAGTGATCGACTGTAATGGTACTGAATTTAGACAAGCATTTTTCATTGTTCAAAGCAAAGGTGAAGAATATGTCAATTTCAAGATGGATACTTTAGATCTGCGTAACATAGAAGGCAAAGGTATATTTGTAGAAGGAGCCAATATCACGATAGAGAATTGCCATTTCTCAAAAGTTAAGCATGCTATATGGATCAAAGATAAGATTAAGGACGGTCATTTTACACGGCTTCGTGTAAGAAGGAGCATTTTTCAAGACTACTTTCTTGCAATCAATTTCCAGTGGGCTGCAAAGATTTTTCTCGATATAAAGAACAGTGAATGTTATGGAAATAATAAAGACAGTGTCTGTATATTTAAAGGTATCGACATAAGCCACAGACCAACAGAATATTTCGGTTCCTTAGATATTACTATTCATAACTCCGTTTTCGCTCAGAATCATTTCGGCATACGGATAATAAAAATATCTTTTTTTGAGGCTCAGAAAGCTTATTTTGAGCTCCACGGTGTAGTTTTTCGTGAAAATTATATCGGCATACAGATAATGACTATTGACACAATCATAACAAGACGTGGAAAAATATCCGAAGAACATATTGTTTTTGTTTCCAACACGCACTTTTACAACAATGAAAGGAACATCGACATAGGTGGAGGAGGCAAAAGCAATGAATGTGACAGAAGAGCGAATACAAGATATCAAGTTTATATCTTCAATACAACTTTTATCTTTGACAATAGTCAAAGATTAAACGGCAAAAATTCTGGCATATTCATAGACATGACAGGATGTGATAGCAACGTACGATTTGTTCGATGTACATTTGAATTTTACCATAACGAAACAGTAAAACAAAGGACAAACACGGGTGCTCATCAACTCGGTGTTATTGTGCTACGGAGCGGTAATTTTCTCTTTCAGTATTGCAATATTAGCGATGAAATACCCAGTCCGTTAAGAGAAACTATCGTTTCAGATTCCCATTTAGCCTTGCAAAATGTGAGACTGCAAGGCCATCCTCCATTGTTGACTGTAATTGGGACAACAATATTGATTGACACGGTTGTTCATTCGACATTTCCTTCAGAGCAGGTTATGGCGTTGATTTTTAACGGTAAATCTTTTTTGACAGTCAAGAATTTTGAGTTTAGCTGCCCAAGAGGTTACTCTGTTAAAGGATTTAGAAATATTGTAACTACTTATGATGCAAAAAAACTAATAACTGGACTATCATACTACTGTAAATCATGTCCGGCAAAAACCTATAATTTAGATGCTGGAAGCGAGAAACTGAATGCCAGAGGCAGAGACGTAAAAGTAAAAACACAGAGCCCAAAATGTATCAACTGCCCGTATGGGGCTACATGTCTCAAACGCGTAATTGCAAACCCGGGCTACTGGGGAATTGAGCGTTCAAAGAGACTTTATTTCAGTAGGTGTCCAAATGGATACTGTTGTGAGAAAAATTGCACAGGAATAAATGGATGTGCCTCTGGAAGAAACGGAATACTGTGTGGCAGATGTATTGATGGTTATTCAGAAAATATTATCAATAACCATTGTACAGCAAATGATCAATGTGATCGATGGTGGATATCAATTGTAGTATTTGCTATTGCAATTGTATATGTACTGATATTTCTCTATCTTCAAGATATTCTGAAGGCAATATTTCGATTAATGCTTCCATTTAGAAGACGTGCAGACAAAGAACAATTCACCGACAGCAGAGATTCGCAAGACGACAATTCTTCTTTTCCTTCTATGATTAAGACTGTTTTATACTTCTATCAGCTACAGTTTTTCCTTGACATAAATGGTGTTCCTAAACTTGATGAAGCAAAAGAGAGATTCAAAAAAGCCATTTTAGATGCAATGAATTTCCAGCCAACAGTTCATTGGATATCAGGATGCCCATTCAAAGGCCTAAACGCAGTCACTAAGAAACTATACATGACACAATTCAACATCTATATATACGTTGTTCTTTTTCTCATTTATATCTTCATCAAGCTCAAATCTCGCTGCACCAAAACAGACGACAAGGCATTCATTGCAAGGTTATGCAGAGCAAGCACAGTCCTGATTCTAATCAACGTGACGTCACTAGCCAATACAGCATTGACGTTGCTAAACTGTGTTCATTTTATAGACAAGAATGTTCTATTTATCCAAGGTGATATAACATGTTTTCAACCATGGCAATATGCAGTCATGGCATATTTTGCTACGTTTATCATTCCTGTGATAATAGTACTGGTTCGTGGAGTTAGATTACTGCAAGAGGACAAGCTAAGAGCGAAGGATCTGATCATAAGCCTGGCATTCCCGATGTATTTTCTTCTTCCGCTGATGAGATGCTCAACGGGTGAAGTATTAGAAGAGAAAGACGATGTTTCCATCAACAATGAGCAAGCTGACGAACGTGAGCGGTTAATGGATCAGGATGATGAAGACGAATCAGAAAATCACGTTCGATCAAGATCTTCAACAAACAATACCAATAATGATGACCATGCACCATCCACCATTACAGAAGAAAACACACAAAAATCCTCTTCAAATGTACAACGTCCAACCACCAAAAGGGATCTAAATAAAGAATCAGTATCGGAAGTCCTGGCAAAGCCTTTTCTCAAGAAAGATGGAAATGGACCGCTATACTGGGAAGGCATATTGCTTATCCGAAGGCTTGGTGTTGTTGTTCTAAGTGCCATGATCTCGAATGTTGTGACTCGCTTGTATGCAGTATTTCTCTTGCTTATCACAAGCCTATTTCATCACGAACGTGTACAGCCATTTCGACATAAATCTGTAAACACAGCAGAATTACTATCTTTAATAGTACTCTGTTCTCTATGTGCTGTTAATCTCTTCTTTGCTCATTATATTATGGATGGACAGCTAATGAATGATGTGGACAAATCCATCGCTGTAGTGCTGGAATGGATCATATTCATTGTAGCAGTTGCAATTCCTGTATGCTTATCAATTGCCTTGGCGTTTGGCATAATCGCACGAATCCTCTTTACGATGTATTCTGTGAGCTCCAGAATGGTACGAAAGCGCTGCCCTGATATCACAAACGGTGAAATGCAGGACCCTTTGCTCAAGCATAACTAAAGAGATACTGCAAATAAAAAGTTATATCTTTTTGGTACAAACTTTTTCTTTTGACTAAACGGTGAACTGATCTTTACCGTATACAGAATTGAATAACCGTAGCTATGTATTCGTCATTCTAGTTACAATCGAATGACCGTATTACCGTAAATTAACCGTAGCTATGTATTCACCATTCTAGTTATAACAGTAAAACCGCATAACCGTAAAATAACCGTAGCGATGTATTCATCATTCTAGTTATAACCGTAAAACCGCATAACCGTAAAATAACCGTAGCGATGTTTTCATCATTCTAGTTATGACCGTAAAACCGTAAAATAACCGTAGCTATGTATTGATCATTCTAGTTATTTTAGTAGAACATTCACTAGAAATTATTCTTGAAGTTTTCATAAGTGTACAAGATTTCTAAGCATAGCTACATTTTAAGGAAACGATCTTTTCATATAGTCAATTCTCACTTTATTGGAAGACTTGGGACTTGATCTGTCCACATAATTGGAATTTCAGTCAAGAAAAAAAAGGACTGCCCTTCTTCAAGAGTTGTCAACTTCATAGGGATGTTTGTTTATAGAGAGGTTCCTGTAATTACAGTAATTAAAGAAGCATTTAAATATGATGCCTTATCTCAGTTATTTTTAGTAAGAAATAAGAAATTTCTAGAAACATTTCCTTCGTCTGTGATCATTTCTAACCTTTACCAAAACGTTTCTGAAGAGTAAACATTTATGGCTTGTGTAATATTTACAATATCTGTCTTTAATAAAAAATTGAAACGACAATCTTAGCTTGAATCTAAAGACGCTTAAAGGTAATTGGTTGTGTAGATCAATCAATGAGATAGACTAGTGAAATTCCAAATAGCAATAACAAAGTTTATTTGCAGTACCTAATTCCTAAATTGAACATGTTTTCCGTAAAAACAGAAACAGAATAGTTTCCACCATGGGTACAATTTTCCGAATTTTCCAAATTCTTTCACCGAAGCTTGGTTGGGAGGCCACAGTCCCCTGCACCTGCTTCCATGTATCTGCGCTTCTTACTAAAGCGTTCTTCAGCATT
The DNA here is from genome assembly GCA_014526335.1 of Chrysaora quinquecirrha. Lineage (NCBI taxonomy): Eukaryota > Metazoa > Cnidaria > Scyphozoa > Semaeostomeae > Pelagiidae > Chrysaora > Chrysaora quinquecirrha. The sequence goes on from JACTAT010000040.1 coordinate 9,207,062, forward strand.
AAGACCTTAGACCAGGGCCCAAGAATAAGAACACAAGGGCCTCTTATTCCCTGGTATTTGTGCCTTTGTACCTTTGTTCACAAATAAAGATGGTTTACTCTCTTTATTATAAGATAACAAGACTTGCGAAAGTGACAACAGTAATGCAATCGTTTTCACTTGTATTGGATGTTGTTTAGGGAAGTCAGTTATTAAGGTAAAACCTAGTTAATGGAACTACAAAACAACAATAAATATCGAAACAAAAATGTATGTAAATCCATGTTGCTTTTGTTTGGCAAACCTAATCAACTCATCTGCTCAACATATAGCATTAGAAAATGAAAGTGAAACTAAACCCTTAAAACTTATCGTTTCGAGTAATACTCTTTTGTACAGGTATAGTTAAGACATTCGTCAGTTTGTAACTCAATAAGCTGGGTGTTACCCCCGGCAATTAGGCATCTAAGAGTAAACTCAAGAGGCTGAGGAAAGCTCAAGAAATATACCTATAATGTAAACAACATGGAAAGACCGAACATGCGCAATTCGCAAAGCTTCATCTTTTGCATTTTGCTTGTCTCCTGCGGTACGTACCATAGCATTAGTATATTTAGTATAGACAGAATATCCCTACCGCCTGTATGCTTTCTCCATTTTACCCCAGAATTTAACAAGAAAGTACCCCGTATTCCCCTTAATTTTGTCCAGAATTATCCCTGATCTCTTTGATTTTTTCGGGAATATATCATATTCCCAATACATAGACTTAGGTGGGTACGCTAATTTTTTTTAAGAAACTTCTTATGACATATAATATATATATTTTTGTTAAATATTTCATAATAAAGCTCTCTCTATATACCCTTTTCCTATTAACCAAGAAAGTCTTCTTTATGGAAAAAGAAAAAAAACAAACATAAGAAACTAGTGGTTTGTATAATTTTGGGGTCGATTCCAGAAACCAAATTTCTCGATTTCAAAGTTAAGAAACTCTGCTTGAAACTTATATTATACTTTGTGCGTAAAGTATAAAAGAAACCTCGGCTTATACTTCCAAGCAAAGTTTTTTATAAAAAATGAGTGTAAACTGAAAGTAAAAAAAGTGAGTTCAAAATGTAGATACACTACAGTAACATGCGTCCTGAAAAAAAACATATTTTGTGTTTCCTACTATTCAATCTTCTTGTATGACATTTGTCGTACAATCACCCCGTGCAATGAGGCGGATATTCAACTGAATCATCGTAAATCGAACACGGGTGTCAAACATTGTATGTTTTATAGTGGAGTTTTCTTCGTTACGAAGGTAAAATTGTTACAAAAGCAGACAACATTTGATTTCTGTTTGATTCAGATGAAGATATCATATTTCACACCCCACCGTACTGAATATCCCTCACCGTACTCCAAGATCCCCCCCCTCCCACCGTATTGAATATCCACCACCGTAATCTAAGATGCCTCCCCATCGTACTGAATATCTGCCACCATACTGCACACCCCCACCGTACTGCACACACATTACATGGGATGAGGTGACAATACAAGTTCCGCTATCATAAGATTTTTACTTTCGACAGCAGTCGCAGCTTTTGGAAAAGATATTCAAATTAGTGAACATGTAGAGGACAGCGAAGACTGTGGAGCCAGTCCATGTTATAGTCTACATCAGGCAGTGGAAAATGCAGACTGGAATGACGTAATATACCTCCCTTCCAAACCAAGCAGCCAATGGCAAAGCGAAACATGCAGGCAGAGACACATGATAACAAAAACATAACTATTCACGGAGGGAACAGAATACAGTCATCGACTGTAATGGTATTGAAACTACAGAACCAATTTTCAGTATTAAAAGCAATGGTGACGAATATGTCAACTTCAAGATGAATAATTTAGAGCTGCGCAATATAGAAGGCAAAGGTATATTTGTAGAAGGAGCCAATATAACGATAGAAAGTGGCCGTTTCTCAAAAGTCCAGCATGCTATACGAATCATAGATCAGATTAATAACGGTCATTTCACACGGCTTTATGTAAGAAACAGCATTTTCATGGTTACCGGTATGCTATCAATTTCTATTGGGTTGGAAAGATTTTTATTGATATGAAGGACAGTGAATGTTACGGAAATAATCAAAACAGTGTCTGTATACGTGTAAAGGAGGTACGCTACAAACAAAGAGAACATTTCGATTCCTTCGACATCACCATTCATAACTCCGTTTTCGCTTGGAATCGTTGTAGTATATGGAAATCTGGTTTTGTGGCTGAAAAAGCTAATTTTGAGCTCCACGGTGTAATATTTCGAGAAAATAATCATGGGATACACCTACGTTCTAATAACGTCAAAAAGAGTGGGAAAATGATGGAAGAACCAAACTTTAAAGACCATAATGTTGTTGTATCCAACACGCATTTTTACAACAATGGACTTGACATCTTAATAAGAGGACGACTCAGAAGCAATGAATATGACAAAGGTACAAATGTGAGATATCAAGTTTACATCTTCAATACAACTTTTATATTTGAAGGAAAAAGATCAAAAGCCAAAAGTTCTGGCATATTCATAGACATGACAGGACTTGGTGGCGACGTACGATTCGTTCGATGTACATTTGAATTCTACTATAACGAAATAGTAAAACAAAGGACAAACACGGGTGTTCGTCAACTTGGTGTTATTGTGCTACGAAGTGGCAATTTTCTCTTCCACTATTGCAATATTTCCGATGAAATGGGCAGTTCGTTAACAGAAACTATCCATTCAGAGTCCAAATTAACCTTGCAAAATGTAAGACTGCAAGGCCATCCTCCATTGTTGACTGCAACTGGAGAAACAACATTGATTGACACGGTTGTTCATTCGACATTTCCTTCAGAGCATGTCATGTCGTTGATGTTCAACAGTCTATATTTTTTGACAATCGACAATTTTGAGTTTAACTGCCCAAGAGGTAACTCTGTTAAAAGATTTGAAAAATATATGCATATTTCAAATTTACTGAAAGGAATAACTAGACTTGAATACTACTGTAAACCATGTCCACCGAAAACCTATTCTTTAGATGCTGGTAGCGAGAAACTTCATGGCTTTACTCATCTACAAATAAAAACACAGAACCCAAAATGTATCAACTGTCCGTATGGGGCTACATGTTTCGAACGGGTAATTGCGAATCCAGGCTATTGGGGAATTGAGCGTTCAAAGAAACTTTCTTTCAGCAGGTGTCCAAATGGATACTGCTGTGAGAAAAATTGCACAGGAATAGATGGATGCGCCTCTGGGAGAAATGGAACACTGTGTGGGAGATGTATTGATGGTCATTCAGAAAATGTCATCAATAACCATTGCACAACAAATGATCAATGCGATCGATGGTGGATATCAATTGTGGTATTCGCTATTGCAATTGTATATGTATTGATATTTCTTTATCTTCAAGATATTCTGAATGCAATATTTCGATTAATGTTTCCATTTAGAAGACGTGCAGACAAAGAACAATTCACCGACAGCAGAGATTCGCAAGACGACAGTTCTTCCTTTCCTTCTATGATTAAGACTGTTTTATACTTCTATCAGCTACAGTTTTTCCTTGACATAAACGGTGTTCCTAAACTCGATGAAGCAAAAGAGAGATTCAAAAAAGACATTTTGGATGCGATGAATTTCCAGCCAACAGTTCATTGGATATCAGGATGCCCTTTCAAAGGCCTAAATGCAGTAACTAAGAAACTATACATGACACAATTCAACATCTATATATACGTTGTTCTTTTTCTCATTTATATCTTTATCAAGCTCAAATCTCGCTGCACCAAAACAGACGACAAGGCATTCATTGCAAGGTTATGCAGAGCAAGCACAGTTCTGATTCTAATCAACGTGACGTCACTAGCCAATACAGCATTGACGTTGCTAAACTGTGTTCATTTTATAGACAAGAATGTTCTATTTATCCAAGGTGATATAACATGTTTTCAACCTTGGCAATACGCAGTCATTGCATACTTTGCTTTGTTTATCATTCCTGTAATCATAGTACTGATTCGTGGAGTTAGATTACTGCAAGAGGACAAGCTAAGAGCGAAGGATCTGATAATAAGCCTGGCATTCCCGGTGTATTTTCTTCTACCGCTAATGAGATGTTCAACGAGTGAAGTCTACAGAGAGAAAGACGATGTTTCCAGTAACAATGAGCAGGCTGACGAACGTGAGCGGTTAATGGATCAGGATGATGAAGACGAATCAGAAAATCACTTTCGATCAAGATCTTCAACAACCAATACCAATAATGATGACCTTGCACCATCCACCATCACAGAAGAAAACACACAAAAACCCTCTTCAAATGCGCTAAGTCCAAACACCAAAGGGGATCTGAATAAAGAATCAGTATTGGAAGTCTTGGCAAAGCCTTTTCTCAAGAAAGATGGAAGTGGACCGCTATACTGGGAAGGCATATTGCTTATCCGAAGGCTTGGTGTTGTTGTTCTAAGTGCAATGATCTCGAATGTTGTGATCCGCTTGTATGCAGTACTTCTCTTGCTTACCGTAAGCCTATTTCATCACGAACGGGTACAGCCATTTCGACATAAGTCTGTAAACACAGCAGAATTACTATCTTTAATAGTACTCTGTGCACTATGTTCGGTTAATCTCTTCTTTGCTCATTATATTATGGATGGACAGTTAATGAATGAAGTGGACAAATCAATCGCTGTAGTGCTGGAATGGATCATATTCATCGTAGCAGTTGCAATACCTGTTTGCTTATCAATTGTCTTGGCTTTTGGCATCATCGCACGAATCTTCTTTACAATGTATTCTATGAGCTGCAGAATAGTACGCAAGCTTCGTCCTGATAACACACATAGTGAAATGCAGGACCCTTTGCTCAAACATAACTAAAGAGATACTGCAAGTAAAAAGTTATATCTTTTTGGTACAAACTTTTTCCTTTTGACTTGAAGGTGAACTGATCTTTACCGTAGACAGAATAGAGTAATCGTAGCCATTTATTTATAATTCTACTTATAACAGTATAACCGTAAAATAACCATAGCTATGTATTCATCATTCTAGTTATAACCGTATAACCGCATAATCGCAATATAACCGTAACTATGTATTCCTCTTTCTAGTTGTTTAAGTAGGATATTCACTTGAGAAGAACATTTTAAAGAAACGTTTTATTTGGAAATAGTCAATTCTCACTTAATAGAGGCTTCGGCAAAGATGGCGGCTGTTCAGTCCTTTGTATTTATTAAGGATTTCTGCAGGGAATTCTGCTCCACAATCCATAGGTCATGGTAGAAGTCCTTTTCCAAAAAATCATGAAACCTTACCATAATTCAACTAAAATCTACTTTAAGGTGCCTAATTGCCGTCCCCTCGCTAATTAATTTTTTGAAAAATCCCCAACCAGGACCCTATGCTTACCTAAGATTTACATTAATATAATTCATGTCGATAATTTTTACTTAATTCACTGTGACTTTCCTAATGTGAAATTCCACTTGTACACTCCATTTGTTGGTTAGAACTATGGATCGCCTTAGCCTTTAAGTACTATAGGGCCTATTGCACCTAATGTCAGCAGTTTACTGACAAAGTATTTCAAAGAAATTCCAGCCCAGCCTTTTATTCCGACTCCCCTGCCAATTAGATACTGGCTGCAGTTCCCACCCCCTCCCGGCATATTCCAACGCCTCAGCAACATGAAGAGGCATCTGAATTTTATCAAGCTATACAATATGGCGTCATGGCGGCAATACAAGATGGCGAATGGTCTTGCGAATCTAATGCATTGCAATATCAAAACATTAATGCACACAATGTGTGTTATTATATTATAGCGAAGTTACTAACCTTAAGGATGCATTCAGTACATGCAGAAACCATTTGATTCAGGTTATCATTATATAACATGCACCATATTCCCTGCTCATGCGTGTGAGGCACAACTTGAGAATCTTGATCACGAAACAGCGGCCACAGTTCGATTATATTTGTTCCTAGGGGAAAGGATAATAAACAACTCTCAGAAGTACGAGGTTAGGACCCGTCTACACGAGGCCGGCTTACTTTTGATTCGTATCAAAAGTGATACGGATGGGTTGCGTTTACACGGCGCCGCACTACTTTTGTTACTAATAGACTTCCTGTTGACACAAGTGCGGATTCGCATGAAATAGAGGCCTAAATAACTGAGGCTGAAATTTGAAAAAATTGTGGGCATTTACCCATTGAGCATAAATGTTTTAAAACGGATCAGAATTAAGCCGGATTGGCAATTTACACGAGACCGGATCACAATGAAAACGTCTCGCTAGAAGGATCAAAATTGATCTGGCTATCCGTATTGATTTTGTTTCGGATTCAAATGGATCTGGCCTCATGTATACTGTTAGGAATATGCAGTTAACCGTTAGTTACATTGTGTCCCTGTGTCTAGATTACGTAATTAACCGTTAGTTACATTGTGTCCCTGTGTCTAGATTACGTAATTAACCGTTAGTTACATTGTGTCCCTGTATGTAGATTACGTATTTGTTCTAGAAACTTCTTCGTTCTAAAAATAAGAAGTTTTGTGTGCGTGCGTAAAAGTTCAGTTGTCGTCGTAGCAGTTTGAGTAAACATCGTTGTGTCGTTGAGTAAAATCTTTGAAATAAACTCTGCTAAAATTCAATTATCAACATATACTACACCTTGTTTACAAAAGGAACAGCAGCGAAATAGACACTAAATGGTCAACAAAACAATCTATCCTTACTCGCCATCTTATTTCATTTCATTTTCATTTTCAAATTTCTATTATCAAATCAAATTTTCAAATCTTACCAACCAACATATTGGCTGAAAGGCCATTTTCCATTTTGATTAGCTTTTTTTTTTTTTTTTAAAAAAAAAAAATTTTTTTTTTTGGGGTTTTTTTTTTTTTCCCAAAAAATTTTTTTTGGAAAAGGGGACCCTTAAAAAAAACCAAATTTTTTTTTAAAAAAGGGGAAAAACCAAAAAAAAAAATTTTAAAATTTTTAAAAAGGGGAAAAATTTTTTTTAAAATTTTAAAGGTTTTCTTTTTCCCCAAAAAAAAAAATTTTTTTTAAATTCTTTTTTAAATTTTTTTTTAAAAACCCCAAAAAGGCAAAACCCAAAAAAAAACCCTTTAACCAAGTTCCCCGGGAAAACCAAAAAATTTTTTTTTTTAAAGTTTTTTTTTTTTAAAAAAAATTTTTAAAAATTAAAAGGGTTTTTTTTTAAAAGGTTTTTGGGAAAAATTTTTTTTTCCCCAAAAACCAATAAAAAAAAAATTTTTTTTTTTTAAAAAAAAAATGGGAAAAAATTTTCCTTTTTCCCAAATTTAACCCCTTTTTTTTTAAAAAAAAAAAAAAATTGTTTTAAAAATTTTTAAATTAAAAAATTTTTTTTTCCTTTAAAAAAAAAAAAAAAAGAAAAACCCAAAAAAAAAAAAAAACCCCCCCTTTAAAAATTTAAAATTTTTTTTTAAAAAAAAAAATTTTAAAAAATTTTTTCCCAAAAAACCCCTTTTAAATTGGGTTTTTAATTTTTTTTTTTTTAAAAATTTTAAATAAAACCCCCAAAAAAAAAAAAATTTTGGAAAGGTTTTAAAACCCCTTTTAAAAAAAAATTTTTTTTTAAAAAAAATTTTCCCTTTTTCCCCCAAAAAAATTTAAAAAAAACCTTAAAAGGTAGGGGGGAAAAAAGGGGGGTTTAAAAAAAATTTTTTTTTTGGCCCCTTTTTCCCCCAAAAAAAAATTCCCAAAAAAAAAATTTTTTCCAGGATTTCCCTTGTTTTTTTTTCCCCCTTAAACCCCTTTTTGGGGTGGGGGTTTTTTTTTTTAAAAAAAAATTTTTAAATTTTAAAAACCAAATTTTTCCCATTTCCCAAAAAAAAAAAAAAATTTAAAAAATTTTTTTTAAAACCCTTTTTTAAAAAAAAATTTTTTAAAAACCCCAAAAAACCCCCAAAAATTTAAAAAAAATTTTTTTTAAAAAAATTAAAAAATTTTGGGGAAAAAAAATTTTTTAAAAATTTTTTTTTGGTTTTTTAAAAACCCAAGTTTGGGGGGATTCCCAAATTAAAATTTAAAATTTTAAGGGTTTCCAAAAAGGGGAGGGGAAAAATTTTAAACCCCCTTTTTGGGGAAACCTTTGGGGCCCAAAATTTTTTAAAAAAAAAATAAAAAAAACAAAAAAAATTTTTAAAAAAGGGGGGGAAAAAGGGGGGGGAAAAAAAAATTCGGGGGGCCCAAAAAAATTTTAAAAGGAAAACCCCCCTTTTTTTTTAAAAAAAATTTTTTGGGGCCCCTTTTTTTCCCCTTTTTGGGGTTTTAATTTTTTTTTTCCCAAAAAAAAAAAATTTTTTGGGGGGGGAAAAAAAAAAAAATTTTTCCCCAAAAATTTAAAAAAATAAACCCCGGGAAAAAAAAATTTTAAAAAAAAAAGGAAAAAGGGGCGGTTTTAAAGGAAAAAAAATGAAAAAATTTAAAAAAACCCGGAAAAGGGGTTTTATTTGGGGAAAAAATTCCCCCTTTTTCCAAAAAAAAAAAGGGTTTTTTCTTTTAAGGTTTTTGGGGGGTTTTTTTTTTTTTTTTTTAAAAAAAAAACAAAAAAAAATTAAAAAATTTTTTTTTTTGGGAATTAAATAACCCAAAAAAAAAAAATTTTTAAAAAAAACCCCCCCCCTTTTTAAAATTTCCCGGGTTAAAAAAAATTTTTTTAAAAAAAAAATTTTTCCCCTTTTTTCTTTTTTTAAAATTTAAAAATTTTTAAAAACCCCCGGGGGGAAAAAAAAAAACCCCCCCAAAAAAAAAAAGGGAATTGGGGAAAGGAAAAAAAAAGGAAAAAAATTTAAAAATTCAATAATAGTTGAATTTTCTTTCGCTCCGCCATTTACTCGTAATTTTCTTTTAACTATGTTCCCCTGAAACCATATCATGTTTGAAAAATAAGAATACTTTAAGAATATTTTCAGGCTCAAAACGAAAATTTCTTAAGAATATTGAGGCTGGGCAAAATTTATGGTATTCTTATAAAAAAAAAGAGTGTACTTACTTGCATCACCCAATCATTGTGAAACTTTCTCTTTATTATTTGGCTGTAAAGATGATACACACAAGATTTGAATATAAATGATCGTAGATAACAACACAGGAGGACAACAACGTAATAATAAAAAACGAAAATCAAATGCTACCTCGTCAATTCACTTGGGTCGATTATATTGCTTGTATCTTCGTGGTCTTTTTCGATTCTTCGTGTTTTTTGAAAATCTTTTACATTTAGAGTCATCAAGCTCACATTCCCTGAAAAGCCCATAAGAATTATATAAATCATAGCGAATAAACATATTGAAGTAAAAATACCAAGTTATTCTTCTTTAGTTATGTTTCCAAGAGGAAAAAGTGATCAATCTATCAATCTATCAACCTATCAACTATCATTAAATCCTGAAACCTTTATCCTACCAGGATTTTTTTTATTTTCAATAGCCGATGGACATCCGTCAGTATTCGACCTTTTTATATGGTGTTCGAAAATACGGCTGTTCGGACCGGCAACCGCGCAACCTGATTGGTTCTTCGTCATTAAACTCAAATAAATCCTTTTCATTAACAATTTTTGTCAATGCAGCTAAGACTTGTGATAAATTTGCAACATGTACACTGTGTAAGCGGGGGTTTGAGGTTTAATATGAACAGTTTTCGTCAATGCAGGTAAGATTTGTGATAAATTTGCAACATGTACTACACAGTGTAAGCGGGGGTTTGGAGGCGACAGCCCCCAATATTTCAGTAGGCCACATTAAACTAAACCATGCTGGTCACGGGGACCTCTAAATTGGAGTGGCACCATATGACACTTCCGGGCAGCGGACACTTTTCGACAACGCCAAAATTTTTTTTCAAACAGTCTGTTATACGGAAGTTCCACTTAAATATATAGTTCTAGGGAACAGCTGGAAATAATTTAAGAGAAGCTAAAAATTGAAGTAGCCTCATGACCACGGAGTACTCCGACCTCTCTTTCCCCCGTAGAGCTAATTTCGCTTAGCTACCCCTGCATAAGGGCCCCGTCTTACTACATTCCTACGGATCCCGAGCGTCTCCGTTACGCTACCGATTAACGATCAAGTTATCTACCTTGTTCATCGCCAAATAAAACGTAATCTTCAATTCCTGGATTGCTTTTCCATGGAACCCTTGTGACGCATTGAGGAGAGTCAATTGGTTTTATGTGGAAAAGGTTCTAGAAAAAATAATAGGTTAATGTAGACGTTTGAGTATACAGTTTACTACAAAACGATTTTCCAGATATAGCGTAAAACGATTCTCCAGAATCCTTAGTCTAGTCGTGCCATTCAAGCCCTTGTAACTACCTCCTGTAACTATCAGCAGCCAACGCCAACGTGCAAAACGAAGTTGGGTAAAATGTTGGGCGTGTTTTTGGCTTAATTGGCCAAGGCTTACATTTAAACCTTCTTATCATAAGTACGTTTTTAAGGCTGAATAGAAAGAAATGAGAATTCAGATAACTTCAGCTTACCCCTTCTTTTCCTTTGGCACGAAAATTCCAAATCACTATAGATCTCTCAGTTGAAATCTAAGAAAGAGGTACATTTTCACAAGAAAGATAACAGACAGACGTCTTAGAATCTAGGTCTAATAAAGTAATGTTTTTTGAGATTATCAGGGTGCATAATGTATAGCGATATTTACGGAACTACCTTTTGGCCATCAGGTACATCCTGTAATTATATTGTGTTGAAAATATATACAGGATGTTTCGAGAAAAAGGAAACCGCTTTTGAATTTTTTTTGCCAACCGGGGCTTCAAAGCCAATATAATTTTGTCATAATACTTACTGTGTACTAACACTCCTGTGAGTAAAGGGATAAGTTTTCACATTTCAATTTCACAAAAATATGCTGTAATGAACTTCATTGATAAATAAAGCATGTGCACAAACTTTATGCACATTTCATGCAATTGAGAATTTTCTGTTGCGTGGATAAGTAACAGCAAATGTTTATTGATACAACCATTGGTCAATTCAGGCCAAGGGTTTGAAAAATGATTTATTTAGACGGACAAAATTGTTTAAAAAACTGTTTATGGCGAGTTGTGGTTTCTGAAATACACATTGGACTGGACTTCGTGTTGACTAAAAAATACGGTGTGAAAAGTTTTGTTTCTTGCTCGTGTTATTCATGATGTAAAGCATTATAAAGTGATGTCAGCATAATTCTCATACCTTCAAAAACACGAGTACCAAATTTCATGCTCAAAAATTGATACGAAGGATTCTTTACCGGGTTCCTTTCTTGGAACACCCTGTAGCTTAAGGCGAATGCTAGGGATATTTTGTACATGTCCCCAACCACTAATTTATTTTGGGATAAAGTGTGGTGGAATTGTCTGTACCTTCACAAGTGGGAAGGGGAAACTGCATCCTTTATTACTAGGGTGACACGGGTTTAACTTATCTTAGCGTTCATATGTGAAGTTGAATCAATCCTTCAGATACGAATCTATGAATTCAAGAAGTATCGTCTATACATTTATACATCATACAGTTACTCGGCTATTTCATTGAGCTCTTTAGCTCAGTAGAAGCGTCGTTGGCTCTCTGATCATGCAGTCCAGGTTCGAATCCCATCTATTGTGGTGTGCCACTTGTGGAAAAATCTATCCTAGTGTTCGCCATTCATGAAAAATATGTACAAATATGTATGGTGCTGAAGAAGGCTCAACAGAGCCGAAACACAAAAGTCAAACTGGAGGAGAGCCTTGGGCTGTATGACTCGGAGAGTTACTCGGCGATTTCATTGAGCTTTATAGCTCAGTGGAAACATCGTTGGCTCTCTGATCATGCAGCCCAGATTCGAATCCCATCTATTGTGGTATTCCACTTGTGGAAAAATTCATATGTCATGTGTACGCATTCATCCTTGGTTAAAATGCATAACAGCACTACATGATTGTGACCATAATAGTAAAGTCAACATGTAAGATCGACGACAATTTCCTTACCGCAACAAGCCTCAAGTCAGGTAGGATGCAGCATCCAGTTACCCATGACGATTCCTTAAATAAAGTAAAAGAAAATAAAAGTAAAAGTAAATTTTAAAGTAAAAGTTCACTAAGAACATGAGAAACTTCATTGAAAATGATTTTCTTTAGCAGTCAGCAGTAAATATTTTTCATGTTAGTGGACCAGAACACAGAAATAAGAATCGAGAGGCATTAACAAAAAGAATGTGCATTGAAATCGAAATTTTTCGACATGGAGAAAAAAAAACAATTTTTTTACGAACTTAGGACGGAAAAGATTTTGAAAAATATACCCCAAAAACTACCTCGGAAGGATGGGGTTCGAATAAAATAGAGGGATTTCAACGCAGCCCACAAAAAAACTTTATTTCAATGACCAGCCTAATTTGCATAATAAGAATTTTGGTAATATACATTTTTTCTCGGTTAAAATTTGTACGTAGCATAATTGTGGAGATCGTATAGTGTCGACATCAAAATCTGAAAAAACTGAAAACAAAGCAAACAGAGAAATATTACTCTACTCACCCCTATGTCCACTGAAGATTTGAATCGAAACTAAAATAAAGAAGCAAATATATAAGGAAATCATCAAATTCATCAACAAAAGGTAAATAGATGGAATTCTCGATAGAGCGCACGTGTCAGATGTTGCCAGAACGGTGTTTTGAAAAAGGTAGATCATGAACAAAAACCACAACTGAAATGTATCAGAAGCTTTCTTGGGAAATACTAAACAACAGTTTTGTTCTGAATTGATAAGTATTTGCAATTGCAATTAGTCATTATAAATAAAACAAAAGATACAAATGTTTGCAAAGAAGAAGAAGACGACGATGACGAAAAAGAAGAAGGAGAAGAAGAAGAAGAAGAAGAAGAAGAAGAAGAAGAAGAAGAAGAAGAAGAAGAAGAAGAAGAAGAAGAAGAATACGAAGTAGAAGAAGAAAATGAAGAAGAATACGAAGAACAAGAAGAAGACAAAAACAAGAAGAATACGAAGAACAAGAAGAATAAGAAGAAGAAAAAGAAGAAGAATGCGAAGAAGAAGAAGAAGCACAAGAATACGAAGAAGAACAACAACAACAACAACAACAACAAGAACAAGAACAAGAACAAGGAGAACAAGACAAGGAAGAAGAAGAAAAAGAAGAATACGAATGTAATGTTTAGATGAGGCAGGACGACAATTCAGTAAAAGGCATTGTAATACAGCGATAGTTCTATTCTGAACGATTTTATAAGACTAAAACTAATTATGCATAAAATCAGTATATGTATTCTTAGGCTCCTGGGGAGTATATGATTGGCATGATGACATTACATTACACGAAGAAGGAGAAGAAGAAGAAGAAGAAGAAGAAGAAGAAGAAGAAGATGATGATGACGACGACGACGACGACGAAAAAGGAGACCAAGAAAAATAAGAAGCTTCTTCTGTCGGAATTTTGGCAAATGCATGTCAACCTTCTAAATATTTTCTGAGCGAATATATCTTACCTTGCGATTCCAGTGACAAGCAATTCCATGCAGAGTAACAGTTATGTAAATATTGAGTTCATGTGAGTATGTTATACATTTGATATTTTCTCTGCTCCGTCGATCACCTTAATTGTGTAAATAGACAAAATAAATGGATTGAAAGAAAACAGTTGAATCAAAGTAAGAAAATTTGGTGACAACACAAGCGATGCATGGTGCAGTACAGCAGTACTTCTTTGAAGATGCTGTGGCGTTGTGGCCTAATCCAGCTGCTCGGTGTTACAGAAGCTCAGCGAGGTCGGGGCTCGAGCCCCAGCTACGGTAGCGTCACAGCCAGGGTCGAGGTCTCGATTAATTAACATACTACTGAAATCCTAGTGAATGACGCTATATACACCATTTCACTACCTTCACCACCTTCTGCAACTCGCAATTATCTTGCAATGATGATGGATAAGAGAAATTGCGTGCAATTTTGATGCAAGAGCAAAAAATTGTGTAGCGTGTTGCAGCAATGAGCGAGCAAGCAAGCAAGCAAGAAATTTTATCAATTAAGATGATCGATGAACGAAGGTTGAGATTCGAGGAATCTTTGCAGCTGGTTGGGACCTACAACATGTGCCCAAAGACTGATTTGCTATATCCTGAGTAATGTTATCATTATGCAGCCCTAGAAGGTTGGACAGCTGAACTGACTGAAGGCCTGAGGAAAGTGATTTCTATTTTTCATTAATATTAATTAGGTAGAGTGCATTTTGCTACAACCTGGTCAAACGAAAAAGTGATATTGACAGTCATATTGGTAGAACCATATTGGCGTATTCGTTTGATAAACCGCAAGCACTTGAATAAGAGCATATTCTCGAGCAAAATCGCACCCTTCAAGTCATCCACATAATCGCACATCTTCGAAAAATCGCAACCCCAAACTGGGAGGTGTGCTTTTGCCGAAGACTTTCACACCGCAAAAACGGACCAAAGGATTGAGATCGCACCAAAAAAATGCAACGTTAAATAAGGTTGAAAATAAGGTTACTGTACGACACTGTTCACTTTATCTGCTTAGTGAAAGAATGAAAGGGCCTGACTAGAGATAGAAGAAATCGGAAGATATCTTCCCTCTTATAAGAAGTTTTTACAAAGTAATATCAGTGTGAAGGAATTAATATTAATAATAAATGTTTGTGTGGGTAGTGAAACTAAACTTGCGCGTTTACCAGTGTGTGATGAGCGTGCAATTAGACGTTTCAAATGAAAAGGCCTTCTTACCTCCCGCTTGTCCTGCAATTGTCTTTGAATCAAGAGTAAAAACATCTTCAGTTTCGTTCTGATTTTCAGTTTGCTCGTGATCTTCTGTTGCACTTGAATTAATACCAAATAGCTGAAAAAGATATAAATGACATGTGTTACAGTTACAGTCATTCACAATGAGACAATACTACTGACTTTTGACAAATTTCAGGCTCTGTAAGGTATATCTTTTCCCTAACAGGAGGCCTCCTAAGGGGGTGTGAAATCATGCATTCACGTGCAATTTCTTGACGATTAAAGCAATCATGCACGATAAAATTTCATTTTCACGTACATACAACTTTAGGTGCTTCTCCCCGCAATTTTGAGCAGGGTCTGTATTCAGGCTGCTTAACTTCATATATGTAAAGGATTCCGTGTCAAGTTTGTAACAGGGAACACAAAAATTAAGATTGTAGGGGGCTTCATAATTTATTAAATGCGCAAATGAAAAAAATATAGTTAGTTGACAATGCTCGATGGATAAAAGGGCCTTTCCTGCATTTAAGTAACCTCTCAATTATGTCTTCAATACTGTAAATCACGAAATTACGAGCCGTGCAAAGGCATTTCATGGGCCATGCAGGGGGTTAGGCATTCACACGCAAAAAGTTCTCCTTTCATGAATTCACGTATGAGAAATGGTCCAATAAGGCATCGAATGCAGAACCACTTGGGAGCCTCTAATAGCTGAAACATTTGATATCCGGGCATTACAGAGTCCAATTCTATTTTCAGTGGAGCAAAAAGAAATTCTAAATTTCAAGTACCATATTCAACAAGAAAAATTCTAATTGTTTATCAATATTTTACCACTCACCTCACCCCAGTCAACCTCTACATCTGGATTAGTGGCAATTTTTCTAAATACAGCCTTGATATCTTGTGTTTGAACATCTTGACCAAATAATCTTCGGACAAGTTGAAGGAATGGAGTGTAACCTAAGAAAGAAAGACAGCCATGTTTGGTAATGGTTGGTAAGGGGTACTCTACTGTAGTTTCAGGGTTGCCAGCACATCATGGTATTTTGAGATTTGCACAGTCAGCAGCCAAAGTTCGGTGGCCCCTGGGCAAATGATGCACTAATTTGACATTTGTGTAATGGGAGTGAGAGATGATGAACTAATGCTATTAAGATATCTTTGGATGGTTGTAATTTTTGTTAGATGTTTGAATATGTATTTTGATATTATGTTCGCATTCCATGAAAAACCTATTATGTTTTTTGTTTGTTTTGGGGCTTTTCTACTTTAAGGCCAAAATTTGGCCAACTTTGTCTTATTGAACATTGGCCAAAACATTTCTTGATGGGCAAGGGTTTAAAAATGGCGAGAATCAAAAAAATTTAGTCAAAACGGCCAAATGGCAACCCTGATTTGAGAATGCATTGAATGCTGGACAACTGGAACACCGGGACTATCAACCATAATACAGTTTTGTATGGCTTTGAATTTTGTGATATAGAGTCTTCTGTACCGAATTAATATAAAGTTGCAAAAATTTAGTCTACATGTAAAGTTTCACCATCTGGTTGCTTGTATTGTATAATTGATTTGATGGGCATTCAAAGTTTACAATTTTATAAGGGCTTATACCCAGTGGGGCTTGTACCACTAGTCACTTTTCATGGTCAAAGCCCTAATCGGGAACTTTTAAAGCTCATAAATTAATACTACCTTCAATCTTGGCAAAAACTGCTGAGACAAGAGCAGAAAATAATGTTAATATATTAAAGTTACATCCCCCACCCCCCCTGAATGCTGCTCAACCCTCAATTTCAATACTCTGTCTCAGCTATTTTTTGCCAAGATTGTTGCTAGGACTGTGAAAATTTGCACTCAGACCAATTTTTCGATGCTTTAAAGGATTTTAGCATCAAGAACTCAATTTCTTGAGATTTTGAAAAATTTTAATCCTGTTGGACTTTTGTCAAAAAGGTCTATACAAATGTACTTTAATTCATCTTACCATTTGTAAACCTTGACTGTAACAGCTGTTGACGTTCCTCAGGGTTCAGTTCTTCATCAATATATGTAAAGTCATCAATAAATTTGTAAAATTCTCCGATTTTATCTTTGAATCCATCACTAGTGTATTGCCTAAAGGTTGCTTCACGTTTGTAAGACTTGATCATCACATACTACTTCTGTCTTTGAGTTATTCTAAAAACCTAAAAATTAAATTATATAGGAAATATCATTGTTGAGATTTTTGCATGGTTCTTGATAAGAAATCAAAAAGAAACTTTGGGTACTTGATCAATATTTTAGTTTCTTATAAAAGAATATGTGTACTCAAAGATTTCTTAAATATCTATCAGCATTGTGTCCTGTATAGGTAACTATCAAAAATTTCCAACTGTATGCCGTGTTTGACTTCAGATTTCAAGTTCTCCAACAAAATTTTACGAGCAAAAGTGCTATGAACCCTGCGCTTTTGACAAGCAATGCATAAAAATTCCAATTAACACTATTCGTAATAGAATCTTTGATATCCCAACAAAACTGTCGGTCTATTAATTACAATAATTTCATCCATTCAAATGTAATTAATTTCTATTAAAAAAGTGTAAAACTAATGTGACACCATGACATAAGATAACGAAAAGATCATACCAACGACAATCAGGACTCTAGAGTAGGAATAGACCAGGCCATTTCGTTTCTTCGAAGATAAGCAAATAAAACGTAGTCTAGAAATGTCCAGCTCCAAAGAATGGATAGGCTGAACGTGTCCAATCAAAAACTCGCCTGTTCATTTGTTTGCAAACTTTTGAACGCAGATCTTTGGTGAACTGAGTCAGCATGGCAACAAGAGAAAAAATTTTCGTATCAAATTTCAGAGGAAGCAGCTGCTGCTGTTGTGGGATTCGGAGAAAGCGGGAACCGCGAAACACGTGCAGGTGCAAGTGAGCAAGTGAGCTTTATTTAATTTTCGCGCCTTGGATTTTCGCTCGCCAGTCGCCTTAGTTTTCGCGACAGCGTCAAAAAATTACTGGATAAGGAATGTGGGGCATTGATTCTTAACACTGACGGGGGAAGAGGCATGGTAAAAAAGAAGATACAGGTCGATCCAACTTTGAAAAACGTGCCGCGTAGTGGAGCGTCCAGAGGCGGCTATTGCTACAAAAAACAATAAAACTACAATAACTGCTCCGCTGCATGCTGAACAAGATGTTTTCATTCTTCAAACATAAAAATCAGCCTATTGGAAAACCGGCATAAAAAAGATACCCATCCCCAGTATCCCCCAAATAATACACGTTTCCCCCTGGAAGACGTTACTATGTGTGTGCGCCAATGTGGGTGTATATGAATGAAAGTAACTGCAAAAAGTTTTTTGTCTATATTTTACGTTTTCTATATTACTACAAAATCATTTTCTATGATTAGGCTATTCAAGGAAAAGCTGTTAGTGTCATTTTGCAGCCAGTTTGTATGTGAAATATAAAAATACTCCACTTGCAACAAGAGTACGGCAAAGATGATAATTAGACCATGTTTCCACCACAGCAGGGACATCTTCCTCAGCCACTTCTCCAGCCAATATCCTCTTTTTGATTGGCGATATTAATGCAACATGATAAGGAATCAAGGCCCCCATAATTGCAGCCCCACCAAGCCAGCCTATTTCATCTTTAGTTCGCCCATTTTCTCTTCAGTTCATCGAATAGTATTGAGAACAAAAGTCGGCTCACTGATCATTAAAATATTGCTCAAGACATGGTTAACCATTGTACCTGAGTATATTCCAGTTGTAACAGTGGACAATACTTTCAACCCAAGAACTACGTCATCCTTGCAAAGCGACGCCATTTTCCAAGAGGAAGAAATCGTGATGGTCCGTCATGGAACATTGAGTGGGCACATGATAGAGGGGGTGACAAAAATAGTTTAGAGACAATTATAGGGGAATGTAGGGGAATAACGGGAATAACGCATCTTCGGAAACTTTTGGCCCCTTTTGGTAAACTAGTGGATAGGTTAAAAAAAGTTGTTAATCAGTTTAACATTAGGTTTAAAAAGTTGTTAATAAGTTTGACATTCTTTGCGAAAATCATATCGCTTACAGGAAAGGGTACTAAACTTCTGATCACACACAGATGCAGTATGTATTCACTTTGCGTTCAACATTGCAATGTAAAAGCATGTCACATCTCTGTTTCCTTGGTTTCAAAAAAACGTTGGACTCGGTGAATCACAAAGAATTATTGCATCATAAGGTCCATAAGCTTGTAACTAATGGTATTAAAGGTAAATTCTTAGAAGCTTCTTCACAAGGTAAATCTAATTGTAACCTAACTGACTTATTACCATGTTCTCCTGGTGTAAGACAGGGGTGCGTCTTAAGCCCAATTCCTTTTGCGCATTTTTGCCAAACATCCAATGTTTCAAAACTTGAAAGACTCCATCTCTCTGCGTGTAAATATGCTTTAGGCATAAACTCAAAGACAAACACTGAAGCTGTTAGTTGTTGAAAATATAATGGGCATTATATGACATGACAATAGAGAAACATTTTTGGGACACATACAGGGTGGTAGGATAGGTGCATAGGTGTAAGTGACTGGAAACTTTAACATTATATTATCTGACATCAAACAGATTTCACTGAAGATAATAAGATTGTATATTTATTGTTTGTGTATGTGATGAAAGTACTGTAACTGCAAGTAAAGTTTTTTTTTCTATACTTTGCGTTTTTATATTACTACAAAATCATATTTTATATTTCAAGAGTACATTACCCTAGTCAAAGGAAAAGCAGTGTCATTTAGCAGCAAGTTTGTATGTGAAATACAAAAACACTCCACTTGCAATAACAGAACGCCAAAGATGATAATTAGACCATGTTTCCATCAAAGCAGGGGCATCTTCTTCGGCTACCTCTCCAGCCAATACCCTCTTGTTAATTGGAAATATTAATGCTCCAGTATAAGGAATCAAAGCCCCCATAACTGCAGCCCCACCAAGCCATCCTATTTCATCTTTAGGTCCCCCGTAAGATACAGCATAAACACCAGCAGCAGCTAACGTTGACAAGGTATGGGTAACAGGCAAGGGGGCACATCTTGGAAATACCGATTTGCATACTTTGAGAAGACAGCTTGCTTTAAGGCTTCTTGCTGCTGGCATTGAGCCATAGGCCAAGAAACACACACCACCTGCATGAATTAAAACAATTAAAATTCAGTATTTGTATTTTCCAAAGATTTTTTTAGGATATTTTGATAACATTCGCTTGACAAAACATAGGGGCCCTATGGGCGTGCTCGAAGAACGACTCTGGTTGAATATAGCTATTTCGGTCAAATGATGAAAGATGTTAATCGGTATGCACAACAATGACGATAATGATTATCATGATAATGGTGGTGGTTATGATGATGATGTTGATGACCACGATGATTATGATGCTTGTTGGTAGGGGTGATTGTGGTGGTAGTATGGATGTAGTGGTGGTGGTAGAGGTGGTTGTGGTGCTGAAGGTAGGGGTGCTTGTGATGGTTGTGATAGGGATGATCGTGGTGATGATTGTAGGGGGGTTGTGGTGGTGGTGATAGGGGTGGTCGAGGTGATGGTTGTAGGGGTGGTTGTGGTGGTGGTGATAAGGGCGTGGTGGTTTTGATAGAGGTGATCGTGGTGATGGTTGTAGGGGTGGCTGTGGTGGTGGTTTTAGGGGCTGGTGGTGGTGATAAGGGTGGTGGTGGTGATGGTTTTAGGGTGGTTGTGGTGGTGGTGATAGGGGTGGTGGTGGTGATGGTTGTAGGGGTGATTGTGGTGGTGGTGAGTTCCTTTAGATCTTGCCGCAGCCACACCATCAATGATAGTGATGGTAATCATGATGATGATGATGATAATGATGCTGGTGATTATTATCATTATTATTATTATTATTATTATGACGATTTTTATGGTGAGGATGATAATAATGAAGATTTGTTTTGAAAACTGGTTTGAAATTGCCGCTCTTTGCCAAGACTCTTTGATTAATGTTGAGAATGCGTGAAATGTCATTTACCAATCCAAGGTGGCAATTTGCCAGTTTCAAATGGTAAACAGCCATGAGTCAGATGCAATCAAGCTTGTGCGAAGAGAAAAGTTGTCACATGACCTTAAATTGACAAAGGGGCTTGCTGGCCGTGATTGTGAAGAACTAACCGCAAATTGCGCATAAATGGCCGAGACAATGGCCCTAATGGCATTCTTGAGATGCTTATACTATTGTTACACGTTTTCCATTGTTCAAGCGTTGGTTAGTCAGTGAGTTAGTTAGTTAGTTAGTTAGTTAGTTAGTTAGTTAGTTAGTGACACGCCACCCCACACCAATGTGTTCGAAATTCTTCGAACACAATAAAGCTACAAAAAAACTGCCAGATCCGTAATGCTACATAAGGCAGCCAAAGTCAAAACACACCGAATACGAAAATCGTGGTCATATGAATAATTTTGATATCACACATGCCGTAGCTATGATAAGGAAAGCAGGGAGTTGAACTGAACGCCCCAGAAAAAAGCCCATATACTAGGCCCATTTTTTTTTCTAACTCCTCTCAAATAGCATAGGGTACAAAAGTCAGTCTATTAAACGGAACATTAGATTATTGCTCAAGACATGTATATCTATTATACCTGAGTATATTCCAGCTGTAACAGTGGACAATACTTTCAACCCAAGAACCACATCATCCTTGCAAAGCGACGCCATTTTCCAAAAGCAAAGAACTTTTTTGACAGGGAGTGGAAGGAAAGAATTGCTTCCGCTAAACAATAGAACAATAGCTGTCAGAATCCAAGCAAATTCTTAGCCAATCATAACTGTCCAAGAACAAACGATTAGTGTTTTTCCAAGGAATCAAAAATCCACCGCATGCTGTTGTTCCGGGTTGTTGGTCCATTGAAACTTGTGTTTGTGGTGTGCTCAACTGCACGTGCCTTGCTGCGTTGTTTTGGTTTGGGACAGGACATTTGCAGGGACATTTGGAACAGAGCATTGGAGACTGTTTGCGACTTCGAGTTGAGAAGTAGTAATTAGACTACAGTATGCGACCTTTCTTTTCTTCGAAAGGGTGGAGTCAACTAAACTAAAGCAACATACAGTAGTTTTTTGTTATTATCATATTGTGTTCAATGTTGTGTATCTGTAGGTATCTGAATCATAAGCAGGCACAAATAAAATTAATTTAGTTATTCTATCATATCAAGTTAAAACTTTCCAGAAGTTGTATTTTTTTTTTATTTTGGCAAATTAAAGCATACAATGTAGTGATGATAATAACAAAAATGACTGTCAAGGTCTCTACTTGGCTAATTTATATGTATAATAAACAAATAGTCCACCAACGACAGCAGTGCGTAAAACTGCATGAAACCTCCATACACACATCTCTTCAGGGGCGTCATCCTCTGGCATTTCTTCATTCATGATGCGTTTGTTGATAGGCCCAGTAAATGCGACGCTTGCAGGGAAGACAGAAGCAAGAATTCCAGCACCAACAAGCCATCCAAGATCTTTTCTGTCTTGCTTGACTGAAATTGCATATAACCCAGCTGATGTAATTGTAGCACTGGCAATTGACAACGGGAACGGGCCCATTCTTGGCAGAAGTGCTCTAATTGAGACAAGCCCACAATGGTTGCTTATCGCCATTACACCAGGTTCGAAAGCATACGAGAGAAATGCTGATCCACCAGCGAAGAATCCGGTTGAAAAGACGGATAGAACTTTCAATCCCGTTTCAAGGGAATCTAAAGTGAAGATATCATTAACTGGCTCTGACATAGTGAGTCACTTCACTGTGAAAATCGTTTGCGATAGCAGTGAAAATTCCAGTCCAAACTGCGGCCTCTCGTTTCGCTGTCCTCTTCTTGGTTGTTTTTCTGGTAAGTCTGATCACAAAAGGTCAATCAATGACATTCAATGTTGTTGTTGTTTGACACAAATCTTTTTAAAACGCGGAACCCAGAACCTCGAATGGAATTATCGACAATGGAAGTATGGAATGGAGGAACGAAATCATGGAATGATAAAAGGGAACGGCGATCAAACTGAATAACGGAATAAGAGAACAATGAGAGCGACTTGCTTTAAATTTGCCAGTAAGAGCTAAATGCTCGAGCTCTCGTTCTCGGAAAATATGCACGAGAAATCTTAAATGTCTTCTGTTGATACAGATTAACATTTTACTTGTACTATTGCATTGGTGCGTAACCTCTTCGATCGTTTCATAGGCCGTGTATGAGATTCTTTGCATGCAACGGCAGAACCACATCACGGAAGCTTCTAATTTCATCTTCATTTACATTGCAGCTCCAACCAGATCCTTGATACTACTTCTGGCAACCGTGCCAATTTCACCCGTACTGGAACTGCATTTTCAATTGTACCGGCAGAAGTGAAAAGTTTGGTTCAGCACGGATAAAAATATGTACGTTTCAATCGTTTTAGGGCGTATTTTTTGGTAACCTTCTGTTTTTGGCAGACTCTCCGAATTTTGAAAACTGTAAACTTAGCAGGGAAAAGTTTCTTTTTCCAAAAAAACACGGCTACCGAAAATCCTAGGCAAATCGAATAAGGCTTCCGTTTCCTTGGCTGCAACACTTGTGAAATTTTTCTGAGGATGTGCCGTTATTAAGGGATGCCGATAATTTCATAAGGGCAGCCCGTTTTAAACGTGTACAACTTCAGAACAAAATTCCTTGCGAAGTCTGCGAAACCTTCCAGCTTTGCCAGCAGAAGGTTTTGGAGACCTGCGAAACCTGCCGTTTTCAGAAGACTGTACCAAAACAATTCGTTTCGACGTCTGCCGAACAGAGAAGGCGTCTGCTGAAAACAGAATGCGACCAAAAATACGCCCTATTAAAGTACGATTTTCATCCGAGCCGTGCCAATTTTATGTTACCTGTATTGTACCCGTGCCGTGCCGAAAACTTTTGCAGTATAAATAGGGGTTCTATAAGTTGAAAGATGGTCCGTGTTTCAAATCGATACATTTATTGGTCAAATATGGCTTTCTTGTTAAAAGAGCAAAGATTGAACAAAAAAGAAACGAATTAAGGGATAAGGGATAAAGAATACCATAAATTTCTTCTGACATCTCTAGTGGCCTGGCTACAGCATTTGTAAATTGCTTAAACAGGCAAATATAAGCTTTTCTTCTGAGAAAAAATTCGGATTAATAACACATGGCCTGAACAACACACAAAATCTACATAAATATTGTTTGAACACTTGAACGAAGTTGACAGACTGAAATTATTTACGATACTAAGTTCTCGGACACAATACTTTGTAAACTAACATTGAATATCAGGAACATTCCTTATTAAAGAATGCATCCTCGCCGCTTATTTCTCTGTATTTCACTCTGTTCTACAGCACTGATTACTTCGCGATGTGAAATCAAAATGAGACGTGGAATATTCAAGATAAAGACTGAAGATGATAGCATCATTCATGGAAGAAACATAGTTTCTCCACTGTCTTGTGTGCAGAAAGTCTTACACAAAGAGACAACAGGCGATCCTTGGTCAAAACAAAAGCAGTGTTTGCCACTTGCAGAGATACTGATTCTGGACCGGCAAGAACAAGATTCGCGTTAAGCTTAGAGTAAGGTAGGTTTCCAAAGGATGAAAGGTAAAGATTCATACAAAAAGGACAAATGATTGTATCATAACATAATTAGTGGTGTGAACTGAGGGCACATGAATTTTGACAAGCATTTCAAACATTTTTAGAACAAAAATTTTGATTGTTTCAAAACTCAACAGACTGAAACATGACCATTAAACCGTGACCAAACGATCGAACATTGTTCAAACATTTTGGCCCTATTTATCAAGCAACGTTTGATCGTTTGGCAAGAACTTAAAGCATTGATAGAAGTTGATAACAGCGATTTTGAGAATTTCAAAATCATTTTTTTGTTTATTTTGCAAGCGACAAATGTTTGACAAGTTTTGTTATGTGACGTGGCAAAACAGCCAAAAGTGGTGTTTTTCAAACAATTTCAAGAAATGTTTGACAAACAATTTTGATCGTTTGGAAAGAGCCTTAAAGTCTAAAAGGCCTATCATGATTGACTCCAGTGCAAACAATTTATCTTTAGTGTAGCAGTAAAAGGTAAGTGACAGCAACTTCTGTCCAGAACGTGAGAGGTTGGTTCGACCAGGACACTTCTCTGGAGTCAGCCACCTTTGAATTCGTAGTGAATGTTCTACAAAGCGACCAGAAGTCATGGAGATATTGTGGCCCAGGCCCAGCCAAGGTTGGCCAGCTTGAAGATCAATAGTTAAGAAAGTTAAAGGTCGGTTAAAGGTCTTTCGCATTTCAGGGATTCTTCAACATGAAGACAAATACGCCGACGCTTCTCCTATTTACCCCGCTGTTATTACGTTTTGTCTTGGTAAACTATACCTATTTTATGATGACTCAAATAAATGGTGCTGCATATTAAAGGGTCACAGCAGCTTACGGAGCCGTGGGGATGCGGGCAAACCAAGAATTCATTGGTTTTTTTATTTTCTGACCCCCTTAGAATTGCCCCCTTCCTGGGTTCGTTGGTTTATTTGACCCTAGGTCACTTTAGGCCACCATTTTGTTTGGTGTTGCCAAAAGCTTTCCCTAAAAGTGATCCATTCCTGAAGAATGCTACCGACCGCACTGAGTTCTTTGAAACTATCATCTACTTTTTCACATACTAAATTGTTCGTAGGTTACACGTTGTTCAATTGTGAAATTATTAATAAATACAGCCGGAAGACCTATAGGATTAACTGAAGACTCTACTGCTCTGAGGAGTGTCAAACGAATCTCTAAATATGTCCAAAGATTTTTCCGATTTTGCTTGCAATACTAAATACATATTCTTATATTTTCAGGGTTTCAAGTTCTGAAATTTACTAGACTTGTGTTAGGAAGAAGGTGGAGGTACTTTAACAAAAGCAAGGTAAATATGTAGTGAATTTTGCATTGGAAATCAATAATATATATTTAATTACAACGACTATATTTAAAAACGTAGAAAGATTGAAATAATGCAAAATAGTTTTATTAAACTATTGCTACTTAAACGTTTAATAGCAAATTATTTCAAATGGTCACAACTAAAGGGATTGAATGTAAAAAATATTAATTTATCTTGGTTCAAGATGTTCTTGAATGCAGGAATTTTAACCTAATTTTAAATGTAAACAGCAATTTGAAAGTTATTTTGCAAGTCAACTTTAACCTTCTAATTGAAAAACGCTGTCAGCGTATCGAAATGAAATTGGTTATTTTTACAACAAATTTCCTTAACTAAGAAATTAATGCTCAATAAAAGCTTTGGCGCAGGGACGCCGGAGAGGGGGACGCGGGGGGGCAAGCGCCCCTCCTGCCTTTTCTTAAGGGGGGCAGAAGTGCCCTTTCAATGCAAAACAATAATTGACTTTGACAACGTTAAATACGATGTCTTGCCATTATTATGCCATTCGAAATGCGTACATTTGGAGACATAGCCAAAAATTGTCGTATAAAAACATGATTAATACTCGTTGAAAAACTCATGTTGCATTTTAAAGCCAATCTAAAGGGGGTGGATACAAAAAATTTCTCGGGGGAGTGCCACTAAACCCCCTAATTTTTTATCTCTATTGCCCTTACGTTCTTGGTCGCCCCCCTGGCCCTACCATCGCTCCGGCGTCCCCGGCTTTGGGACGCTGTTTGGGATGAGACACAGGAGAGGATCCTTGTTGAAATTCTCCAAGCTTATTGAAACTATAACGTTGTGAAAAAATATTTTCATTTTGGCCTTTTCATACCAGTTATTGTCATGATTGTGTACAGGCTTTACTATGCGGTGATGTTCGGTATCAATAACAGGTATGGTGAAAGACAACGGATAACTGAATATGCTATTCAAGATTACAAGCTGTGGTTGGAAACAGACCATAAATTACCATTGCTTTCTCAGACCTTCCCTTGGGCTTTATAACCATGTATGAGAGAACTTACCCTGAATGTAGATATACTCTTTACAGGACTGTCTTATGTCTTGTTCTATTTTGTGGACATCTTCGAAAAAAGCTGTTTCCTTCAAAGCTGTTTCATTTTAACAAAGACAGCACTCAATTGAAGACGAGCTATGATTGACCTACTTCTGGTTGCATCATTTTCCAGCTGGATACTCTTCAAAATTCTGATGCTTGCGCATCAAAGAATTCAGACTCTGTTGTTTCCACATCAGCCTGTTCACTGACACTTACCTCCGTCTGGCATGCTTCATCCCTTGTTGTCCTTACGACTTGTCTCGATCTAGACGGGCGTATAAGAGAAACT
Organism: Chrysaora quinquecirrha; assembly: GCA_014526335.1. Taxonomy (NCBI): domain Eukaryota; kingdom Metazoa; phylum Cnidaria; class Scyphozoa; order Semaeostomeae; family Pelagiidae; genus Chrysaora; species Chrysaora quinquecirrha. The sequence continues at coordinate 9,234,217 of JACTAT010000040.1, forward strand.
GCTTGGTTATCCGTGCGATTTCTTCTTCGGATTACACGCTGAGGACCACATAATCTTCGCAAAGAGGCATGTTGAGCTCTATTCTCAATATTTTCTTCATTTTCTGCAGGGTTCGAATGCTCTGCTTCTATAAAATAGAATAAACATAACACATGTATCAAAAATTTCATAATTAAGAGAATTAACAGTCTTAAAAAATTTCAAAATTTCGAGAAACAGCGGAAAATTTTTGGATTATTCTTGAAAATTTGTTCGTCTGGTACTCCTCAGAGTATAAACGTCAGAAACAGTTTGAAACAATTGACATATGCGCAGAATTATACGCGTCAGAATTATGCGGATTGAAAAGCATCGATCAGAAAGTAGCAATGAATTGGAATTGTGTTTTGAACACCAATCAGCTTGCGGGACACAGCGGGAAGACCAATAGGATTGACTGAAGAGCTCAAGTGAGAAAATGAACTCTGCTTAGACAGAAAGAGATCGTATAATAATTTAAAATATTCAGAGTTACCAATGTTTTCTGTTTGATCCAAATTTCCTTCTCGATGAACTGAGTCACCATCAGCCGTCGATTCAGCAGTATAGTTTTCATCGATTTCAAATATTTCCTCAGCCTCCTCTTCCTGAGAACGTTTGCAGAACTTAAAATACAGCCAGATAGCAAACACTGTACCAATGGAAATATTTGAGATTATTCCGAATGCAGCTGACGTTATTGGCCAATAAAACATGTAATACCTACAAGAAACAAACATAATCAGAGTGACAAAGTGACAATGCATATACAATCGTTTCTTATAAAGAACCACTTCAAGGAACCTACATGTGGAAGGCTGAAAAAAGACCTTGTACTACTAAAGATAAAACTTCTAAGGAACTTCTCAATTTTGAATATTTTTATCAATCCAAACAATCAAGGAAGCCGGTCCGATTCATTTTCAGTCGCAAATAACAAAAATTGTATGTCAAGCGCGTATCAAATGTTTCCTTGAGTAGTTCCCTTCTTTGCTCACATACAAGTGTCACTGTAAAATAGTCATGACATTAAATTGTTATAAAAAGAAACTTAATAAGAAAAACTAGGCCGACATTTGGGTCATCTTTTGAAGTTGAAATAAATAAAATGACCAAAAATTGGGCTTTGAAAATGCTGTTACAATAGGAATAGACCTATAGTCCTTTTGACCAACAGTGTAAATGGAAAGTTCTAGCTGCCTGTTTATATTTATAACACGTTTTTTTTTATGAGCAACCATTATAAAAACATCATTTGGGTCAAAATGTTTTGCTATCTATACTATTTGAGATAAGGACGAGCAAAGCTCACCAGCTTGAAGCCCTTGCCCGGAAATGCATTTTAAAATATTCTGAGAAAGGTAGGGGTGATAAGTTGGTGAAAAATCGTTTTAAAAGGCAGGCACGCTGAAATCCAAGCCAAGTGTTCTTTGTAGCCATTAGGAACAACATAATAATAGAGATATCTCCCTTCCCTCCCTTTAAGTTGGCATTTGAGTTTGACCCTTACACTCCTTTTGTATATTCTGCTTATTTTCGCTTCCTGCCCTTCTACTCTCTGCTTCTTCTCTTCCCTCCTCCCGCGGCTCTTTCTCTGCGGTGACAGGTGCATTGGCCGGAAATTGTATTTCCCGTATCAATCACCGACCTTAAAGGTGTAGTTTTAGTTCAGGCAGTTCAAGGGCTAATGCACTAAACGCCCACTTCCTGAGGTCGATCCTGGTGAGTATTAAATTTTAAAAATACCTTATGCCAGTATAGATCGATTCAATATGAAGCTTTGCTGAATAGATCTGTATGTCTTTACAATAGATTACAATGTCAGCAGTTTCTGCAGGGTGATACTAAAAGCAAAACAAAAGATGATTAAAATAAATTAATCTCTATCTCAAGCCGTTATAGGACAGCCTCTGCTTTTATTAAGGATGTGGGTATTTCCTAACCCATTTTCTTTCAAACAGAAAATTATTTCAAACGTTTTTAAATTGGAACCCTTAAAATACCAAGTAGTTGTAGACGACCAACCCCTCGAATCGGCGCCCTCTGAAAAGGATCAATGATTAATTCTGCACAGATAAAAATGATAGAAAATCATCATAGTCCCAAATGTTCACATTTCTGCTCGACACCAAATTCCCTTTTCCTAAAAGATATGGAGCGTGTGAAGGTGGTTTGGCGGAGTAGTCAAGGCGTTCGGCTCACGATCGTGAGGTCGTGGGTTCGGATCTCGTCGGGACCACTTTCCACAAGCCTACAATCAACTCAACTGTCCATCCTTCCGAGGTCGGTACATGAGTACCCAGACTATTCATTCAAGAATATCCTTCTGGGGACACAAGCTGCAGATCCACATCAGCTTCAGAGCTGCCAGAATCCCCACCCTGTTTTAACAAATAAATATTGCTTGCTTGCTCTTTGGTTCAAAGACAAAGAGTATTGAGACCGTCTCTGCGGAAGGAGCGGAGAGGCAGCTATATCTTACACGTGAGTTGCTCGGGAAGACTGGCTGGAGCAAGCAAAATGAGATATTTAACCTAGGAATGGATACCTCTCGGCTTACTGTATCCCGAGACGGTAGTTTGATTAAATCATCTTAGACTTATGACACATGGCCGAACATTAGGGTAGGGAACAAAGCCAAAGGTTGTAGCAGGGCGATAGGTCCGTAACCCCGCGTTTTCGTGTCAATTGCTCAGATTTTCTCTCGGGTACTCTTAATAACTTCCTTGACAACTACTTATCCTACTTTGCCAAATCAATATTTAGTTCGTAACATTTTCGAGCTAGTCTTGTCCGCCTAGAGTTGAGAATAGAATAGAATACGCACCGAGTCATCAACGAAATCTTCAAAAAGAACTATCTTCATCATGTGATTTTCTTGCTTCAAGTCCAAATGCAGCATGAAAAAGTCAACCAATGAACTCAGTATTGAAATCAGCTTAGAAGAGTATGGCAACAATGCCTACGAAAAATATGAAATCATAATAATTTAATAATACTAATAAATAGTACTATTACTTAATATTATATTAATTCTAACAGAGGCTGAGCTCGAGATCTGGAGGTGTTTGGATGTAGGTCATCCAATTAATTGCGTAGGCTTTGGAAAAAGAAAAATTGAATCTAATGAAGGAGATTCGATTCGATTAGAAATAAATATTAAGTAATTAAAAAGTATCTACTTTTCATAAGTTTATGACTTCTTTCCTTCTTTTGATAAAACAGTTTATTAACAATGGCTTAGCAATACCTTACATTTCTAAACTCAAGGTACAATTCAATTTGGAACATCATAGACCCACGTTCTTTTTAATGTTACGGCCAAGCTGGTGGTGTTTCTATGGGTTGAACCTGAGCATCAGTTCTAGCGAAGCTATCCTACCTGATCTATCTAATTTATTTACGTCCGTTTTGCGTGAACAGGGTTTTAAACTTTGTGGCCATCAGTAAAATCAAGTAACAGGAAGGGAAAAACAAACAACACATGACTTGAAGTTGTTAATTATGCAAAAATATGCCCCAGTTATATTGACTGAGTTTATACTTGCGGTCATTAAAGAGTAAAGACCCCGTTTAGGGCCTGTTTACACGAGCCCGGGTTGACTGCAACCCACCTCAGAGGGTCAGCCCTTCTCCAGTCAAATCTCTTCAAGCGTTTATACGAACATAGCAGTCAACCAGGGTCAACCCGCCTAGGCGGGTAGCCCTTCTCGAGGGTAGGGTTGACCCTTGTAAACGGGTTACCTTTTTGTAAATTTTTTTCATGTGAAAGCGGGTCGACTCAACCCGGGGTCATTTTTCCACGCCAAAAATTAAGTGCATGCTTATTCGGTTTTTTATATAAAAAATATCGCGACAACGAAGCCAAGCGATAGCAATGACATTGGAAAAGAAAAAGGTCAGAAAAATTGGTGGCAGTGGACAAGTAAGATGGCTTCTTGTTGTTGGGAGCCAGTTTCATTTGACCCAAAATAATTATAACACATCCAATTTGGCGCCTGGGTTCCAGACTCCAACGCATGCGAGGAACAGCAAGCTGACCCGGGCTGAGTCTGCCAGCTGCGGAATAAGCCACCCCGGGTTCGTGAAAACACTCACAAATCTTTTTATAAAGCACCGAGCTGCCCTGGGTTGAGAGCCAAACGAGAGGAATAAGGTACGGAATTGTGCCGCTTTGCCCTCGGCTTGCCTCTTATTTATGCTGGCACAGTTTTAAGATGGAAACGGAATGAAATGAATATGATACGCTAACCGGCTTCGCATGAAAAAGGCATTGTGTAAATGGTTGGATACGATTCAGTCTGATGCCCTTTTGCTGAATGAATGAAAGAAACACAACTACTCATATGAAACAATAGATTTGAAGGTGAAATAGTGTTTTAGTGCCAATCGCAGGGATCTCAGTAGTAGGTTAACTAATTGAGAACTCGACCCTGGCTGTGGCGCTACCGTGGCTTGGCTCGAACAATGACCAAAGTGAGCTCCTGGCACCAAGAGCAAGCTGGATTTGAGACAAAAGCGGTGACCAAAATACCAAGCCCATCGTATTCATATCACACTGGCTAGGTGTAAATAGGAACTAGTTCTCTGCCACGAACGTCACAGCCCAAGGGGGGGGTACTTCCATTGTTCGTTATACTAGACGTGCCGCCCAAATGGGTAACTTTTTCAGCGCCAATTTCCCTACACATGGGTTGATTTTTCGTAAAGAATCTCTACAGTAAAATATATATAACATTTTAGACATGCATTGCTCTGAAAAGCCTGATAAAAAGTGCGTTTTAGTTTTTAGCGCAAATGCCTTTTCGCCGCATTTAGAGCTGCCTCAGGCGTTAAATTGGGTTCAAACATTTGAGATATTGGTACAAATGGGTTAAAAATTTCGATGTTTTTTATACATGGGTACCACGAGAAACAGAATTTATCGGTAGACATGGGTGGGTTTGGAAAAACTGGGCGGCACGTCTAGTCATTTGAACAATGAAGTACCCCCCCCCCCCCCGGGCGTCACAGAACTACAAATTGCTACTGATAAGAAATGCTAAAAGCTAATCAGTATAATAAATTTAATCGATTCAAAATGATTTATTTTCGAAAAACTCACAGATCGTGTCGATGTGCCAACAGTAACCTGATTCTTCGATCTGAATGTTAGTTCAGTCATAAACATCCCTAAAAGAGATAGAAATCGTGATTAATGAGAACTGGCTGAATTATAACAGACGCTTTTCACGATTGATTGTTGGAATAAATGTCCTATCCCATCCAGGCTCTTTGTACAACAAATTTCTGAATTGAGATTTCAGGAACGTACTGATTTTTGGCATTTGGATGTATGCATGCGACTGCAATTTGTTAATAACTTACATTACGCTTACGTACTCTATTTTTATTGACAAATAATACGTTTAGGTTGACGTCGAAAAATTTGCATTAAGAAACCATACCTTTTTCTCGAAATTGGTACAAAGTCAGATCTACTTTGTCCTAAAGTTTGGTACACTTTTTTGCTGGCGTGCGGTTCATACTCATTCTCAAAAATTGATACATAGTGTATTATTGGGGAGCAGAGCTACCAAATACGATTCATTTTACCAATGGAACTTTTTTTCCCAGTACGGAAGAGTTGCTACGGAGAACTGGAAACATATGTCATTCATTTTATTATCAGGATTTCTTTCGTAACTTGACCAAATCCATTAATGGACATTCATATCTTCATGTATTTAGTTCTTACAAGAGCGATTCATTAATTCTATATCCCGGCTGTTTTGTTAACGGAAAATTAAATTACATTAGTTCCGAAAATAATCGGACCCATATATTTCGGACAAAATATTTTCGGAACTAAAAATTTCGGACGATATTTTACCTATTTCGGACGATTTGCCATTCCGATTTCGGACGACAGAAAAGGCAAAGTGTTTAGAATTTTTCTTTGTAAAATTAACAAAAAATATCCGAATTTAAATAGACTTAATCGCATCCCATCGATTCATGGGTAACTTAGTGAGCATGCCAGGACTCAAGCTTTTGAAGCTGATTTGCAAACGCGTCAACATGTAGGTCTAAGATTGCAAATGATTTGTTAGATTTGGCGGAACGAAAGCATAAACATAATGATTTGCTGTGGTGGTTTTTTGCACTCCGAAAGAAGTATGGCCTTTAAGAATATGAAAAATCAAAAGAGCCTTTTGATCTTTTCATCGACCCTCTGAAACATTGAGTTCATTACGCTTTAGAGGCACGTTGTTTTCCCTGTTCACTCACAGGAACAGATTTAGTGCCATGGACCTCCAATCTCCAACAACATAATATTTACTATAATAATAATAGGGATAATTTTTGGTAAAATGCTTCCAAGAAGAAAGTAATTCGAGGCCTCCTTTCTGGTTTGTTCTCTAAGTAAGAGAAAAAATTGGGAAAAAAATTTCGGACGTTTAAAATTTCAGACTACCTAAAATTTCGGACATTAATATTTTTTGAACAAACAAATTTTCGAAATTAAAAGTGTCCGAAAATTATCGGAACTAATGTAGGCTATGGTCAACTCCTCATCAGCAAGAGAGGTGTTTTCTAGCAGTAAAAGGACTTGGTCCCAAAAATTTACTTCTCTTTTTGGTGCTGCTTTGTTTTTGTTATTGTCGTCCCAGATCCTAGTGGCTTGTATCGCTACTGGTCCATTTAAACCCTGAAAGGAAACTCTCTAGCTAGCAAAGAAAAGCATACAGTGTCAATAGATTTTTGTTTTTTTACGCACCTAAACCTCTATTTACATCGGAATTCGGAACAACAAGCTCAAGAGATACTTTATAACTTTGTCCACGCATCAAAATCTTAAAGAGAATGAAGAATGTAAAATATGAATCACCAAAAACAAATAGATAAACTTGCAAGAAAAAGCAGGAACATTTTTGGACATACATAAAAGCCTTTTATCTGCCACTCCTCAGAGCATAAACGTCAGAAACAAACCAAAACAATTGACAAAAGCAAAATTCATTTTAATTCACCTGAAATTCCGTCTTTTTTAAATGTTTCAGTCTGCTTCTTATGTTTATACTCTGAGGACTGTCTGACGAAAAAAGCTTTTAAGTATGTCCAAAAATGTTTCCACTGTTTCTTGCATTTTCGAAATTTTGTACTGCTCAAAGCCTATTCAAATAGACCAAGATTAGTTTGGATCAAAATTCTTTAATAAAATCACCCTCTCTCCTGCAGAAGATTTGTCTTCTGATCTGAGATGAACTACGGATTCTGGAAATCCATCTCCTGCATGTCTGTATTCAATCTTTTTTCCTGATGCCTCAGAATTTATAGGTTTTCTGTACCCATGAGTTCTGTAGCAATAAGAAGTATAAATGAGGTTAAAATTTCTAGTAAGATTAATCTAGTTAGGCTACGTTAAGAAAGGCTATTTCTAAAAAGAGGGACAAGGAGGAACAAGAGAAATGGGAGGAATGAAAGGGAACGAGGAGGAACGATGAGGAACAGGAGGAATGAAGAGGAACTAGGAGGAATGGGGAGGAACGGGGAGAAATGAAGAGATACGAGGAGGAACAAGGAAGAACGGGAGGAATGAAGAGTAACAAGGAGGAACAAGAGGAATGAGGAGGAATGAAGAGGAACGGGGGAAATGAAGAGGAACGAGGAGGAGCAAAGAAGAATGAGAGGAATGAAGGGGAACAAGGAGGAACAAAGAGTAACAAGGAGTATCAAAGAGTAACAAGGAGAGACAAGAAGAATGAGGAGGAACGAAGAGGGACAGGGAGAAATGAAGAGGAACGGGGAGGAACAAAGAGGAACAAGAGAAATGAAGAGGAACGAGGAAGAACAAAGAGTAACAAGAAGGACAAAGAGGAACCGGGAGGAATGAAGAGGAACAACTAGGAATGGGGAGGAACGGGGAGAAATGAAGAGAAACAAGGAGGAACAAGGAAGAACGGGAGGAATGAAGAGGAATAAGGGGGATCAAAGAAAGATTAACAAAGAGGAACAAGAGGAATGAGGAGAAATGAAGAGGAACAATTAGGAATGGGGAGGAACGGGGAGAAGTGAAGAGAAACAAGGAGGAACAAGCAAAAATGGGAGGAATGAAGAGGAATAAGGGGGATCAAAGAGTAACAAGGAAGAACAAGAGGAATGAGAAGGAACGAAGAGGAATTGGGAGAAATAAAGAGGAACGAGGAGGAACAAAGAGTAACAAGAAGAACCATGAGGAACGGGGAGGAATGAAGAGGAACAAGGAGGAATGGGGAGGAACGGGGAGAAATGATGAGAAACAAGGAGGAACAAGAGGAAAGAGGAGGAATGGAGAGGAACGGGGAGAAATGAAGAGGAACGAGGAGGAATGAAAAGAACAGGAGGAATGAGGAGGAATGAGGAGGAACAAAGGGTAACAAGGAGGAACAATGAGTAATAAGGATGAACATTAGGGACGAGGAGGAATGAAGAGAAACGGGGAGAACGAGAAGGAACAAAGAGTAAGAAGGAGGAACGAGAGGAACAGGAAGGAATGAACAGGAATGGGGAGAATGAGGAGGAACAAAGAGTAACAAAGAGGAATGAGAGGAACGGGGAAGAATGAAGAGGAACAAGGAGGAACCAGGAGAAACAAAGGGGAATGAGGAGGAATGGGGAGAAACAAAATTGAACGAGGAGGAGTGGGGAGGAAGGAGGAGGAATGAAGGGGAATGAGGAGGAACTGGAAGGAATGGGGAGCTCTTGGTTTCTCTATGTTCTTCTCCATTCTCCTCGTTCCTCTTTGT